>JBAMAV010001270.1:0-600000 GCA_037043315.1 Amiota communis
ATTGATCCCATCTGGCAACACTAGACAATTTTGGACATTTGAGGTTACCGAAAATTTTAGCAGGTGATCCTCTATCCAAAATGATTTCAAAATTCCAGATCGGATCAATAGAACGGATAATATACCATTCAACGTGTTTCTTACGGTTAAACCAATTTGCCGGACCCGGATCCGGGTTTTGACCATGTCAGTAGAAAGTTTACCTGTTAAACTTTTTTTTGGTATAACTTTCATCGAAATTGGTCAAGTGGTTCTCAAGATATAAATTTCTAAACAAAAATGTAAGGGCAATATCGACCTACTGTTATTTCTGTCGATTCTGTTCGCCTGGTAGCTGGTAGAAATTTTTATATGAAAAATCGGAGAATTTTGGTTTGGTTCACATGCCCTCAAAAACAGGTAACGGTTTTTTGAATTTTTCTCTGATTTTTCATTTTGCGACATGACTCGATTCAAATTGATCCCATCTGGCAACACTAGACAATTTTGGACATTTGAGGTTACCGAAAATTTTAGCAGGTGATCCTCTATCCAAAATGATTTCAAAATTCCAGATCGGATCAATAGAACGGATAATATACCATTCAACGTGTTTCTTACGGTTAAACCAATTTGCCGGACCCGGATCCGGGTTTTGACCATGTCAGTAGAAAGCTTACCTGTTAAACTTTTTTTTGGTATAACTTTCATCGAAATTGGTCAAGTGGTTCTCAAGATATAAATTTCTAAACAAAAATGTAAGGGCAATATCGACCTACTGTTATTTCTGTCGATTCTGTTCGCCTGGTAGCTGGTAGAAATTTTTATCTGAAAAATCGGAGAATTTTGGTTTGGTTCACATGCCCTCAAAAACAGGTAACGGTTTTTTGAATTTTTCTCTGATTTTTCATTTTGCGACATGACTCGATTCAAATTGATCCCATCTGGCAACACTAAACAATTTTGGACATTTGAGGTTACCGAAAATTTTAGCAGGTGATCCTCTATCCAAAATGATTTCAAAATTCCAGATCGGATCAATAGAACGGATAATATACCATTCAACGTGTTTCTTACGGTTAAACCAATTTGCCGGACCCGGATTCGGGTTTTGACCATGTCAGTAGAAAGTTTACCTGTTAAACTTTTTTTTGGTAAAACTTTCATCGAAATTGGTCAAGTGGTTCTCAAGATATAAATTTCTAAACAAAAATGTAAGGGCAATATCGACCTACTGTTATTTCTGTCGATTCTGTTCGCCTGGTAGCTGGTAGAAATTTTTATCTGAAAAATCGGAGAATTTTGGTTTGGTTCACATGCCCTCAAAAACAGGTAACGGTTTTTTGAATTTTTCTCTGATTTTTCATTTTGCGACATGACTCGATTCAAATTGATCCCATCTGGCAACACTAGACAATTTTGGACATTTGAGGTTACCGAAAATTTTAGCAGGTGATCCTCTATCCAAAATGATTTCAAAATTCCAGATCGGATCAATAGAACGGATAATATACCATTCAACGTGTTTCTTACGGTTAAACCAATTTGCCGGACCCGGATCCGGGTTTTGATCATGTCGGTAGAAAGTTTACCTGTTAAACTTTTTTTTGGTAAAACTTTCATCGAAATTGGTCAAGTGGTTCTCAAGATATAAATTTCTAAACAAAAATGTAAGGGCAATATCGACCTACTGTTATTTCTGTCGATTCTGTTCGCCTGGTAGCTGGTAGAAATTTTTATATGAAAAATCGGAGAATTTTGGTTTGGTTCACATGCCCTCAAAAACAGGTAACGGTTTTTTGAATTTTTCTCTGATTTTTCATTTTGCGACATGACTCGATTCAAATTGATCCCATCTGGCAACACTAGACAATTTTGGACATTTGAGGTTACCGAAAATTTTAGCAGGTGATCCTCTATCCAAAATGATTTCAAAATTCCAGATCGGATCAATAGAACGGATAATATACCATTCAACGTGTTTCTTACGGTTAAACCAATTTGCCGGACCCGGATCCGGGTTTTGATCATGTCGGTAGAAAGTTTACCTGTTAAACTTTTTTTTGGTATAACTTTCATCGAAATTGGTCAAGTGGTTCTCAAGATATAAATTTCTAAACAAAAATGTAAGGGCAATATCGACCTACTGTTATTTCTGTCGATTCTGTTCGCCTGGTAGCTGGTAGAAATTTTTATATGAAAAATCGGAGAATTTTGGTTTGGTTCACATGCCCTCAAAAACAGGTAACGGTTTTTTGAATTTTTCTCTGATTTTTCATTTTGCGACATGACTCGATTCAAATTGATCCCATCTGGCAACACTAGACAATTTTGGACATTTGAGGTTACCGAAAATTTTAGCAGGTGATCCTCTATCCAAAATGATTTCAAAATTCCAGATCGGATCAATAGAACGGATAATATACCATTCAACGTGTTTCTTACGGTTAAACCAATTTGCCGGACCCGGATCCGGGTTTTGATCATGTCAGTAGAAAGTTTACCTGTTAAACTTTTTTTTGGTATAACTTTCATCGAAATTGGTCAAGTGGTTCTCAAGATATAAATTTCTAAACAAAAATGTAAGGGCAATATCGACCTACTGTTATTTCTGTCGATTCTGTTCGCCTGGTAGCTGGTAGAAATTTTTATATGAAAAATCGGAGAATTTTGGTTTGGTTCACATGCCCTCAAAAACAGGTAACGGTTTTTTGAATTTTTCTCTGATTTTTCATTTTGCGACATGACTCGATTCAAATTGATCCCATCTGGCAACACTAGACAATTTTGGACATTTGAGGTTACCGAAAATTTTAGCAGGTGATCCTCTATCCAAAATGATTTCAAAATTCCAGATCGGATCAATAGAACGGATAATATACCATTCAACGTGTTTCTTACGGTTAAACCAATTTGCCGGACCCGGATCCGGGTTTTGACCATGTCAGTAGAAAGCTTACCTGTTAAACTTTTTTTTGGTATAACTTTCATCGAAATTGGTCAAGTGGTTCTCAAGATATAAATTTCTAAACAAAAATGTAAGGGCAATATCGACCTACTGTTATTTCTGTCGATTCTGTTCGCCTGGTAGCTGGTAGAAATTTTTATCTGAAAAATCGGAGAATTTTGGTTTGGTTCACATGCCCTCAAAAACAGGTAACGGTTTTTTGAATTTTTCTCTGATTTTTCATTTTGCGACATGACTCGATTCAAATTGATCCCATCTGGCAACACTAGACAATTTTGGACATTTGAGGTTACCGAAAATTTTAGCAGGTGATCCTCTATCCAAAATGATTTCAAAATTCCAGATCGGATCAATAGAACGGATAATATACCATTCAACGTGTTTCTTACGGTTAAACCAATTTGCCGGACCCGGATCCGGGTTTTGACCATGTCAGTAGAAAGTTTACCTGTTAAACTTTTTTTTGGTAAAACTTTCATCGAAATTGGTCAAGTGGTTCTCAAGATATAAATTTCTAAACAAAAATGTAAGGGCAATATCGACCTACTGTTATTTCTGTCGATTCTGTTCGCCTGGTAGCTGGTAGAAATTTTTATCTGAAAAATCGGAGAATTTTGGTTTGGTTCACATGCCCTCAAAAACAGGTAACGGTTTTTTGAATTTTTCTCTGATTTTTCATTTTGCGACATGACTCGATTCAAATTGATCCCATCTGGCAACACTAAACAATTTTGGACATTTGAGGTTACCGAAAATTTTAGCAGGTGATCCTCTATCCAAAATGATTTCAAAATTCCAGATCGGATCAATAGAACGGATAATATACCATTCAACGTGTTTCTTACGGTTAAACCAATTTGCCGGACCCGGATCCGGGTTTTGACCATGTCAGTAGAAAGTTTACCTGTTAAACTTTTTTTTGGTAAAACTTTCATCGAAATTGGTCAAGTGGTTCTCAAGATATAAATTTCTAAACAAAAATGTAAGGGCAATATCGACCTACTGTTATTTCTGTCGATTCTGTTCGCCTGGTAGCTGGTAGAAATTTTTATCTGAAAAATCGGAGAATTTTGGTTTGGTTCACATGCCCTCAAAAACAGGTAACGGTTTTTTGAATTTTTCTCTGATTTTTCATTTTGCGACATGACTCGATTCAAATTGATCCCATCTGGCAACACTAGACAATTTTGGACATTTGAGGTTACCGAAAATTTTAGCAGGTGATCCTCTATCCAAAATGATTTCAAAATTCCAGATCGGATCAATAGAACGGATAATATACCATTCAACGTGTTTCTTACGGTTAAACCAATTTGCCGGACCCGGATCCGGGTTTTGACCATGTCAGTAGAAAGTTTACCTGTTAAACTTTTTTTTGGTATAACTTTCATCGAAATTGGTCAAGTGGTTCTCAAGATATAAATTTCTAAACAAAAATGTAAGGGCAATATCGACCTACTGTTATTTCTGTCGATTCTGTTCGCCTGGTAGCTGGTAGAAATTTTTATCTGAAAAATCGGAGAATTTTGGTTTGGTTCACATGCCCTCAAAAACAGGTAACGGTTTTTTGAATTTTTCTCTGATTTTTCATTTTGCGACATGACTCGATTCAAATTGATCCCATCTGGCAACACTAGACAATTTTGGACATTTGAGGTTACCGAAAATTTTAGCAGGTGATCCTCTATCCAAAATGATTTCAAAATTCCAGATCGGATCAATAGAACGGATAATATACCATTCAACGTGTTTCTTACGGTTAAACCAATTTGCCGGACCCGGATCCGGGTTTTGACCATGTCGGTAGAAAGTTTACCTGTTAAACTTTTTTTTGGTATAACTTTCATCGAAATTGGTCAAGTGGTTCTCAAGATATAAATTTCTAAACAAAAATGTAAGGGCAATATCGACCTACTGTTATTTCTGTCGATTCTGTTCGCCTGGTAGCTGGTAGAAATTTTTATATGAAAAATCGGAGAATTTTGGTTTGGTTCTTGCCCTCAAAAACAGGTAACGGTTTTTTGAATTTTTCTCTGATTTTTCATTTTGCGACATGACTCGATTCAAATTGATCCCATCTGGCAACACTAAACAATTTTGGACATTTGAGGTTACCGAAAATTTTAGCAGGTGATCCTCTATCCAAAATGATTTCAAAATTCCAGATCGGATCAATAGAACGGATAATATACCATTCAACGTGTTTCTTACGGTTAAACCAATTTGCCGGACCCGGATCCGGGTTTTGACCATGTCAGTAGAAAGTTTACCTGTTAAACTTTTTTTTGGTATAACTTTCATCGAAATTGGTCAAGTGGTTCTCAAGATATAAATTTCTAAACAAAAATGTAAGGGCAATATCGACCTACTGTTATTTCTGTCGATTCTGTTCGCCTGGTAGCTGGTAGAAATTTTTATCTGAAAAATCGGAGAATTTTGGTTTGGTTCACATGCCCTCAAAAACAGGTAACGGTTTTTTGAATTTTTCTCTGATTTTTCATTTTGCGACATGACTCGATTCAAATTGATCCCATCTGGCAACACTAGACAATTTTGGACATTTGAGGTTACCGAAAATTTTAGCAGGTGATCCTCTATCCAAAATGATTTCAAAATTCCAGATCGGATCAATAGAACGGATAATATACCATTCAACGTGTTTCTTACGGTTAAACCAATTTGCCGGACCCGGATCCGGGTTTTGACCATGTCAGTAGAAAGTTTACCTGTTAAACTTTTTTTTGGTATAACTTTCATCGAAATTGGTCAAGTGGTTCTCAAGATATAAATTTCTAAACAAAAATGTAAGGGCAATATCGACCTACTGTTATTTCTGTCGATTCTGTTCGCCTGGTAGCTGGTAGAAATTTTTATATGAAAAATCGGAGAATTTTGGTTTGGTTCACATGCCCTCAAAAACAGGTAACGGTTTTTTGAATTTTTCTCTGATTTTTCATTTTGCGACATGACTCGATTCAAATTGATCCCATCTGGCAACACTAGACAATTTTGGACATTTGAGGTTACCGAAAATTTTAGCAGGTGATCCTCTATCCAAAATGATTTCAAAATTCCAGATCGGATCAATAGAACGGATAATATACCATTCAACGTGTTTCTTACGGTTAAACCAATTTGCCGGACCCGGATCCGGGTTTTGACCATGTCAGTAGAAAGTTTACCTGTTAAACTTTTTTTTGGTATAACTTTCATCGAAATTGGTCAAGTGGTTCTCAAGATATAAATTTCTAAACAAAAATGTAAGGGCAATATCGACCTACTGTTATTTCTGTCGATTCTGTTCGCCTGGTAGCTGGTAGAAATTTTTATATGAAAAATCGGAGAATTTTGGTTTGGTTCACATGCCCTCAAAAACAGGTAACGGTTTTTTGAATTTTTCTCTGATTTTTCATTTTGCGACATGACTCGATTCAAATTGATCCCATCTGGCAACACTAAACAATTTTGGACATTTGAGGTTACCGAAAATTTTAGCAGGTGATCCTCTATCCAAAATGATTTCAAAATTCCAGATCGGATCAATAGAACGGATAATATACCATTCAACGTGTTTCTTACGGTTAAACCAATTTGCCGGACCCGGATCCGGGTTTTGACCATGTCAGTAGAAAGTTTACCTGTTAAACTTTTTTTTGGTATAACTTTCATCGAAATTGGTCAAGTGGTTCTCAAGATATAAATTTCTAAACAAAAATGTAAGGGCAATATCGACCTACTGTTATTTCTGTCGATTCTGTTCGCCTGGTAGCTGGTAGAAATTTTTATCTGAAAAATCGGAGAATTTTGGTTTGGTTCACATGCCCTCAAAAACAGGTAACGGTTTTTTGAATTTTTCTCTGATTTTTCATTTTGCGACATGACTCGATTCAAATTGATCCCATCTGGCAACACTAAACAATTTTGGACATTTGAGGTTACCGAAAATTTTAGCAGGTGATCCTCTATCCAAAATGATTTCAAAATTCCAGATCGGATCAATAGAACGGATAATATACCATTCAACGTGTTTCTTACGGTTAAACCAATTTGCCGGACCCGGATCCGGGTTTTGACCATGTCAGTAGAAAGTTTACCTGTTAAACTTTTTTTTGGTATAACTTTCATCGAAATTGGTCAAGTGGTTCTCAAGATATAAATTTCTAAACAAAAATGTAAGGGCAATATCGACCTACTGTTATTTCTGTCGATTCTGTTCGCCTGGTAGCTGGTAGAAATTTTTATATGAAAAATCGGAGAATTTTGGTTTGGTTCACATGCCCTCAAAAACAGGTAACGGTTTTTTGAATTTTTCTCTGATTTTTCATTTTGCGACATGACTCGATTCAAATTGATCCCATCTGGCAACACTAGACAATTTTGGACATTTGAGGTTACCGAAAATTTTAGCAGGTGATCCTCTATCCAAAATGATTTCAAAATTCCAGATCGGATCAATAGAACGGATAATATACCATTCAACGTGTTTCTTACGGTTAAACCAATTTGCCGGACCCGGATCCGGGTTTTGACCATGTCAGTAGAAAGTTTACCTGTTAAACTTTTTTTTGGTATAACTTTCATCGAAATTGGTCAAGTGGTTCTCAAGATATAAATTTCTAAACAAAAATGTAAGGGCAATATCGACCTACTGTTATTTCTGTCGATTCTGTTCGCCTGGTAGCTGGTAGAAATTTTTATATGAAAAATCGGAGAATTTTGGTTTGGTTCACATGCCCTCAAAAACAGGTAACGGTTTTTTGAATTTTTCTCTGATTTTTCATTTTGCGACATGACTCGATTCAAATTGATCCCATCTGGCAACACTAGACAATTTTGGACATTTGAGGTTACCGAAAATTTTAGCAGGTGATCCTCTATCCAAAATGATTTCAAAATTCCAGATCGGATCAATAGAACGGATAATATACCATTCAACGTGTTTCTTACGGTTAAACCAATTTGCCGGACCCGGATCCGGGTTTTGACCATGTCGGTAGAAAGTTTACCTGTTAAACTTTTTTTTGGTAAAACTTTCATCGAAATTGGTCAAGTGGTTCTCAAGATATAAATTTCTAAACAAAAATGTAAGGGCAATATCGACCTACTGTTATTTCTGTCGATTCTGTTCGCCTGGTAGCTGGTAGAAATTTTTATATGAAAAATCGGAGAATTTTGGTTTGGTTCACATGCCCTCAAAAACAGGTAACGGTTTTTTGAATTTTTCTCTGATTTTTCATATTGCGACATGACTCGATTCAAATTGATCCCATCTGGCAACACTAAACAATTTTGGACATTTGAGGTTACCGAAAATTTTAGCAGGTGATCCTCTATCCAAAATGATTTCAAAATTCCAGATCGGATCAATAGAACGGATAATATACCATTCAACGTGTTTCTTACGGTTAAACCAATTTGCCGGACCCGGATCCGGGTTTTGATCATGTCGGTAGAAAGTTTACCTGTTAAACTTTTTTTTGGTAAAACTTTCATCGAAATTGGTCAAGTGGTTCTCAAGATATAAATTTCTAAACAAAAATGTAAGGGCAATATCGACCTACTGTTATTTCTGTCGATTCTGTTCGCCTGGTAGCTGGTAGAAATTTTTATATGAAAAATCGGAGAATTTTGGTTTGGTTCACATGCCCTCAAAAACAGGTAACGGTTTTTTGAATTTTTCTCTGATTTTTCATTTTGCGACATGACTCGATTCAAATTGATCCCATCTGGCAACACTAAACAATTTTGGACATTTGAGGTTACCGAAAATTTTAGCAGGTGATCCTCTATCCAAAATGATTTCAAAATTCCAGATCGGATCAATAGAACGGATAATATACCATTCAACGTGTTTCTTACGGTTAAACCAATTTGCCGGACCCGGATCCGGGTTTTGACCATGTCAGTAGAAAGTTTACCTGTTAAACTTTTTTTTGGTATAACTTTCATCGAAATTGGTCAAGTGGTTCTCAAGATATAAATTTCTAAACAAAAATGTAAGGGCAATATCGACCTACTGTTATTTCTGTCGATTCTGTTCGCCTGGTAGCTGGTAGAAATTTTTATATGAAAAATCGGAGAATTTTGGTTTGGTTCACATGCCCTCAAAAACAGGTAACGGTTTTTTGAATTTTTCTCTGATTTTTCATTTTGCGACATGACTCGATTCAAATTGATCCCATCTGGCAACACTAAACAATTTTGGACATTTGAGGTTACCGAAAATTTTAGCAGGTGATCCTCTATCCAAAATGATTTCAAAATTCCAGATCGGATCAATAGAACGGATAATATACCATTCAACGTGTTTCTTACGGTTAAACCAATTTGCCGGACCCGGATCCGGGTTTTGACCATGTCAGTAGAAAGCTTACCTGTTAAACTTTTTTTTGGTATAACTTTCATCGAAATTGGTCAAGTGGTTCTCAAGATATAAATTTCTAAACAAAAATGTAAGGGCAATATCGACCTACTGTTATTTCTGTCGATTCTGTTCGCCTGGTAGCTGGTAGAAATTTTTATATGAAAAATCGGAGAATTTTGGTTTGGTTCACATGCCCTCAAAAACAGGTAACGGTTTTTTGAATTTTTCTCTGATTTTTCATTTTGCGACATGACTCGATTCAAATTGATCCCATCTGGCAACACTAAACAATTTTGGACATTTGAGGTTACCGAAAATTTTAGCAGGTGATCCTCTATCCAAAATGATTTCAAAATTCCAGATCGGATCAATAGAACGGATAATATACCATTCAACGTGTTTCTTACGGTTAAACCAATTTGCCGGACCCGGATCCGGGTTTTGACCATGTCAGTAGAAAGTTTACCTGTTAAACTTTTTTTTGGTATAACTTTCATCGAAATTGGTCAAGTGGTTCTCAAGATATAAATTTCTAAACAAAAATGTAAGGGCAATATCGACCTACTGTTATTTCTGTCGATTCTGTTCGCCTGGTAGCTGGTAGAAATTTTTATATGAAAAATCGGAGAATTTTGGTTTGGTTCACATGCCCTCAAAAACAGGTAACGGTTTTTTGAATTTTTCTCTGATTTTTCATTTTGCGACATGACTCGATTCAAATTGATCCCATCTGGCAACACTAAACAATTTTGGACATTTGAGGTTACCGAAAATTTTAGCAGGTGATCCTCTATCCAAAATGATTTCAAAATTCCAGATCGGATCAATAGAACGGATAATATACCATTCAACGTGTTTCTTACGGTTAAACCAATTTGCCGGACCCGGATCCGGGTTTTGACCATGTCAGTAGAAAGTTTACCTGTTAAACTTTTTTTTGGTAAAACTTTCATCGAAATTGGTCAAGTGGTTCTCAAGATATAAATTTCTAAACAAAAATGTAAGGGCAATATCGACCTACTGTTATTTCTGTCGATTCTGTTCGCCTGGTAGCTGGTAGAAATTTTTATATGAAAAATCGGAGAATTTTGGTTTGGTTCTTGCCCTCAAAAACAGGTAACGGTTTTTTGAATTTTTCTCTGATTTTTCATTTTGCGACATGACTCGATTCAAATTGATCCCATCTGGCAACACTAAACAATTTTGGACATTTGAGGTTACCGAAAATTTTAGCAGGTGATCCTCTATCCAAAATGATTTCAAAATTCCAGATCGGATCAATAGAACGGATAATATACCATTCAACGTGTTTCTTACGGTTAAACCAATTTGCCGGACCCGGATCCGGGTTTTGACCATGTCAGTAGAAAGTTTACCTGTTAAACTTTTTTTTGGTATAACTTTCATCGAAATTGGTCAAGTGGTTCTCAAGATATAAATTTCTAAACAAAAATGTAAGGGCAATATCGACCTACTGTTATTTCTGTCGATTCTGTTCGCCTGGTAGCTGGTAGAAATTTTTATATGAAAAATCGGAGAATTTTGGTTTGGTTCACATGCCCTCAAAAACAAGTAACGGTTTTTTGAATTTTTCTCTGATTTTTCATATTGCGACATGACTCGATTCAAATTGATCCCATCTGGCAACACTAAACAATTTTGGACATTTGAGGTTACCGAAAATTTTAGCAGGTGATCCTCTATCCAAAATGATTTCAAAATTCCAGATCGGATCAATAGAACGGATAATATACCATTCAACGTGTTTCTTACGGTTAAACCAATTTGCCGGACCCGGATCCGGGTTTTGACCATGTCAGTAGAAAGTTTACCTGTTAAACTTTTTTTTGGTATAACTTTCATCGAAATTGGTCAAGTGGTTCTCAAGATATAAATTTCTAAACAAAAATGTAAGGGCAATATCGACCTACTGTTATTTCTGTCGATTCTGTTCGCCTGGTAGCTGGTAGAAATTTTTATATGAAAAATCGGAGAATTTTGGTTTGGTTCACATGCCCTCAAAAACAAGTAACGGTTTTTTGAATTTTTCTCTGATTTTTCATATTGCGACATGACTCGATTCAAATTGATCCCATCTGGCAACACTAAACAATTTTGGACATTTGAGGTTACCGAAAATTTTAGCAGGTGATCCTCTATCCAAAATGATTTCAAAATTCCAGATCGGATCAATAGAACGGATAATATACCATTCAACGTGTTTCTTACGGTTAAACCAATTTGCCGGACCCGGATCCGGGTTTTGATCATGTCGGTAGAAAGTTTACCTGTTAAACTTTTTTTTGGTATAACTTTCATCGAAATTGGTCAAGTGGTTCTCAAGATATAAATTTCTAAACAAAAATGTAAGGGCAATATCGACCTACTGTTATTTCTGTCGATTCTGTTCGCCTGGTAGCTGGTAGAAATTTTTATATGAAAAATCGGAGAATTTTGGTTTGGTTCACATGCCCTCAAAAACAAGTAACGGTTTTTTGAATTTTTCTCTGATTTTTCATATTGCGACATGACTCGATTCAAATTGATCCCATCTGGCAACACTAAACAATTTTGGACATTTGAGGTTACCGAAAATTTTAGCAGGTGATCCTCTATCCAAAATGATTTCAAAATTCCAGATCGGATCAATAGAACGGATAATATACCATTCAACGTGTTTCTTACGGTTAAACCAATTTGCCGGACCCGGATCCGGGTTTTGACCATGTCAGTAGAAAGTTTACCTGTTAAACTTTTTTTTGGTATAACTTTCATCGAAATTGGTCAAGTGGTTCTCAAGATATAAATTTCTAAACAAAAATGTAAGGGCAATATCGACCTACTGTTATTTCTGTCGATTCTGTTCGCCTGGTAGCTGGTAGAAATTTTTATATGAAAAATCGGAGAATTTTGGTTTGGTTCACATGCCCTCAAAAACAAGTAACGGTTTTTTGAATTTTTCTCTGATTTTTCATATTGCGACATGACTCGATTCAAATTGATCCCATCTGGCAACACTAAACAATTTTGGACATTTGAGGTTACCGAAAATTTTAGCAGGTGATCCTCTATCCAAAATGATTTCAAAATTCCAGATCGGATCAATAGAACGGATAATATGACCATTCAACGTGTTTCTTACGGTGAAACCAATTTGCCGTACCCGGATCCGGGTTTTGATCACGTCGGTAGAAAGTTTACCTGTTAAACTTTTTTTTGGTAAAACTTTCATCGAAATTGGTCAAGTGGTTCTCAAGATATAAATTTCTAAACAAAAATGTAAGGGCAATATCGACCTACTGTTATTTCTGTCGATTCTGTTCGCCTGGTAGCTGGTAGAAATTTTTATATGAAAAATCGGAGAATTTTGGTTTGGTTCACATGCCCTCAAAAACAGGTAACGGTTTTTTGAATTTTTCTCTGATTTTTCATTTTGCGACATTTGACCGGTTACCGAAAATTTTAGCAGGTGATCCTCTATCCAAAATGATTTCAAAATTCCAGATCGGATCAATAGAACGGATAATATACCATTCAACGTGTTTCTTACGGTTAAACCAAATTGCCGGACCCGGATCCGGGTTTTGACCATGTCAGTAGAAAGTTTACCTGTTAAACTTTTTTTTGGTAAAACTTTCATCGAAATTGGTCAAGTGGTTCTCAAGATATAAATTTCTAAACAAAAATGTAAGGGCAATATCGACCTACTGTTATTTCCGTCGATTCTGTTCGCCTGGTAGCTGGTAGAAATTTTTATATGAAAAATCGGAGAATTTTGGTTTGGTTCACATGCCCTCAAAAACAGGTAACGGTTTTTTGAATTTTTCTCTGATTTTTCATATTGCGACATGACTCGATTCAAATTGATCCCATCTGGCAACACTAAACAATTTTGGACCTTTGAGGTTACCGAAAATTTTAGCAGGTGATCCTCTATCCAAAATGATTTCAAAATTCCAGATCGGATCAATAGAACGGATAATATACCATTCAACGTGTTTCTTACGGTTAAACCAATTTGCCGGACCCGGATCCGGGTTTTGACCATGTCAGTAGAAAGTTTACCTGTTAAACTTTTTTTTGGTATAACTTTCATCGAAATTGGTCAAGTGGTTCTCAAGATATAAATTTCTAAACAAAAATGTAAGTGCAATATCGACCTACTGTTATTTCTGTCGATTCTGTTCGCCTGGTAGCTGGTAGAAATTTTTATATGAAAAATCGGAGAATTTTGGTTTGGTTCACATGCCCTCAAAAACAGGTAACGGTTTTTTGAATTTTTCTCTGATTTTTCATTTTGCGACATGACTCGATTCAAATTGATCCCATCTGGCAACACTAAATAATTTTGGACATTTGAGGTTACCGAAAATTTTAGCAGGTGATCCTCTATCCAAAATGATTTCAAAATTCCAGATCGGATCAATAGAACGGATAATATACCATTCAACGTGTTTCTTACGGTTAAACTAATTTGCCGGAACCGGATCCGGGTTTTGACCATGTCAGTAGAAAGTTTACCTGTTAAACTTTTTTTTGGTATAACTTTCATCGAAATTGGTCAAGTGGTTCTCAAGATATAAATTTCTAAACAAAAATGTAAGGGCAATATCGACCTACTATTATTTCTGTCGATTCTGTTCGCCTGGTAGCTGGTAGAAATTTTTATATGAAAAATCGGAGAATTTTGGTTTGGTTCATATGCCCTCAAACACAGGTAACGGTTTTTTGAATTTTTATCTGATTTTTCATTTTGCGACATGACTCGATTCAAATTGATCCCATCAATATTTGAGACTAGTTAAAATTTTAGTAGGAGTTCTTCTATCCAAAATGATTTCAAAATTCCAGATCGGCCCAATAGAACAGATAATATAGCATTAAACGCGTTTGTTCCGTTGAAACCTATTTGCCGGAAACGGATCCGGTTTTGACCATGTCAGTAGAAGGCTTACCTGTTGAACTTTTTTATGGTAAAACTTTCCTTGAAATTAGTCAAGTGGTTCGCTAGATATAAGCGTTTAAACAAAAATGTAAGAGCAACATCGTCTTGTTTTTCATTCCCAATTAAAATATTTGATGAAAGGAATTTTAATTTATTGTATTTATTTTTTCAAATTTATTAATTACTAATTATATTATTTAATTTTATTTATGTCGATATTATTGGGATGAGCTTTATTGGGTCCTGGTGTATTCATTTGACCATGACTGTGGTTGAATTTATTGCCCATCACTTTTGGAGAATGCTAGTAGCGGTCTTCTTAGTTTTTTTTTGATCTCCGATTATGTTCCTCTTCTTTATGCTATGTTTAATCGCTTTTGAATTGAATAAGGGAGATTGAAAATTGTGACTTCAAACAGAACGGTCGTGTTGGTGCTTTTTTTTAAATATTGTTTGTAAAGTTTGCACCCCCAACTTAAATTGGGACAAGCAAATGATCTTGACCAAAACAACCTTCAAGTCATCAAACTGCAAATAAAGAAATAGAGATTTTAATTTAAATATTTCAGTTTAATTGAAAGTTTGAGATTAAAATTGACTTATTAAAAAAGGAATATAAACATATAGTTTTTAACATATTAGAAAGCATCAAAGTCTTAATAAGAAGTATATACTTACTATGCAATATGTTCGCATATTGAAAAATGAAGAGATGAAGATGCAACCGACTCCTTTTTCCTTCCCGTCCCTACAAAGTGCAAAGTAATTACATCTTCTAATTAAACTGTTTCAAAGTAAAAGTTCAAGACATGAACTTGCAATGCAAGGGCTTCCTAATACCACTTGACACGTGCATATATAAGCATAAAACAAACTGACAAACAGAGAAACTGGCAGAAAGAGAGACAGACAAATGGTGGGGACACACTAGTGTTTGATGACAGCAGCAGCAAGTAAAAGCCCGGGTGCTTATACTGGATGATTGTCTGCCCCAAACTGAAATCACCTTTATTACAATACTACTACGTACCATCACCACGTTTATCGATACAGGTGCCCAAATTACTCATACTACATACTGTAGTGCCAAGTATATTTATCGATAACGCATTACAAATTTCATAGATTTCTCTTTTGGCATTGCCATTCCTTGTGATAGAAACTATTGGTATTGGTGAGTGGTATAGTAAAGGAAGCTTGAACGCCTTCGGCTACGATTACATTTTGGTTTTTGGTTTGCATAAAATCGATTTTACTCAAAGGCAAATTGACGTGACATTGTCAAAGATCGACCGACGACGAAAACTATGATGGCACTGGTAACCACAGCAGTGCCACAGCCAACAATGATATTGACGTACGGTTCTGCAATATATGCATGTAGTACAGTCGGACTTGTCTATAACGAACTCCCTCGTAGTGAATACTTTTTTTATAGGGAAGTCTTTCAATGGTCTCAATAACTCAATATAGATGAGTTCGAACTCCCCTTTAGTGAAGACTTCTCTTTAGTGAAGTGATTCTAATTAATTTATTGATTTAGTGTGTTAGAAGACAGCGAGAGGTAATAATGTTCAACAATTATTAAGACAAAGAAGAGCTTTTGTATAAACTCCTAAAAAAATTTTAAAGTTGGATAATCAAATTTTTCTGTTTTATTCAAATTGAAACAGAATTCAGTTAGTGAAGTGATTTACTGGTTCCAATGACTTCGTTATAGATGAGTTCTAACTCCCCTTTAGTGAAACCTTCACTGTTTTCATTGACTTCGTTATAGATGAATCCGAATTTCCTTTTAGCGAAGACTTCTCTTTAGCAAAGTGATTCACTGGTCCCAATGACTTCACTATATATGAATCCAAGCTCCTATTCAGCGAAGTGATTCACTAGTCCCAATGACTTTGTTATAGATGAGCTCGAACTCTCCTTTAGCGAAGTCTTCTCTTTGGTAAAATGTTTCACTGGTCCCTATTTTCTTTGGTAACTTTCTGAGGTTCGGAGTGGCCTCAATTACAAATCTAAATATGTATGAACTGTTTAAAGAATTTTGAAATAACAAAGTCTAAAAAAGGCAGACAACAATATAGATTCACCTTGCCTGTAAGAAATTAGGATAAGTGGTCACCAGTGAATTGAGTTTTTTGGTTCACAGATATGCTGACTCATACATTCATCAACACAACAGGGGCCTCATTCAGTTTGGTCGCCTAGGGGCTACTAAGCAATAAATCGATCTCTCTAAAAAGATCTAATGTTTAATTTTTACCAGAGTGAACATTATTCAGTTAAGTCTCCACAATTCTATTTTAGCCACTGATTCCACTTGGCTTATTTATTTTTATCAAAATCACCTGATTATTGTAAGAAAAATCTATGATCATTAAGGTATCCCTATAGACCTAGAAATTCAACCTTACTTGATTGATGCAATATTATGAATTAAATATCCTAAGATCAAAAGGGTTCTACTTATAAGGGTTAATTTAAGTCCATACTATGCCAATGGACAATTAATATTTTATAAATTTTTTTTATTTATTGAATTTTGTCCTTACTTATAATAAATGTAAAAAAATCTGTAAGAATTATTCAAAAAATACATACATTTATAGTAATGTAGACTCTATGTAGAAGGCTTAAATTGACCCTGTGAACCCTTACTACGCCAATGGACACACAAATATTCACTGGCTGGCACAAGTGAAGCAAGGGTAACGTTTCATGTTACACTTGCCATCTGATAAGAACATTGAAACTCCAACGTAGACTCAACTGTTTTCTTTAGCAAAAAAACCGGTATGTCCGTCCACCACCACCACCATCATCATCATCATCACCATCACCAACAGCCCCAACACTACAAATGCCTACTGTACTAAGATATGCTATGGTATAGTATGTGGGTGTTATTATAATATGCTATAGTAAAATAAAGTAACGAATAAACGAACAATGAATGTTACATTCATCGCCCGTGTCGCTTTCTAAGGGTAGCAAGTATGTGAGTAGTGCAGCTCACATTATTGATCCGCAAAACAACAAACAGTTAAACTCATAATTTTAATAAATTTTTAGTTAAGACATTATGTTAGTTGTTACCCAATACCCAAATACTGGTAGACTCCCCCTTCCACAATACTATTAAGTAGTACGTGGTTGGTGTAGAGTGAAGCAACCAAGCAACCTTCTTAAAAGGGAGATTAATTATATGTGTGCTTAACTTGGCATGAAATGTTAACTTACTTAAATACAGAGGGTGAGAAAAAGAGAGAGAAATGCGCACTGTTAACTCTATGTTAAGATTACAGTGTTAAGGGTAGGTGAATTATGAAACTTTATACTGTTGCTGTTGCTGTTGCTACTGTTAATGTTACTCTGTTACTGCTACGTGATAATAATAACTTGTGGAGGCATTAAAAAACCCATTAAATAAAATTGCTTGGTCAAAATATAAAAAAGAAAAAATATAATAAATTCAAAACTAATTTCATAGTCTCCCCACCACTTAGAAGAAGAGAAGTGTGGGAAGAAAGTTATGCTGCTTATGGCACAGGGTGGTTTGATTACGTGTAGGTCGCTCGGTCGGTTGGTCGGTTGGTAAAGTATTGGTGACAATGGTAATGGTGGTGGGAAGTTGATTCAATGGGCGAAGTTTTTTAGCAGAGACGCTTTGTGAAGTAAAGTCAGCTGCGACAGCAATGATAAGTAATGGGACACAATTATTGTCAGTTACCGGAGGTTCAGCAAAGCGATTGGAACACAACAAAATGTGACAAACATTAAAAATATTGGCGCTTTAATAAAGAATAGGTTTTTTTTCCGATAAAAATGAAGAAAAAGAGAAAAGAAATTTAAATAAATATTTACAACAAAAGATGAAAGTTGAATTGTTTTAAAGATTCGTGAAATGGGTCCGGCCGGACGCTTTGTTGAGTGATTACTCTAAGTGAACAGTGTTACCATATTTGCTAAAAGCTTTAGCAGTAACGAGTGTCCAACCACCCACTCAAAAGAGAAAGAGAGAAAGAGAGAGAGTTTGTGAGTTTACTGAGAGAGTCAACGAGTAATCATAACGAGTAATACGCGCTTCCGCGCATACACAATTCCTATTCCTGTTTCTACTATTTAGATATTTCAGATTTCACATTTCTGATTGTTGTATTCGACTTGTGAACGCTCAAACGTGTGAACGTATCTCTGGCGCGAGCGAATAAATCCATTAATAAAGAAAATTATAAAAGAACAACATACAAAATACAATAGTATCTGAGGAACATCAAGAAAATTGTGTTAAGTGTGAAAAAAGTGGGAATATTTATATAAAAAAATTACATTAAATAAGAATCATGATGATGATTCAAGGTGAAACAATGAAATTTATTTATTAATTGTGTGAAAAGAAATGTAAAGAAATTCATTGAATTGATATGAAAAACATCAAACAACAAGAAAATGTCGAAAAATTCCATGGCAATGAGAGTGGAGAAGAGAAGAAAATTAAAATGAATCTAAACTAAAAGAAATCACAATGTGACACAACAAAAAGTGAATCACTTTTAAATTCATTTAGAATTTCAAAAATACAACAAAACAAAAAGGTATATAAAAATTATATTCTATAAAAAGCTTCTATAAATAAAAAAACAAATTCAATAATACAATAATTTAAAAGAAAAATAAATTATTTGTTTGTGTATGAAAGAACTAACATTGGTATCCCCCACTCCCCTCCATGCTTACTAGTATAAAGGTCTGTTCTCTATAGGAGAAAGGAAAGGAAAAAAAGAATATCCTGTAGCCGCTTTTACACCAACAAACAATTCTAACATACACACACACACACACAGATACTCACTCACTCACTTATATACAATCTTCATAATAATAAAAATTGTTGAAGGAAAAACAAAAAGAAACGCAGTGAGTAGTGGAAATAACAGCGAGTAAAATGACATACCAAACAACATCAGGACAAATTGACGGAGAGACGCCAAGGAAGGACGCTACTAGCAGCAGCAGCAGCAGCAGCAACAACAACAATCAAATAATAATGACACCGCATGGGGGTTGCTCAGCTTACAACAACAAATATACATACAGTAGTATCAATACAACAATAAGAAAAAAAACATGGAAAACAACAACAGAAATCACAAAAAAAAAAACGTAGAAAAAAAAGAAATTATGTAGATGTGAAGTGTAACGGTTAATCTCATTCATCACAGCACATTTACATACACAAACACAATCACGCACACACACACACTCATACATATACAAATACACTACACGCATACAGAGAATTTTAACCGTGTACGTAGAAATTTGTAGTATTCATCATACGCACTACTCGCATTTGCAATCATGATGACGTTGATGATGCCGATGATGATGATGATTACTCAGTGAGCAAGTGCCGACAACTAAATAGCAATAAAAACAACAACAACGATTACTATACAACTACACTACTACAAATGCAATGTGTGATAGAGAGAGAGAGAGAGAAAGTTTGAGAGTGCATGCGCATTTATTACTCAATTACTTAAGTTAACAGTACATATATTGCATACTATTAACAGAGCTTTCATTCTTTTAAACACTCTGCTCTGATACACTTTTATCTTCTTTCTTTTCTCTCTTTTTGTGTGTAGTTTAGTGTACTATTTTAACATAACAGTAAATTGTGTAATGTTGATTAGAAAATATTCTTATTCAAAGGTCCTTGACGTAAAACATACACAACAATAATAATAAATGTGAACCATAATTAGTTAAGGTTTAAATTTTCATTACTAACATGAACTACATGTAACTGTGAACTCTGTTTAGTTCTTAAGGAAAAGAAGATTTCATTTAGAATTATTTTGAAAGAACCACAAAGCATATAAGTTCATATTTGGAATTATAATTAATGTCTCCATGTCCTATTCAGAATGTATTTTATTAAAATTTGAGACTACGGCACTTATTCAAATCATTCTATGTTGACCACTTAAAACGCCGGTCATTAATTTATTTCTTGACATGTCTATCAAATAGCATTCGGATTCTCTTAATTCAAGACTCATTTCTTTGAGCATGTGTTCTTATTTTATACGCAACTCAATCAGTTCTGGATCATAGTCAACAGAAGGCAAAATGACTACTTTCCTACTTTTATTTATTTATATAATTCACATAAAATAAAGTTTGTGGTCAAAGTGGGTTATTTTTCTAAACAGTCCCAGTCTAATTTAGATCTTAGATTGTAGAAGCAATTAAATTATCAATTATTGTCCGCCCCGATACTTTCTGTCAATATTACAATAAACTGTACTGACATTACAATAAACTTGAAGGCTTGAATTTTCACTTGAAAGGCGATTGAATAATGGCCTACTAGCTCCCGATAATTAATCTAGGACTTCTGCGCTTATATCATGAAATATATGTATATAAGTTAATGCATTAATCTGCACCTGAGTAGCGGTATTGCAGCAGCATTGTAAACAGGCGGTACTGCAGTAGCGTTTGAAAACAAGCGTTACCTCGGCAGCGCAGTCGTTGCTAATATTACTTTCTCTTGCGAGGAAGGACAGGGTAACTAGTTAGTTTGAAGTGAATGCTGAAGGAAACGCAACGTGCCTTTGCTTCTTTCTCTAATTTCAACAATTTACAATATATCAGGGATCAAATGCCATCTGCAGGCCAATTGTTGGAATATGCAGATTCCAGCAGTCTGAAGGCAATTAAATGTACGTAGTGCAGCTTCCTATTGCTATAAATTCAGTTTCCATTAGTTAAATTCCAAATAGACCTTTGCACATAATACAGTCCCCGGAATTAGATATCTTCATTATTTTCTAACATAAAATACTTAAGTTTATTTCACATTAATGGACAAAGTTAAATCGTACAATACTATCATTTAATTTCTGTATGAATTATTTCCCTATTATTTTCAATCCTCAGGAAATAATTCTAGTCCCCTACTAAAATATATCTTAGCTGAGTCATAAGCTTCCATTATAAGTAAAAAAGTGTACCCTACATACTACACTCACTATTTTTGCATATGCAAAAGTAAGCGCTCATTCACTCTCTCTGACTAACATTGTTCTCTTCTTGCTAAAATTCTTCTCTCAATCTTTTAGTGTTTCTCACAAGTTAGTTAACAGAATTAGCATTATGACTTGTACAGAGACGACGACGTGGGTTTATACATTGTTGTAAATATAAAAATCATTAATTAAAATCATCATGTTGTTTGTAATTTATTTGTCTTTCTATGTGTAAGTGTGGTACACATATGCATGTGTGTGTTAGTGTATCTATGTGAGTGTAAGAGTTTGCGTGTTTTTGGCAGTTTATTTTACATATTGTATTATTATTGCTGCTGCGTTGTTGTTGTTTCTGCTGTTGTTATTATTATTATTACTGTACTACTACATACAACATTTTCTGTTTTAAGTTGGGTATATTTTTGAATTCTTTATGTTTGTTTCTCTTGTGCCTCATACTATTGTGTTGTTGTAATGTAGTAGTTGACCCCTAACGCCACTTGAGTTAAGCCTTTGTGTTGACCCCCAAAAGTCATTTATACTCGCACACACACAATTCATACACTCTCTTACATACCATACACGTATTTATACATAAATGTGAGTTAGTTTGTTAGTCATGGTTGCAGTCAGTATTGTGTCCTTCGTCATTAACTCGCGCGCGCTTTTCTTGTCTTTTGTCCTTCTATTTTCATTTATGAGCTCTTAAAATTATGCTATAGATTTTTACTTCTCACTTATGTATTTACTTAATGATAAACAATAGCAGTGATACAACTTACCATTTAGATTTTAGCAATTTACAGAATCAAGCACCACCAACCAATGTAAATTTATTCCTTCAGCAATTTTAACAGCAGATCTTAAATAAAATAATAAAAAAAAAAAAACATTATAACCACACACATAGCAGATGTTAAATATATTCGTATATTTTCATGACGGAATTAATCTCACCTTAAATTATATACTACCTAACCTAACCTAAGTAAACCAAGTAAAAGAAGAAATAGTTAGGTATATAAAAAGATTAGAAAATCATGATTATATAATAATGTACTAGGTTTCATCCGGTTAGATAATAGCAGTAATACGAGATGTCTCAGACTCAGTATCATCCATTTGACTTACCAACATAAATATAGTATTCCCCCAACAAGATCTTAAATAAAATAATAATAATAAAAAAAAAGAAAAATTATAATAAATTCTTATGACACACGCATATGTTTATGTACCTTATCTCAATCCTTCTTCTTTTTCTTGGACTCATTAAGCTTGACTCTTTCTAAGCATGACTTATTTTATATCAAGAAAAAATAAGTAATCTTCATTAAATCCAAAAAGAATTTCATAATTTCAAATCACTTACCTTGCACAAGAAGCTTTTCATTTCGGCATCGGCAGCTCGTTTCTGGCCTTCAAGCCTTGCTGATCTTTTTGGTGGTGTTATTTGTGTTAATGGTTGTAATGGTGTTGTTTGTGTTGATTGTGTTGATGTGGTTGTTTCTAATGGAATTGGTAATGGTGTTGTTTGTGTTGATTTGGTTGTTTCTGATGTTATTGTTGATGTCAATGCAAGTGAATATGTGGATACTTGTTGTCCCTATGAATAATAATAATGTTATTTATACCTACATATTAATAAATTTTATTTACCATTTCGCAAAAAAATATTGTAGTTTAAAAAAATTTTATTGAAAAAAAGTAGAGGTTGCTGCTCGAGGTGCACTTCGAAAAGAAATTTTTTTTTTTTTGGTTCTTTAAAGGAAAGCATTAAATTAGGTTGCTTAGATTGATATTTAGCTTAAAGTGTTGAGAAAGAGTACAAAATTTAATTGAAATTAAACTTCTACATAATACTGTCCATACACGGTGCAGCTGATGCATGCATCGATTTGATTGTATTAGAGTAAATAACAATGGGTGAGTGACTCTGACATAATGCAAGTTTGATGCACGAATAAATGATGCACCCACCCATCATGATGCATCATGCTGCCAGAATGTGTCCTATTAAAAATATTCTAGTATTGATAAGTAGTAGTTGATGTTTTCTCATATTCTTCTTTTATAGCAAAACAGACATCTAAAAAGCGAATACTAAAATTGATTGCATTTCTTTACCTTTGTGCTTTCATACATATGAATAGAATTAATTTAATACACAACAACTAAATGGAAAATTTATATTCAAAACTTAAACTACTTAATATTATATTATTGGATCGATTCTTAATCACAATAACCTGAGACTAAGACAGTGCAACACATGGGATGAGTTCTTTTGTTCAATAAATTTACTTTTAGCAATGTTCATTGAATTTTGAATAGTCATTTGCTAAATATTACTGACAAGCTGTGAAAAAATAATAATCGATGTCATTAATCGATGTTTTGTTGGTCGATACCCATCCCTAAATATTGTATATATGTATAATAATTTTATTATGAATAGATAAAGCAGACTTCTGCTTGATGAAAGGGTGAACGATGCAAATTGTTTTGCTAATCTTGTCTTCTGTTTTGGCTCTACGATTATTAAATGTTAACTTTGAGTTTAAATGTTCAATAGTCTAAGGTATTTTTATTGATAGATAGTTTTTTACCACTTCAAAATTTATCAAATATTTATAGAAGAGAAAACCATCCATATAAAGTTATATACGTTTTTGCTTAACTAACTTCTAGAACAGTTCATTGATAAACTCCCTTGTGTGGAAAAATCGTTCTCCTTTAAAGTAATTTGTTATGATATCCATTTTTCGATGTACATCAAAAGAATTGAAATGTTTGTCCACTTACAGAACTAATATTTCTTTCTGATATCTTAAAATGGGATAGAAATACCATTACCATTATCTTATTTTAGCTGCTATGCCAGATTAACCAGGTAATCTGTCACCATGTTACGAATTAGTTTGCTTTTGCTGATGTAATAGATTTAAATATTTATTGCAGTTTTCCTCAAAGTATAAATCAATTTTATTCCAACTTGTCTTGTATGATAGTTGAGCGGCCAGCTCCTCCAAAGAATCGTCAACCTCCGTTTCATCGTTCGTCTTTGACCCATCTGCGAATATTGATAGGTTATTACTCCCCATGAGATTTCTTGCTTCCAATCTTCATTGCCTTGTATGTGTCGTTCCTTTTGTAGTTATAGTACTAAATTTCTTATAATTCACTTTCTTAGTGGCCCATAGCTTAAGAAAATAACTCTGCAGGAATTAAAAAAACTAACTACAAAGAAGCTTCTTCTATGGTATACATATCCATTCGATTACGAATATTGGTGATCTTAACATTAAATTATAATTTTTGTCCTGGGAATGTACTTCAGTGGTTTAGCGTTGCCTTCTGAAGGGTCTAATGTTTTCCATCATTAAACGTTTAATTAGCTAAACTCTTGATGCAAGTACAGACATCTGCTTTCAGCTATACCTATGTTAACTGACTGCTTTTGGCTTTGATATCCACCATTGATCTTACTGGCTTTGGAAGCCCTACCAAATAACTACGCTACCGTCGGCATCACTCTCTTGTTCATTATATCTACTGACCCCAATAATCATGTCAAAATAGCAATTCCCGGATGGCAATTTATTATAAACAGACATCATATATTGTATAAAAGAACCTAATATGCCCATATATTTGTCCATTTGTCAGTATCACCAGCTATCAAGTCTGATATTTTGTATAATACAATTTTGAAACTATATTTTGTACAAGACGTTAATTTTTTTTCTTTATACAAATCATATATCACTATCAGCCATCATGATAGTATGACCACTTGAATCTTGCAGAGTGGCACGTGCTACCTGGCCTAGTTACAGCGCAAATAGGTCACTTAGACACATCAATAGAAGACGCTCAGATACCGCAAGGCTCACAGCGGTTTTTACTGGTCACTGGTGTGTAGGGACTCATGCGGAGAGACTGGGTATTCCGTTCAGAAGCCATTATAGAAGCTGTGGAAACGTAGAGGAAGAAGAGTCACTCAGTCACCATGTAAATGCCCAGCACTGTCAAAGACTAGAAATAAGTTTCTGGACATATACATCATCGATAACCTTTCGGACTGTTCAGTCACATGTCACATGTACAATACCTAAACTCAACGGGTTGGATTGAGTAATACTGATTGCGTTCAGAGAGGAAGTGGATTCAAAACGGCACACTAGTGCTAATTGTGGCTCGTGGTGGACTATACGAGTCAGCCACGGTAACCAACCATGACCACTAGAAGATATATCCATCTAGTACAAATCAAAATGTGAACAATGTGTGGCTATGAAAAATTATTGTAGAAATTTAAAAATGTTTCAATTTAACTTACGTGAAGTTTTTGTGGGACTAAAGTATATATATGTTCTTGTTACATTTCTATACAATTGATAATATTTTAATAGAATTTCCTTCTTTCTTTTCTATGGATCTTCTCAAAAATAAAACCTAAATGAAGCCAGTTTCTCACTAACTTATTATCTTAGAGAGTGAGTGTGCTTATGCTCATCTCCAGTAAAAAAAGAAAGTGAAATGGACATGATTTGCTTAATCCTGAACTGATTGCTGCTGTTGCTCACTTTACATTAAGCCCAAAATGAAGCCGCACTGGCAAAGGTGTCAAAAGTTTCCGTTCCTTTACTATTGTATAATCTTTGCAACTTCACATTGGTATTTCTTTCATGAAATTTTAATTTTTTTTCTTCTCTTATTTTCCTGTTCTTCTGTTCTTGTCACAACAGTAGATTTCTTGTTTTTGTCAGTGAACATGAAGTTGTTCTCATTGTTTAAATAATCCTTACACATGCTGAATCTCAACTTAGTTGGGCATTTATTTCGTTGTTGTGATTGTTTTTTCTTATTTCCTATTTTAAGTGTTTTTTTTTCTCTTTCGTTTCTTTACATTAAATTAAATCATCTTTCAATTGGGAATTCTTGAGGGTAAAGGAAAAAAAGAATGAAGAAATTACTTTGTGATCTGTTGTTGATTTCTTTTGTGTTATGGTTCCATCTTGGTGATTTTTGTCTTTTTTATTTTTTTATTTACTGTTTGTATCTTGTTTATAATAAGTTAAAAGAAAATCGAAAACAATCTTCTTATGAACTCTTCATTCTCAGACTTTTATGTCAAATCCCCAAGTGGCAAACACCTCCCGCATACACCAAGGATGATGCCCTTGGCTTCATACCCTCGATGCTGCCATTTAATGTCGTTTGGTTCATGATGTCGTTGGCGTCGGCATTGGCGTTGACATCGGATCGTCATCGGATTTTGAGTGCTCTGTTGACTTTTAAAAGATAGTTTTCTTGTTGACTGCGTTATTATCATCGCTGTTGTCGTCGTCTGAGGCTGTCAACGAGTCTGGTTTGCCATGAAAATCACTACCACCACCATTGCTATCATCAAGTAGTAATCAACCACCAGTGTCACATATATAGAAAATCACCACATCACCCAATATTGTTGCCATTTTTCGTCATTCAATCTGCTGAAATCAAATTTAGTATGGGAATTGACATTGGCTCTGGTTCTGGTTCTGGCACTCCTAAAACCTAAACCCAAACCTAAACTCAAAACTCAACTGACAACCAATGAGGAAATGGCTCTATAAGTAGCATCCGAAAACAGAAAATCCAAGAGAAAATGCATGTTTACGCTAAAAAGCAAAATAAGTTTCTCATGTTGCATGTTTTGTATTATGGAAGCACTTAATCAAATGTTGACAGTCACTTTTCCCAGAAAGCTTCACTTGTTTTCTGTATCTGAGCACTGAGTGAGTGAGTGAGTAGATTTCATAAGCAAAACGAAACAAAACAAAACAACTACATCAAGT
The DNA here is from genome assembly GCA_037043315.1 of Amiota communis. NCBI lineage: Eukaryota > Metazoa > Arthropoda > Insecta > Diptera > Drosophilidae > Amiota > Amiota communis. Next base: position 27,143 of record JBAMAV010001270.1, read on the forward strand.
TTTTGACAGACAGAACAGAACAGAACAGAACAGAACATTGTGATGAAAGTTGAGATTTCGGATAAGCCGGATAAGTAATTTTGATTTCTTTAATGAAAATTTGTATGTTTTGTAAAATATTTTAGTGGAAGTTTTCAATCGGCTCAGTTGTTGTAACCAATCATTGATTTATTTTTTCATCTTACTCAATTTGGAATACTAAGAAATATGATTTGATTCACCTATATTTTTAATTGATTTTTGTGATATTTAATACTATTGTAGATAGCCAGTTATAAATGTAAGTTAAAATAACTAAGTTTTTAAACAAACCCTTGTGATGATGAGAGTTGAGAGATAAGTACTATTATGTGATAGATTCTGTCATGTTTTGGGGTCAATCAATGGTTTCTTTTGTCTTCTTAACCTATGTTCTCTAGTTTTATATATATTCTTATATATATTTAAATAAATTTTTGGAATTAAAATCTGAAAGTTTGATAAGTCCACACAAGATTCTTATTTTAAGGCAAAGAATCCCAGATGACAAACCTTCTAATTCTAAGACAAAACAGCTTCAGTTTCTTATATAACTTTGTACTTATGAAAGTACACAGATGATGTTTTCAATAAGAAATTTTAAGCTCTTAATAAGATTTCTTAGTTTTGCATTTTACTGAAATATTTGAGAATTATAATTATAATAACAGAATTTATAACTTTGGTGATCATTGGATCATTGTTTTATTTTATTCATTTAGTCGATTTTATTCATATGCATATTTTGAGACGCTATCTAATTATATCTTAACTGTCCAACGCATTAGGAAAATTATAATTATATACACTTTAAGTGCATTAAACAAGGTTTTTTTTATTTGTCAAAGTTTGACAACTCTACTGAGGCTGAACCTCGCAATCTGTTCATTTTTTTTTCGGGCTTCAGCTTCACCTTCAGACTCATCTTAAGTTTCACCATTCTGTTCCAGCCTTTATACTTTTTACCTTTAGACAAAATAACAAATAATATTATGTAATTCAAAACAGGTAAAAAAATGTTTGCATTTGTTTAACTAAAAAATATTTGAGGCTTGAAACGGATGAGAAATAATAGCACAGAAGAATCCTATTCCAAGATCTGATATAAGCTATAAGCAGCATCTAAAAGATCTATCTGTGGTTTTGTGACAATTATTTAAAACATATCCAAAAACAATGGCAGAGAATTTGTCTTTTATTAGAGCTTAAATGCTGACTTTAGAATTAAGGACTAATGTTTATTCGGAAAGCTCTATTATTATACTCTTTCCAAAGATAAACTTCTTTTTAGTTTTTGTTATGATTATGAATGCTTTACATGATGTCTCAAATATTTAAAATTGAAATTGAATTAAAAGGAAATAATGATTTTGACCTGTATTCAAGGAAATATATATTTGGTGTAGTAATAAAATTGTAACTTGAGTTTAACACATGTTGTGAGGACTTACTTTGTACTCTTACATTGAGTTACTGCAGAGCTTCCAATCTGAGCTTCAATTTAGTTAAACTTCGTGATGTGTTATCATTAAAAGAGATCTTCAGATCTCGATGATAAAACAAAACTTTTCTCAGCTCAATACTATCACCATATATTCAAGTGGATATAGCCGATGACTCACAAAGAGTATTCCCTTAGACCAACCTTTTTTTTATAGTTTTATTAAAAAGTTAATACAATGGCCTTCGGGGCGAAATCTACCATTTACCTGTTCTCAGTTAAATGTAATTCACCTAGTTGTTAATGCCACAGAGTTGAATTTGTATACAATACTAGGTTAGGTTAGGTTAGGTGGCAGCCCTCAGATGAGAGGCTCACTTAAGCACAAAAAAGAGTATGACCCATTGTGATACCAGCAAAGAGTTGACACGGCACCCCTTAGTCCGATGCGGAGAACCATTTGGATTCCTAAATGAACCTAGCTATGTCCCTGATTGGCAGGAATGTTCGTTCGGTTAAGCTGGAGAGAAGCCCAGCGCCTAGGTGGTTCCATCTTCTTCTGGCGAGGTGGCGAGGGACACTGGCACATGAGGTGAAGCACAGTCTCCTCCTCCTCTTCCGAGCCGCAGCTGCGGCAGAAATCGTACTGCGGAAGCCCAAGTCTGCCAGCATGTTTGCCTATGACGCAATGGCCCGTTAATACGTTCATAGTCTTGCTTATTGAGGTTCTACCGAGATTTAGCAGCTGGCCGGTTCGTTTCCTGTTCATATTTGACTAGGTTTGCCTGGCTATACTGCAAGTTCCTTCTTCTACCCAGAGAGTATTGGCTTTGACTTGGTAGAATTTTCTGAAAGTGAGCTTGACTGTTGCTAACCGAATTCCAGCCGGAGACGTTACATGAGGATGTAACGTCCCTTCTTTGGCTAGTTCATCAGCTTCACAATTGCCCACAATATCTCTATGTCCAGGTACCCAGCATAATTGTATGGGTACGTGCCAGGCTAGAGTATCTAGGGAAGAGCGGCAGTCAGCGACAAGCTTTGATGTAGCTATCTTGGCTATCTGTGTAGAAATTAATATATGACCTCGGAGTGTAGTTGTCTAGAAGCCAACGGGAGGCCATTAGTATGGCCATAACCTCTGTTTGAAAGACGCTACAGTGGTCAGATAAGCGAAAACTGAGCTTTATGTTTGGGTTGTTCGAGAAGATGCCGCAGCCGACTTTCTCCTCCAATTTGAAGCCATCTGTGTAGATGTCAATGGAGTTAGGTTTTAGAACTGTACCGTCCAGCCAGTCCTCCATTAAAGTTAAAGTAGGGTGAGGGACATACGTAGTCAACTGTGTCAGGGACAGATACAATACTAACACATCACTCAATAAGTTCGTAGGATGACGCCACTATTGTAACTTTTCAAGTAAATGCCAGATTGCCATAAAATTTTGACCCCGTATCGTTTGAAAGTTGGTAGTTCCTAAAAATCATATGGATTTGTCAATAGTGGCGTATCCTACGTAAATTAAAAACAAATAATAAAAAATAACTATGCATAACAATGAATAAGAAGAAATAAGAACATTTTTGGCATGCAAAACCAACATCAATTAACGAAATTCATTACATCATATCAACATTAAACTGAGGGGAAGTATTGTAAGTAGTTTTAAGTGGGATGATATATTAGCAATAGAAGATGACTACGACAAAACATAACCACATAACATAGTCTGTAGCTGTCCAATACTTCTAACCCATAGACAAAACAAATAAATTTTAAAAGAATGATGAAATTTGAGTTATGATGTCTCATGTGTTTTGGGTTTTAATGATTGTTAGAATCTGATTTTATCAAGATTTGGGATAGATTATTGGTTCTCTTTCTCATCTAACTGGATCTGGCATATTAATAGACCAATTAAAATTTGTTAATAAAACATATTAATTAATTTAGTTTACTTTACTTATGTATATGCTTTCTAACTCAAACCTATTTTAGTTAAATCGCATAAAGCCATCACATAAACAAAGTACGTAAATGAGAAAACTAATCTACTTTGTTCAATATCACTGAAGGTGAACTTTTGCATTTAGAATTCCGAAGAGAGCGAAGAAGAAGAAGGGATCCTAAATTACATAACAATTTTCTTATATTAGAAAGGAAGCTAAGAATTGTAGTAAAAAGCACTCACTATTTTATAGACGAAAAATTCCAAAAAAGAAAATGAATTATTACCTTTCATAATCAATTTATATCAATATTTAAAAGTGTTGTTCCTTCACTTCGTTTCGTTTCGCTTTGCTGTATTTTGCTTGCTTTATAAGTTTCATCAACAAGGACCTTCCTTATAGTACTACATATTCCTTGGACTACTTACTGTATTGAAGTTTTCACAATAGAGTAGAGTAGAGTAGTGTAGAGTACCAGAACCAGAACACAATCCCATGACCACAATGAACCTACGAAATAAAGTAAGAAAAAAAAAATGAATACAACAAAGAAACTACAATAGAATAGAAGAAAAAAAAAACACACACTAACGAACAAATAACAAAAGAAAAATGTGAAAAAAAAATGAAAAACAAGAAGAACGATGAAGTGCGAAAAAAGAACCGGGGGAAAATTGCTTAAAAACATACAAACTACAAAAAAAAAAATGGGAAAAAAAGTGGAAATAAAAAAAGCATTCGGAGGGGATTTGGTTGGCAATGATGTGATGGAATGATGATGAGGAGGAGTGTTGGCGTTGGTAGGTGTACTAGCAAAGTGGCGAAAACAATGGCGTGCGGCTTTTTGACTCGTCTGGAAAATTACTCATTCAGCAATGAAAGGCAAACACACACACACTCCCACTCAGTCACTCACTTATATATACCCACATAGATACACCCCCAACACACAAACATACACATATTCACACGTAGAGACTATTTTACAACTATGTAACATGAATGACTTCTCCTCCATAGTGTTGTGTCGAGCGTATTGGGACGTGATGAGGTAAAAGTAACTCTCTCTCTCTGTCAGAGTGTTGAGCCGGTATAACCCAACCATGTAAGGAAGACAGAAAGACAGACAGACGAATTGACAGAGGGACAAAACGACTAAGGGGACAGTAAGACAAATAGACAGACAAGCGTGAATGAAGTTCGTTTACAGAAACTCAGACATACGGACAGAAAGACCGGCATCCCGCCCGAGCTACGAATAGATGGACGGGCATAAGAATGGACTTATATAGTTGGATGGGGAAATGGATAAAGACTCACTCGCACACACAGTCTATATAGACACAAAAGGACATCGTGTTAAGTTAATAGCGTTAGTGTACAAGCGAGTAAAGCGGAACTTCTCTTCTTATACACGCGGGTCGAGCACTTCCGCAGTAAGGTGCCTGTCTGGCTGTAAGCGTTCGTGGTGGTGAGGTGCGTTGATCATAGTTGATAGCAATTGAAGAAGGAAGGAGTACAAGGAGTAGTTAGTAGTGTTGCAAGGAATATTCATAAATCTATTTATGTTTTAACGTAATTTCTTTTGTTAAGAAATACAATTTACAGTTGAATTTATACAGGTGAGTTGGTGGCTTGAAATATGTATGGGTGGATTGGTTGATGAGTGGGTGGACTGTTTGTCTGTTTGTTTGTTTGCCTTAAACCGCAAAAGGTGTTGACGTACATAAAAACAAAGCAATAATAATAATAACAGCAAGAACAACATGAACAAACAGGAAAATAGTTGCCATCATTAATGAAACATTTCGTTAGCTCTTATTTCATTTCAATATTACTATATAAATCATTTGTAAATCGTTATACCATAAAAAAATCGTCCGACCTCCTTGCATGAAATGGTTTTGGTTATAGTCAGTATAGTTCTATAAGATTTGGTCATAGAATTTCTTCAAGAATTTGAGTTGGTGAGTCATTTACTACTGTGACACTCTGCAAACGAAATTGTCATCTAAGTTTATATATTATATTGTAGTTAAATTGGTTTAATAGGTACAATAATTTAAGGATTGAACGAGTACAGTTAAATGCAAATTAGATATACAAAACTTGATTTTCCTGTAAGTAAAAGGAAAGTTGGAATAGTCCCAGTGGCAGGACTAAAGGGGAATCAACTTCAACACTCAAAACATTATAAGATTTCCTCAGCTTAGAGGCGCCTAAATGCCTTAGTTTGCCCTAAGTGTACCAAATATATCTTATCAGTGAAGGATACTTAAGGTCTTCAATGAAAAACCTTTATTGGGATTAATTTCAATAGATTCTGTTTCTTTTTCTATTTTCTTTTTGTTATTCTATGCATGTTTATTACTTTATCTATGTATCTATGTATGTGTACATCGAAATTTAACTTGATTGGATAAAATGTTCTTTCTGTTAAGGTGACTAGACCTTTTTTGTTGATGTCGGCCGGGGGATACATTATGACTGCATATTAAATAAGTTCACATAAAGTTAACCTTTGATTAAGTGAAGAGTTAAATTTCAACCTTGTGGTGCAAGAGCAATGAAGTGATGTATTAACACTTAGCTTAGGTATGTGGTGTTAGATGTCTGCTTCCTTGCGGGTTCCATTCAAGCGACATTCTTGTGATACTTTCTGGCTGTTTTCTTAGCGTGTGACCAATCCAGCGCCACTTCCTACGCTAAATCTGTTTCAGTATAGGCTCTTCATTTGTTAGACGCCATAGTGCCTCGTTGGAAATAGTGTTCGGCCAGAATATTCTGCATATGATCCTCAAACACTTGTTAACGAAAGCTTGAAGTCTCTGCGTGATGGAGTTCGAGACCAGTCATGTTTCGGTCCCGTTGATGTCACGCATGCGGAGAATATTCGCAATTTCGTGCGTCTGGAGATATGGAAACTTGCCCATACCGATTTTAATCGGCCAAATGCTGCCCTTGCTTTGCTCAACCTGCAGTTAGCATCCGCTTCAGCTCCTCTGTCAGTTTATATTGTGCAACCGAGGTAACAGAAGCTTTCTACGAAATCAATCGCACAGCCGTCAATCATTATATGATTTATATATGGCTGTAAAAATTTCATGACAATCTAAGTAGCAATTCCTTGAAAAGCTACATATGTTTTAGTGAAGCTACTTTTCTTATTTTCAAAACAATGGATAAAAATGAATTTTGTGTGTTGATTAAACATTGCGTTTTGGTGGAAAAAAAACTCCATTGAAATCAAACCATGGTTTAATAAGTGTTATCCGGACTCTGCACCAGGAAATTCGACCATTATTGCACCGATGATGCACCCCGAGGTGGTTATACCGGAACATATCAAAAAAGTCCACAAAATCGTTTAGACAAACCGTAAAAAGAAGTCGCAGGAGATAGCTAACACTCTAAAGATATCTAAGGAACGTGTAGGCTTTTTTGTGGATGAACATGGACGAAACTTGGATGCACCAACTGAGTGGACAGCAGTCGGTGCAACTCGCCCAATGCAGCCAAAAGCACAATAGAATGCTGGCAATGTTACGGCGTCCATATTTGGGGATGCGAACAGAATTTTGTTTAACGACTACCTTGCAAAAGGCAAGACAGTCAATAGCGATGCTACATGGCCAAAGTGGATTGTTTGAACTAGGAAATTTTGTAATCTCTGTCACCTAGACAATGCACGGTGTCACAATACTTTGGCAACGATGGCAAAATTGCAAAAGTTACACTTCGCATTGCTTTCGCATCTACCATTTTCTCCAGATTCGGCAACCAGTGACTTTTACCTGTTCGCTGACCTAAAAAAATGCTTGCCGGAAAGATATTCGGATCGAATTAAAAGGTGATTGCCGAAACAATCGCTTATTTTGAGACCAAAGATAAATTGTTCTTTAAGAAAGATAAAGAAATGTTAGAGAAGCACTGAAATGATTGTATCGCTCTTGAAGGAGACTATGTTGATGAATAAAATTAAATTTCACCGATAAAGTTGTGCTTTCTTCATTAGACCGGGAACATATCAGCCGATGTGGATGTGTTACATATATAAAATATACATTTATGTACAATATACAATATCAAAAAAAAATAAACTTATATAGATATAGAAGAGATAAAGATAGATAGATTATGTGGGGAACTGCAAGTAAATTTAACATTGCAAAGGTGTCAGTCTATGATGCTAAGTGCAATAGCAAGTGCTCCATGCTATTTGACCAAATTCCACCTACATGAAGATCTGAAACTGCCATATATTAAAGATGAAATACTATAAATTAAGTACATCACCAAACTGCATGATCATATCAACTATTTAGCTATAAGTGTGCTAGAAAACGATGGATGAATAGATGTTCTCTTTTCTCAATATATTCGCTGCGTATACAATAAAATTCATGTAAATGAATCTTTCTCTTTTTCTCTAACATCATCATTTATCTTTTATCTCTGTCATAGAACGTTGCTTGACGGTTTTGCAATATATTTTCACTTCCAAGTACGCCATAAGAAGATTCACTTCAAAAAAAATATATATATATGTATATATATGATATATTTTATGTTGGAAGGTTCAACGATAATGATTTGTAGTGATTTGAGTTGAAGGTGTTAACAAGATCTGTAGAGTGGGAATTGATTGATTTTAATTTTGAATGGATCCTAATAACTTTATTTTATAAAAAATGCATCATTTATTAAATTTCATTAATTTAATAGAATTAACTTCTTTGATTTATACGATTTTACATACATATTGTATATATGTACATATGTCATGGTGTTTGGCAACAATTTAATCTCATTAAGAGAACATAGTGACATTAACATGACTCTCATTAACATTATTTTATTATGTCTGAGTTTCATTTGAAGAATACTAATACATTCTCATTTATAAATTAGCATTATTTTTTCATTAAAACTTTACATTGAATAGAAAAAACTATAGGACATTAATTTGTGTGGTAGTTTTGTGTTGCCATATTCTTTGTTTTCTTTAATGAATAAATAATCTATTTTATGATAGTTGAAGAAAGGAAACAGATTTCCAATTATGATTATGACACGATATTTTAGATACAAAGATAACAAATAAATGACTTTGTACTTAGTAGATAGAAAACAAAACACAACAATAACAAAGCTTTTTTGAAACAAAGAAACAAAGTTGTATATTACAATATATCTAAAATTGTGATGGCTTTTCAATGCCCATCATCATCATTATCATCATCATTAAACTACACATCTATCTATATCTGTTTGTATATGCATATTGTTCTTACTATTACTTTGTATTCTTCTGTGTTATTATTTAATGCCATTAGCAACATTACAAAACAAATACTACTATAAAATACAAAACAAAAACATGAACAAAAACTCTAAGAAAGAAAAGAATACACATAGTAAAAAAAAATAAAAAATAGTAAAAAAATACTATAATATGTAAGTAGTAAGTAACAAAAGATGGCGCAGGAGGAGGAGGAATAAAGTCAGTCAAAGCATATCAAAGAACTAGTAGGACTAGTGAGTGAAATTTCTGTTCATATGAAACCGTAAAATTCCATTAATTGTATTCAACGCCATTTTGCTTGCCAGTTTTTCTTTTGTTTTTTTTTTTTAATTTTATTTTATGTCTTTAGACTGTTTTTCATTTTGTTTTTCCTCTCCATGTTGTTGTAATAGTACTTACTATAAAATGTATAGCTGTTGCTGTTAATATTGTACTACTAGTAATATTGTAGTAGGTACATACAATATTTTATGTGGAGGCTCTACTGACTGTTGCCTGTTTCGGCTGTTACTTGCTTTTTGTGTTGATATGACTGTAATTTATGCGGCTTCCCATGCTCGTTTATCATGCCATGCTTGCCTTCTCCCGTCCACCATACCCTTTGTATTCTATGTGTCTTTTGTTTTTATACACTCTTTACTTCAATTTACATTGCACTACATCAAACACCCATCCACCATACGCCCACATACCACATATTCTTATGTCCCTTCATCACTTATTCATCTACTCCCAGTTTCTATTTGCAACGGCAGCGTCACCGCCATTTACTCACTCAGTTTGTCATAAAAAGAAATGGCGAAAAAATAGTTAAGAAAAAAGCAAAAACAAAAGCAAAAAGTAACTTCTATAATAATTACAATTACTTTTATGAAGACTTTTTATGCGACCCTCGTCTGCAATTCACCCGCTCGCTATTGAAATTTACACTTTTGTGTGTTTTTTTTTTGTGTTTTTTTTTTTGTGTTTTTTTTATTGTGTCTTTTGCTCAATTTTCTAAATTGTTTTAGTTTATGTAGTTTTTTTCTTTTCGTTGTTTTTTTTTGTAAGTGTCGTCGAATGTGCGTTAATGGTGTAAATGGTAAGTGAGAGATAGGCCAACAAATGTCAATGGGAAAAGAGAAGAAGAAGGTATGAGAGAAACTTAATAAAAATAAACTTACAATTCTTAAGTGTCACTTGATGACATTGTGTGCAGCAATAGGCGCCATCCATGTTTATGTAAAATAAAGTTGGACTTTCTTTTAAATGTTTCATTGTGAAAAACCTCAGTCACAATCTCGAATATTATACATCCAAGAAATTAGATATTTCATTACTTCCTAAAATTTTTCCATCAATTTGTTTTATAAGGTGATTTGTCTCTTCATAACATTATCGACCGGTTTGTAAAGTAGTCAACAAAAAGTTTTAGTTGGATAGATCAGAGTAATATAGTTATTGAATTAGAGTCTTTTAAGTTACTTACTGGACAGGTGTAGCTTCGGCTACGTTACTTGTGGAAAGCGTTCTGATTCTTAACGACTACAAGACTTAAGTAGAGTTGAATACCAAGGACAGCTCTTAATTGTTTTACAAGACTAGCTCTATCTTGCTCTCGGTTTTGGCATCATTTCCCCAGATTTGTAAACCGTCACTCCATGAGAAGGGCAGGGAGTAAACTGTTCACTTCTTTCTGCGAAAAAAATGAATTGCCTTATTATTACCAATCTTGGTGAAGCAACTATGTACTTCAACTGATTAGGGATATTTATTTCAAAACTGTCAGGCATGTGCCAGAAATCTCTTTCAACCCCATATCAACCTAACTACAATTCTCTAGTGTCAGAAATCTTTTTCGAATCATTGCAAATCGTGCTCCGGGACAGGTGCGAGGGCAATCACCAAATGCCAAATAGACACTCATTTCATTTTATTTTCTTAAGCCATCACCACCACCATTACCATCATTATTTTCTGGCTTAAATTCTTCTGGGTCTTCATAATATTCGGGATCATGATGTATGGAGTAAGATGGTATAATGGCAACATGACCTGGTAGGAATTTCACACATGTGCCATCTTTGTTTACCATTTCATATGGTTCCGTACAAGGTTTCCGTGCCAACAATTGTGGTGGAAATATATATATTTATTGCGTATACGCAACGATTCATGTATGCAGGCATCCAGATAGGGTAACTCACTCAATTGCTTGAAGGTCAAATGAGTACTTCCGGATTCATCACGCAAACGCGTTGAGCATCACAATTGCGCCCAAGCTGCACAATAATAAATGATTATTATTATTGTTATTATTATTGTTATAGTTATTATCTCAATATATCACTAAGTAACTAACTTACTAGTAGCATTGTGTGTGCTAAGACCGAAGCAGAGGTTTCAAAACCATCAGTCAAAAAGGTCATCGTATGTGAAGAAAAGTCTAGTAAACTTAGTTGTTTCTTCTCCTGCAACTGGAGCATGTAATTAGGGAATTCGACACGTTCTTTGTTTTGTGTCTTTTGACGCAATTCAATAGAAGTTTGCATTAAATCGAAAAAGAATGTCTGGACCTCCTTATCGAATAAAGGGGGCATATAAATCTTTCGTATTTGTGGTAGTAAAAGCTCTGAATAGCATCGACTTAAAAGATTGATCGAAGATTCATGTAATCGTGTAATGCTCACAATGGGAGTGGGTTTCTCGGTAAAGCTTTGTGCCGTTATATCCAACACATAATCGGAGAGAACATCAGTTGAGGTTTTTTGTAGTGATGCCTTCACGACTAGCAACCATTTTTTGTTGTCTCTCAATATAGTCTACAAAACGATTACAAACTTCTTGGGCAACAGGATAAACGGCATTGATATGTGTTAAACATTGTTTGGGAGATATATTCATAACATCAAACAAAAACTTAAGCGATCTGGAGTCAAGCCAGGTGTGTTTTCTGAACGTCGCATTTTCCATTCATCACCTCTTAAACTGAATGTATTATTAGCAAGAATTACGTCACTCTTTTTATTGGCCTTGTTATGTTATTTATATATTGTACTATACTACCTTTTATTGTTAAGATTCACTTAGGTATACTTACAAGTATAGAAAATTCATTATCATGGAAGCTATTAAAATCACTCAGAAGCACTCTTCGAACATACTCTGGACTTAGGATAAGCACTTGTGGCATGCGATAGGCCATGACTGCCACAAAATGATTCGTAGATTTATATTGACTATTGAAATATATTGTTCAACTCAAAATATAAGATACTTGAACTTTGAATGTCATAATCTTACCGATAGAAATCGTGGACATCATAAACAACATTTCGTTTTTTTGTGAATTGACTAGAGAAACTTCCAAAAAAATGGATATGGTTTCACAGTTTTCAGGCCACGTTTAGTCCAATAATTGAAATTACATATGAGAAATATATAAACCAATCCACTTAGAATGGTCAAAGTCAATAATGTTAGTAATATTGGTCCCATCCCAATCAAAACAATTGTTTTACGGCTGATTATGGCGTCAAAGTCTTTTAAACTAATTCTTTTGTTTTTCTATTCATAGAAGGCAGTTGAGAATCTATGTGACTTTTTTAATAATGTAAGTGATAAATAATATTTTCAAGTCCCACATCAAGTATGAGTACAATGTAAACGAAACACTCGTAGAATAGGGTCAAGAAGGTCTAGGGCATTCTCTTAGGAAGAGAATCTCAATCATTTTACTAATCGCAACATTATTTCATCTTCATTTCTGTTTACAGTGACAAAGTTTAGAAATTTCTGAATAAATCATGGCACCCTGGGCCTCTGTAAAACTTATTTCGCCTATGAACTCAACAAGCATTTACAAAGCAAGCGATTCAATTGTTTTGATTTACTCAATTAAATTATATTAAATGTTATCGTCATTGTTGCTTCTCAACGTTAAAAATGTTTTACTACAAGTATATCAATTTAGAGATACTCGTATCAATAAGAGAGATAAAGGAAAAAAGAGATTGAGATAATAGCTAATGTTTTTGATAGGAAGACCCACCAAATCAAATCAGATTCCAAGAAATTTTCGAAATAACCTTGACTTTTCCAAGAAGAAATTGATGAACTTGATAATAGTTTTTTTATTATGAATTTTTATTTAATGTTAATTAAACTCAATTGATATGGCATTGAGAATAAACTATGAGGTATTCTTTGATCATTCACTCACTCAATCACATATAATTTAAAGATATTGTACTAGTAATCGATTCTGAATAGTATAAAACAGAATAGAAATCAATAGCAACACAACTTATTTGCGTTCCTCAAAATCCAACCATATGCCGCCATCTAATTCAGACATAAAGTTGCTAGCTTTCAAACGATTATCCTTGGGTGTCTTAGGATTAACTTTAACATTAAAGGCACGTATGATTTCGACTAGGGCTGCCTTAACTTGAGTTAGAGCAAAGCGCATGCCTGGACAGATGCGAGGACCATCACCAAAGCCCAAATACACTCCCATATTACGATATTTTCGTAGGCCGCCATCATTTTCTTCAAGAAAACGTTCGGGCTTAAATAGTTCTGGTTCCTCATAGAATTCTGGATCATTATGCAAGGAATAGGCTGGTATTATGACACAATCACCTTTTTTAAGTTGAACTGTTGTGCCATCCTTGTTAACTAAGTCATAGGGTTCAGTGACCAATTTGCGTGCAACAAGCTGAGCAGGGAAAATTCGTAAACTTTCTACACAATTAGATATGAAAGAACAAATAATTTAATCTTTTTTCAAGGATCATGTATTCATACCATGTATACAAGCTTCCAAGTATGGTAAGTCGCTTAGTTGCTCAAAGTTCAAAGGTTCTGTACCAATTTCTTCTCGTAAACGCTCTTGTGCTGAAGGTTCCCTTCCCAACTAATTTGGGTTATTTCATATTCATATTAATTAACTTGAAGTCATTAATTTGTTATTGTCCTTACCAACAAGAGAGTAAACGATATTACCGCCGATGTTGTCTCAAAACCATCAGTCAGGAATGACATTGTGTGACAAGTCAATTCATCATTACTAAGATTCTTTTTGTCCTGCAACTGAATCATGTAATTGATAAAATCAATACGATTTGTGTCTTTTGTTTCGCGGCGCAACTGCAACGAGTTATTCATCAAATCGAAAAAGAAGTCTTCTGCTTCCTTGTTGAAAAAAGGTTCCGTGTAAAAGTTTTTTATCTGAGGCCAAAGATTCGACAATGCTGCATAGAGGATAAAGCGCCACGATTGATCAAAAACCTTTCTGGCATTTTCAATAATAGGTGTAGGCTTATCCGTGAAACTTTGCGCTGAGATGCCAAGTACACAATCTGAAACAACTTCCGTAGTGTAACATAATGAAACAGTCTTAGCATTGACACCATCACTGGTAGCCATTTTTGATTGTTTCTTGATATAGTCAACAAATTGTTTGGCAACTTTAAGTGATATTGGATAAACGGCACTTGTCTAAATTATTTAAAATATCCTTTCATTATGTAGAAGTCCATCTTAAGCTTTCCTTTTGCTTACCCTACTCGCTGTTAAACCCGGGGTCACTTCGGCACGGCGTTCTTTCCATTCGTCACCGGTTAATACAAATGGATTGTTTGCAAATATCCGATCGACTTTCTTGTTGATCTAAATAATCATACTTTATAATTTTTAGAATTGAGAATTTTTCTTGTTTTAAACTTACAACTTTTGCAAATTCATTATCATGAAAACTACGAAAATCATTTACGAATATTTTGTGCACAAGTTCTGGATTTAAGATGAGTATCTGAGGTGATCTGCAAGCCATTACACCCACAAAATTATCCGTTTTCTTATATTTCCTATCGATTTATAATCAAATGTTGAGTCAAATTTAAGATTGATTTTACTATGCATTACCAATAGAAATCATTAACATCACAGGCGACATTACGTTTTTGCGTAAATTGACTGGGAAAACTACCCACAAATGGGTATGATTTTGCAGTCTTCACACCGCGTTTATTCCAATAATTGAAATTCCATACTAGAAACACATAAAAAAGCAATGCGACCAAAGCAATAGGCACCAAAGTTATGGTGAACGGACACATTATGCCAGTCTTAGTTCCGTCGTTCTGTTGTTCACAATGTTCTTGATTAAACTGAATTCAAAATGGGAAAATACATTTGATATTCACAAAATTTGAGATAAACGTAAAAAAACTGCTGTTCATTAACGGCGCTAATTTTTGCCTTTGGTGCTTCAAACATGAAGAGGGTGCTTGAAAAATTGTCTATTCATTTTGTGATACGAGGATTGCTACTTAAGTTTTGAGACAGACAAATAATAACAAATATGCATCATCGAAAGTGCCTATAGTTTTTCAAAATATTCCATTTTTCCACTCGGAATGAGGTATCTCCAAAACATGTGTTTTGAACGCATCAACCGCTTCTTCAGGCGTCGAAAAATGTTGAACTCGTAATTTATTTTTGGGGTGCGGGAATAAAAAAGAAGTCATTGGGTGCCAAATCTTGACTAAAGGGCAGATGACCCATCAATTCGACGTTTTGAGTGTTTAAAAAGTCACTTGTTTGAGCCGATGTGTGAGAGCTCGCATTATCGTGGTGGAGAATGATTCGTCTTCTGCGGTTGATTTTTCTTATTTCTGCGAACACTTCTGTCAAACAAATGGTGGTGTACCATTCAGAATTGCCGTTCTACGTTTCTCTAATGGCAAGGTGGCGGCATGTCCGGTTATTCCAAAAAAAACAGGCGATCATTTGCTTCGAAGTGCTCCGTGCGCGAACAATTTTTGTTGGATTTGGCTCATCTTGAAAGACCCATACAGTCGACTGCTGTTTAGTTTCAGGCTCATATGCATAGATCCATGATTCATCACCTGTCACGAGCTTATAGACGTCTTTTGAAGCACCGCGATTGAATTTTTTCAACATTTCTTTGCACCAATCGACACGAGCCTTTTTTTGCTCGATTGACAAATTATGCGGTATCCAATGCGAACAAATCTTTTTGACGGCCAAATGTTCATGCAATATTGAATGTATGCGAGTGGAACTAATTCCCAAACATGCCTCAATCTCACGATAAGTCACATGGCGATCTTGCAATATCATTTCACGCGCAGCATCAATGTTTTGTGGCACAACAACCGATTTTGGACGACCTTCACGAAATTCGTCCTGGAGAAAACTACGACCACGATTGAATTCAGAAAACCAGCGAAACACGGTGACCCTGGATGGTGCTTCATTATAAAAAGTCGAAACGAGTTGATCGGCACACTCTTGTTGAGTTAATCCACGTCGAAAATCATAAAAAATCATTGCACGAAAATGTTCACGATTTAATTCCATTTTTTAGCCAAAACGAATTTTTCAAGTCACTGTAAACAATACAAATAGAACTCGTATGACGAAACGTTCTGAGTACATTTATCATTAAAAACGACAAGCTTTACGATACCAATATCAGATTTGACATATCAACATTGGTGTTGCCATATCTCAAGACTTAAGTAGCAATCCTCGTAGTATGATCAGATGTTTCTTACACGTATTGAATACTAGGATCGGTGCAAGTTTCGTGGTTTTTGCAAGTAACGAGTTTCTATTTCTATATAAATTAAAAGCGTAACGAATGCATAACAAAAAGAAACAGCCGAAAAATCGAAAAAAATGACATTAACCAGGTGGGCGAGTGAGATGGATAATCATGCCAGTGAAGAGACTTTGGTTATGCTTTAAGCGGTAGTTATGTACAATGTATTAAAATAAAAACCAGGAAGAGCTGCATTTACTCAATTATGGTCGCTAAAGAAGAAGAACAAGACGAGGAAGAAGAAGGTGAAAATAATATAGCAAAAAGTGGCCACATGCGAATTTTATCGAATAAAAATGAACATTTTAGGAGCATTTATTATACAAATGTTACTGCTAACCAATCAGTATCCAATTACAGAGCAAAGTCTGACCGAGTATCTAGTATTTTAATAAATAAAATTGTCTAATTAGGTTGAAGTTTTTTTTAAATTAAAGACATATTTTATTGAAATTCGTTTGTTTTGCGCAAAGCTACTTGTCTTTACATTATTTAACGAATACTGATTTGGCCCCAAATTTTCAAAATTTGCTATAAAAATTTGAGTTTCTACTTTAATTACAGATCACTTTGGTACAGAAGAGTTTTCATGAATGCTCTATAAAACAATTCTAATATGGTATATAAATATAAGTATGCACTGTACTGATTCCAAGTCTAAGTCTAGACTCTAGAAACATTGAATGAAACTTTTCTAGCTTCCCATTTATACATTTAAATTTGTTTGATATTTATGATCAATCATGAATCAACTTATCAAATATTCTACATAATTTTTTTTTTAATCTATCATAAAGTCTAGTGGGTTGTTATGTTAATTCTTATCACTTACTAAGTACAATAATTTAAATCAAAAGATATTAATCAATTTACATTTAAAATATGCAAAATATAAGAAAACAATAATATAAAATTCACAATCATAATTCCCAGTGACATAGATAAGCGGACAGATATGGCCAACGCGGTTTCCCTTTCAATCTGATCACATTAATGTATATGTATATAGTACAATACATTGTTAGAAATCTAAGATCAGTTTCAAGTGTACCACACTTCTGGTATTCTGAAGTGTATGAAAATTAAATTTCCTGTGAATCGACGAAGACTTTATTATAGCAATGTGATCAGAGAAATCGCTTAAAAAAAGGCTAGCGCATAAGACAGTGGAGCCATAGTAGGTACCTTTGATGGCGACGTGAACTCATTCAAGACATTATTAAATATATAATCAAAAGTTATAGGAAATAAATGATGAAATTTTTGTTTTGATTTTAAGTCATTTAATTGGGTCATGCTAGAGAATCGTTTATAATAATTTTTATTAATTGATTTCAATGGCACCAAATGAAATAAACTAAATTTCTTACTAATGAAAGAGCCACAGAGAAAAGCAGAATGAGATAACAGCCAATGTTCTAGATAGGAAGACCCCACGAATAAATTCTTATTTCTTCAAACAGATTTTAGATTTTCAAAAAAGAAACAACTGACTTTTTTAACAACAAATGAATTCATTTTATTATTATATTTTAGAGATAATGTAATTAATTCTGAATAGAAAAGAGTTGAAAACAATGTCATCATACTTTATTTGCGTTCCTCAAAATCCAACCATATGCCGCCATCTAATTCAGACATAAAATTTAAAGCATTCAAATAATTATCCTTACGTGTCTTGGGATTAACTTTGATATTAAAATTCCGTATGACTTCGACAAGTGCCGCCTTAACTTGAGTTAAAGCAAAGCGCATGCCTGGACAGATGCGAGGACCATCACCAAAACCCAAATACACTCCCATATTACGATAGTTTCGTTGTCCTCCATCATTTTCTTCAAGAAAACGTTCGGGCTTGTATAATTCTGGTTCCTCATAAAATTCTGGATCATGTTGTAAGGAATAGGCTGGTATTATGACACAATCACCTTTTTTAAGTTGAATTGTTGTGCCATCCTTGTTTACTAAATCAAACGGTTCAGTGACCAATTTGCGTCCAATAAGAAGAGCAGGGAATATGCGTAAACTTTCTACAGAATTAGATATGAAAGAACAAATAATTTAATCCTTTTAAGAGTTGCACCTTTTTCAAGAATCAAGTAATCATACCATGTATACAAGCTTCCAAGTATGGTAAGTCGCTAAGTTGCTCAAAGCTCAAAGGTTCTGTACCAATTTCTTCTCGTAAACGTTCCTGTGCTGAAGGTGTTCTTCCCAACTAATTTGGGGTTTTTCATATTAATTAACTTGAAGCCATTACTTTGTTATTGTTCTTACCAACAAGAGAATAAATGATAATACCGCCGATGTAGTCTCCAAACCATCAGTTAGGAATGACATTGTGTGAGAAGCCAATTCTTCATTACTAAGATTCTTTTTGTCCTGCAATTGAATCATGTAATTGATAAAATCAATACGATTTGTGTCCTGCGTTTCGCGACGCAATTTCAGACAGTTATTCATCAAACCGAAAAAGAATTTTTCCGCTTCCTTGTTGAAAAAAGGTTCCGAGTAAAAGTTTTTTATCTGAGGCCAAAGATTCGACAATGCTGCATAGAGAATAAAGCGCCATGATTGATCAAAAACCTTTCTGATATTTTCAACAATAGGTGTAGACTTATCCGAGAAACTTTGCGCTGAGATGCCAAGTACACAATCCGAGACCGCTTCCGTAGTATAACATAATGAAATTTTCTTAGCATTGACACCATCGCTGGTAGCCATTTTTGATTGTTTCTTGATGAAGTCAACAAATTGTTTGGCAACTTTAAGTGATACTGGATAAACGGCACTTGTCTAAATTATTTAAAACATCATTATATAGAAATCCATTTAAGCTTTCCTTTTGCATACCCTACTCGCCGTTAAACCCGGAGAAACTTCGGCACGGCGTTCTTTCCATTCCTCACCGGTCAATACAAATGGATTATTTGATAGAATGCGATCGACTTTCTTGTTAATCTAAATATTCAACCTCATAATTTTTTAATCTTAAAATTCTTTTTGTTTTTTACTCACAAATTTTGAAAATTCATTATCATGAAAACTACGAAAATCATTTACGAATATTTTGTGCACAAGTTCTGGATTTAAGATGAGTATCTGAGGTGATCTGCAAGCCATTACACCCACAAAATTATCCGTCTTCTTATATTTCCTATCGATTTATAATCAAATGTTGAATCAAATTTAAGATTAATTTTATTTACTATGCATTACCAATAGAAATCATCAACATCATAGACAACATTACGTTTTTGCGTAAATTGACTTGGAAAACTACCCACAAATGGGTATGATTTTGCAGTCTTCACACCGCGTTTATTCCAATAATTGAAATTCCATACTAAATACACATAAAAAAGCAATGCAATCAAAGCAATAAGCACCAAAGTTATAGTGATCGGACACATTATGCTACTCTTAGTTCCGTAGTTCTATTGTTCACAACGTTCTTGATTAAACTGAATTCAGAATGGGAGAAGACTCTCCCTCTAATTTATACAATTGATATTCACAGCATTGATATAAATATAAATTAAGTGAAGTCAGCAAATGACGCTAAATGTTGGATTTGGAGGGGAGTTTAAAAAATTGGCCTTACAATCTCATTTCATTCTCAGATAGATTTCGAGATTCTCGCAAGAAGCTTCTCATTACATTAATAAATAAATTAATGTTAATACAAATGTGAATATAGTTCCATACAGAGGTATACAGAGAATAATGCATTAGTCTGCGATGTGTATTTTTAGCTGTAGACTGAAATCCAGGAACACATTCGTCCGATTTTACTATATACAATATCATATTTCAATTTACCTAAAATCATCTTCAAACTGATAACAAGCCAATGTCTAGCTAGGGAAGTAGATTTCGAAATAAGAAACCAAATAAAAATATTTTTATGATTTTGTAATTATTTAATGAACATTGTATGAAACTTTTCTAGCATCCCCTTTAGAAATTTACATTTGTTGATTTGTATGCACATTTGTTCAAATACAAATTTTTTTGTTTATTTATTTATTGCTTGCATCAAGTCTATAGTCTTTAGGTTATGACAACTCTTATCAATTACTACATTATCATTTTGAAATTCAAAACAAAAATCCTTTATATGGTCTGACCAAAACTTATATACACTTCACATTAGTTGGATTTAAAAGCACATGATTTTAACAATAGGAGACTATGAAAATATTAAGCAATTTAAAATTAAATTTATTAATTTAAAATTTGTGTAGTGCAAAAGATAAAAGAAGAACACAATTTAAACATACAAATAGACGGGGTAACACAGACAAGCGTACTGACAATAATGATCATCTTTATGTATAAAATTCGACTGTTTTTTTGTCACTAAACGGCTGTACTGTCATGGAAATGATTTGATTTATTCTTTGGATGGGCAGTTCAACATCAGTTGGGTCCGCTAGTATCAGTATAAATATAATACTTATAATATCAAACATCAGATTCAAGTGTGTCACACTTCTGCTATTATGAAGTGTGTTTGAAATGATATTTTAATTTGTTGTGAATCGAAGAAGATTTCATTATAGCAATGTAAATACATATGTGAAGAAGTCATTTAAAGTGGGGTGGAATGGGACTCATTAGTAAACAAAATACGTGTAATGAAAATCATGACTAAAAATGAAAGTAATAATGATTAATCATTATTCAAATGATGGCGTCTTTAATAAATAAATAAATTATAAGTAATAGACATATTATGTTTATTAGACATATATGTAGGTATGTATGAAATGCGTACAATTCTCTTTGATTAGAATCTTTTTTCATCGAGAGTATTTGTGGAGAATATTAAATATATACTTATGTATGATATAAAGGGCGCATTTAGAACCTCTATCACAACTTTGAGTTGGCAACACTGCTGTATTTGACAACCGATTTAACAGCAAATAATTGCTTTTTGTTTAGTTTGGTTTGGCATTTTATTATGGAAAGACTTACACCAGAGCAACGCTTTCAAATTGTTGAAATTTTTTATCAAAATAATAGTTTCATTACGTTAAACTTATCGTACACTTCATCCATTTTATGGTAATCATAATGAATCGTAATCATAATCAGAGCGGCTAATTCGAATAACTATGGATTATTTTTGCACCACGTGTACTCTTAATGATAATGTGCATCCTGTAAAACGCCAAACAAGCTGTAGCCGCTGTACAGCAAACCATTGAAAAAGACCCAAATCAATCAATTCGTCGCAGTTCTCAAGATCAGATAAGTAGTTCCGAAGATTACCTCTTACATCCAAACAAACATTATCTCTTAATAATATTAGTAGACTTAATTTTGTAACTTTTATGTACAAGCATGATGATTATTCAGTTTTTCTAAAACAAAACTTTTTGCTTATTGATTATGACTTGCAACTATTCGTTAAACCAAGTCTATATACAATATTATGACAAATCTTATCAATTATTACATTATCATTTTACAATTCAAAACAAAAAAGCTAAATTTGGTCACTCCAAAACTTATATACACTTCTCATTAGATGGTGCTAACAGTAGGAGACTATGAAAATAATAAAGAATTTAAAATTATACAGTGCAATAGATAAACATAGACAACGCATTATCCCTATCAATACTCATCATATCAATACACATTGTAGTTCAATACATTATTAGGGATCAAACATCACACTCAAGAGATCATACTTCTTGTATGATATGAAGTGTATGAACATTAAATACAAATTAAAATATACTCTTAACATTTGAAATGATAATTCAGTGTGTTGTGAATTGACGTAGTTACTTACTAAACAAAAAGCATATAAAATGCAAATAAAGATGATGAAAAAAAGTAGCTCGGAAACCAATATGATTGATTCCCTTAATAATTTATCAGTACTGATGAAATATTAGATATATAGTTTTAAAAAAAGAGATTTCAAGGTACTTTTCCACCTTGCGTTCACTTCTTCTTCAATAGAAAAGCTAATGCGACAAAATTTTTAAATTATTACCCATTTATTAGGTCAGAATGTTATCTGAGTCAAAAGTTAGGATATCTAGAAAATATATCATTAAATTTTTGTTTTGATTTTATGACTTTCAATTGTGTCATGTCACAGAATCGTTTATATTTTTTTTATTTTCATTGGGCCTATGCCATTTCTATGGCTTCAAATGAAATAAACGATAGTGACATGGACATTAGTAAGGACAGTAAGGACATTCTACGAATAAAGTGGAATTCAATAAAAACGATTGACGTAAAAAAAGCAATGAACATTCATTTACTCACTTACTCAGTTACTACTATAAGATTCTATATATTTTTTCTGGCCTTCAGTTTAGTGCCGGTCTGACTATACTTTTTGACTTTGTCTTAGTCACCCAGTCTGCCTGGCGTCTTTTCTTGGCTGCCATTCATTTGACGTTATTCGACTTGGCTTGACTGGATTTCTTGTTTGTTTGTGTGTGTCCTTAGTAATTTTGTTACCAACTCACATTTTGCGTCACAATGTTAGACACAATTTGCAGACAACGAAAAATTATATTCAAATGAAGAAGAACAACAAAACATTTCCGAATGATGTTCTTAACTCCTTCTTAAACATTTACGAGTACAAAAAAATTCACAATCAGAAAACAAAAAACTAAATTTGAACTGAAAACAAAGAAATAAGGCGCTGCTCAGTTTGCTGGTGGCAAACAAACAAAATCAGCATCATCAAAGTAGTAAGGACGAATGAAAGATGAAGAAAGCTGTAATAAAATTTAATTAAAGACAAAATTGGGACACTCGAAGGATAACAAACCACATAGTAAATGAGTTTGCAAGTGCGTGTATGTTTGTGCTATCAAAAGCAGTCGAGGACATTCACAAATACATAAACAAGGCAAAAACAAAATGAGTTTCTAGTAAATAAAAATACAAAAAATGCCAACTGAGAAAATTGTTTTGTTGCATCCACCAAGCCAAGTCTCTGAACGATTGCATTATTATTTGCTTTAAAAATAATATGGCGTCCGAACGTCCTTCTTCAGGCGACGGCACATATTTGTTGCCCTTGCCGCCGTTCTACAATTTAAACAAACTCCGTTCGCATTGAGTTTAGTATTATAGTTTCTTATTGTGCTGTCATCATCATTATCGTCCTTGTCGTCATCATCATCTGCTTTTTTCTCTTTCTTCTCACATACCTTTCTTTATGTTGCTTTTGCCTCTGATTTTTCTAATGTGATAAACTTTCGTAGCATAATAGCAAAGCAATTGCGCTGCTCCTCTTTCAAGTTGGTTTCCTGTTGCTGACACACCAAGTTGAGTTGAGTCGAGCCGCAACGCTACTAAATAACGCAGACATGCAGCAAACAACTCGACACTCGGCAGTATACAATTGCATCCTAGTTGACTAGTAGCGTACTAGTATGAACGTCCTTGTGTGCGCTGTTCCCCAGAGGATGTGTTTACTGCTGCAACGCATCTATATTATTTTCCATTATATTTCCATTTTTTTTTTTTTTTGCTTTGGCTTTGTTGCATGCGTGTTTGCTTTTGCTTTAAAATATTGCAAATCTGGTTCATTTTCTTATAGATAACATCATACGAAGAGGGTATGTTCAACAGTTCGAATGATATACATATTCATTTTCATAATTCTCCCATTAGTTTTTGCCGTTCCATGTGGTTCCATGAACATAAGGCCAACACAAAATGTTTCCATGTCCTGTGATCTTTTGCATTGAATTTGATTTTAGGTTAGATTAGATTAAGTGGTTATCTGACAATGTTTTTTTGTCTTAAAGTACACAGATCTATTGTGATAGTATGCGGAGCTGCCCTTATTCCACCAGCTTCTCTCTTAAACAACCTGAGGTCCTTATCTGTCCTATCTATAGTATATCCATACTAATAATATAAAGAGAAAAGATTTGGTTCTATGACTAAGGCTACACTGTTCGTCCTTCCGTCAGTAAGCTCAATCTCATGAACCGTAAAAGGTAGACAGTTCAAATGTTCACAGAGTGTGAATTTCTATTGCCGCTTTCACAGCAACTAATAAAATTTTGGAATATCTACCGAAAAAGTCGAAATTTCCATAAGTTTTGGACATAATCAAAGCAGTGCTTGATTGTCTACGACATTTTGTGTGTGGCTGATAATGCAGTGTAATGTGCTGAAGCAGTTCTCATATTGAAATGGTTTAAATTAGTCAATTTTGGTAATTTTTTTTTTGTAGCATAGTTTTAATCGTTGTGTGGATATTTCACTTTCACGAAAAACAAAAGCAAATTAATTTAACATAACTTCAGACACAGGTAAAAGCTTTACGTCCAATGAATTTGCATATATAGTGATAAATCTAGTGCGATGGTACGGAATCCTTTTTGTGCAAGTCCGACTCGCCATTGACCGTTTTTTATGGTTGTTTGTTTATTTGTAATGAATAAACTCAAAAACTACTGAAGTGATTTTAAAAATTCTGTCACCTATAGAAAGCTACACTTTATAGATTTCTACGAAAATTGCAAGGTATCAAAAATCTCTATATACAATTTATAAAATTTTATTTCGTTGTTTATGCTTTGCTGCTATTTTAATTTTGTCGTGTTGTTGTTATTGATATATTTGTTCCTCTCATTTATTAATTACTGCGGAGAGTATTGCGCTCTTCGTTCTCTTCTTTCTGAATATGATGTTTACTGAGAGTGGATCAAGAGAGAGATAGTGTATTTCGTCAAAGACAATGAAATGAATAGGCTGGACAAATCGCTATTATAATAATAAAGGGCCCGAACATTGCCACCAATAAGATCTATTGTACATGGCCTTATTTTATAAAAACCTTATATGTTTAGACTTTTGATGAATCTTAACATTACTTGGGGTTTGTTGTTCCACAATCTGTGTGGATTAACAACAGTGTCACCAAAGTGGTGAAGTCTTTGTCTACCGAGTGCAGGACATTTGCAGAATATATGCTCTGAACTTACTTTAACAAAACTTTCACAAAATCGGCATACGTCAGTGTCGAAAAGACCTAACTTATTTTGATGATACCTTAGGTTGCAATGACCCCGTGAAGTATCCAGTCAAAATGCGTAAGTCTCCTCTACTGAGTGAGAGAAGCTTATTCGAGATACCCTTTGAAAGGGTGAGGAATTGTTTTGCCTGGCGTTGTTCAGTGGAGTTTACCCAGTGTTTTAGAAATTTCTTTTTCTTAAGTTTCCTGATAGCTTAGTTTTTGTGGCTTTTCGAGGGACAACAGAATGGCTCAGGACCGAAAAAGGGCATGATCGCCCCTTGTTTAGCCAAGTAGTCGGCCTTTTCATTGCCTCCATGACCTTCATGTCCCGGTACCCATCCTAATACAACAGTATCAAAATTACCCAGTTCATTTAATAGGTTTAGGTAGTCATATGTTATTTTTGAGGTGAAAGTGACCGACTGTAGGGCTTTTAAGGCAGCTTGACTATCAGAGAGTTTGTAAATATGTACTCCCCTCATTTTCCTGCAAGGACATTCCCTCGCACAAATTTCAATGGTATGCATCGCTATTAAAAAAAAAACTTATAACAAAAACAACAATTCACACACATTTTTTGGGGAATTACGGGCAATGCCGGCTCAAAACTGCTAGTCACAAATATAATACATGTTCGCATTTTAATTGTATTAATGCCATCAAAAGAGTCGATTCCGAAATCAATAGTCTCCTCTACTTTTGGACCGTTATTTTCTAGTGTGCCTTCAATGGTGTATTGCTTAATCAGCAGTTTGAGGTTGCTTATGGAATTGGCAATGTTTTCCTGTACGATTACAAATGTAAAGTTGTGCCTTACCCAGCAAATTCATCTACCACACAATTACTTTCAGTATCTCTTCGGCCCAATACTCACTTGAGATGAATATTAATATGACGGTGACATCTATCCTAGCTGTTTATAACGTGACAACTATTGTCTTAGAATAATGGCTATTGTATTTAAAATATCTTATAACGTATTATGTGTGCTAAGCTAACATTGGAATTAGAATAAATAAACTAAGAAGACTATTAGTCACTTTAAAGAAAAACCATAGAATATATTCAAATAATTTTTCTTTTTTTCAATTTTAGGTGAAAAAATGCGCATACGTCATGTTGGATGCGTATGTAAAAAATGTTGGCAACATATTTGACTCAATGAACATTGATGGAAACCAACAACAATGACAACAACAACTAAAAGAACATTTAAAAAGAAAAGTGAAAAATATTTGAACAAAAAAGAAAATAAATAAACCGCAAAATTTGAGAAATAATCAAAAAAAAGGGAAAAGAAAATGTTATTGATGCCGACATCGTGTGGCCCTGGGCCACCGAAGCCGCCATTAAATAACAAACTTGAATTTGATGGCAAACCATTGAATGGTTGCCGTTATTTCAATGATGATCATCATGATGATGTTGATGGTAATGATGATGATGATGATGATAGTTTAATCATAATCCGAAACTGTAGCAGCAGCAGCAGCAGCCAGAAAACTAGAAAAGCGCATAAACAAGAAGGAGAACAGCAAGGAACAATAGCAGCTGTGCTCACTAAAAAAATAATAAAAACAACAGCATCAACAACAAGGAATACTGCCACAGCTGAAGAAGATATGATGAAGAAGGATCAACATGAACAAAAGAAGATTGAGCGGAAACAAAGGGAAATTGGCGCTGACTGTGCCACTAGTGGTGGTATGGCCGCTTCTGGTTGTACTGCCAAAGTTATTCCCAAATGGTCCCTAATGCTTTTGTTGCTTTTTGCCATTTTGGCTCAAACATCGCATCAAGTGGCAGCCGAGAAGAGTAAACACTGTGAGTATATACAGCTCAAACAGACTTTTACATATATCATTTTTTTTTTTGTGTGCTGTGATCCTTTTTTCCTTTTTTTTTCTTTTTTGTTTGTTATTGGTCAACATTCCCAAATTTGTGAAACCAAATGGTGAACACGTGAACAAACCATTTCAGTTATGTGTGTTGTTGGTTGGATTGCATTCCCCTCCCCCTAATATCCCTCTAATATTTTGAACAAGTTTTTGAAAAGAGAAATTTATCCACAAATCCATAGAGGCTTCAAAAAGCAACGACGAAAGGTTGCAAATTTTCATATTGAAGATAAAGATAATATAATACAATATGTACATAGATATATGGATAGATACTTAGATAGATATGTGTAGATGGAAGTCAGGTTACAATATTTCCCTCACTCATTCCGATAATATTGTTGGTATTTTTTTTTTGATTTGGTTTGGTTTGCTTTTGTTTAGTTAAGTTTTGTTGGGTCAGTTATCCTGATGTTGGTTATTCGCACGTTCGTTGATGTTTTAATAAATATTTGAAATTACAAAGTTCTTTTGAATCAGTTACAAAAAAGAATCAACAAACTAACACATGCAAAAGTTAAAAGGTCAAATTTGGAAGGAATATTCTATTTTATTTAATATTCTAACAGATGAATTATTATATTTATATGTACATATATATTTTTGTGTATAAATTATTCAAAAATAAAGTCATGTAGTTGTTATGAATCGATTTAGTTAATGCTTTTGTGGTTGGTTCATTTGGAACATGAGTCATATTCAGTCATTATTATGCATCGGGGAATAATTGGTAACCACCAGTTGTATTTTTTATCATAAGGATATTATCTATTTACATTTTTCTATGTATGTACGTTTAAGGTTTATTATAGAGTAAGTAGAGTATATTTTTATTGTATAACCTCTTAACCCATTTAGAAAACAATATAATAAGAAGTAATAGTATATCCCTTCTATAAAAAAATAACAAATTGATTAGCTCTTCAGAGAGTTTATCAAATATTTTTTTCAATATACATATTACATACTTTGGCCATTTTCAGTTATTCCGTACCTCATCAGCAACCAAATTGTGTTTATATGACAATTGAGCTTGTCTTATCAATCTACTCTTAATAAATAACTTTATCAAGCCAATGAATAATATACAATATACAATATTTCATACATATATCTTCATGGTCACACACAGAAACAGGCAAAGAAATGAAATGAAATTTACACGGTTGGTGGATATGGACCAGAAACTTTTAATGTCCAAATTTTAGTTTGATACGGGTAACAAAACATACTTTTTCTAATAAGAACATTCATTTAAAAGGGGGTTTGTATGGGAGGTACCCTCCTAGTCGAAATTTCAGCTCAAAAAACTGAGAGACTAGTTTTGCGAACACACGGACATGGCTAAATCAACTCGTCTCATCCAGCTGATCACAAATATATATATTTATGTGCCCTGCGATGTCTCCTTCTCTGTGTTATAAACTTCATGACAAACTTATAATACTATTCACTCCCGTGAAGGCGTCATACCATCCTATTCCCACAAATGGATTATTTAATGTTAAAGGTTAATTATACGAGTAAGGAGCATTTTGATTGCATCATCTATTAAATATTATTTACAAAATATTAATAGTTCTAATAGTAATAAACTAAAAAGAAAAAACATTTGAAACTAAATACTGTAATTAGGAGTATATGTCAAATACTGAAATTATTGTACTATGTAATAGTGCTGGCCTTGAGTTCATTTAGGAGACGTCTCTGTTTAGAATTCGGTTCAAACTTATTTTTATACATTTTACAAAAGTGAAATGTGTTTTACGATTGTCCGAATGCTTTTGTGAGGCCTCTGGATACCTCATGAAGTAAAATGTGCAGTTAAGTATTCGCTTATTTAGCATTCCAAGAGGGATCGATGTAAAGTGGCAATCAAATATGATAGATACTTCACTTGTAGAAAGCTTGTCAAAACAAGCGCAGCACTACTTTGCTCAGAGTCTTAAATATGCCCACGGTTTGCGACGAGGTCATACAAAACAGTAAACGTCATCGGGAGAGTCTGCAAAGTCACCCAAACCGGCGAGCAACAACCCTCACCTACGGTGTGTTTTTTCTATAGACAACAAACGTCCGAACAGAAAATTATGAAAAAAATACCCGATATTCCTTAGTTCATAAGCAAAATATTCTCCAAATCGTTTTAGCAAAAATCCCGATGGGCAGGGTAATAAAAACTATAAACCAAGTCTACCTGCATTTACTCAATTATGCACGTTTTGTTGAACATGAATTTAACTTTTCTCAGACAAATTTTTTACCAATTTGTCAACATGGTTACTGGGAATTTAATTCCATTTATGCTGAACTCAATTTCAAAAATATTTTTCATAGAGGGCGCTTCATCGAATTTTGTAAGCCTTCCTTTTATCCAATGGCTCCAGATTTTCGATCAAATTGAGGTCATGTCTTTGGGATAGCCAATCCTTTAACTGAAATGGTGACTTTGATTGCCAACTCCAGATCAAAATATGAAAACAAAATTTGTAACCCAAATAAGTAACAGTTGCTTCTGATTGCACCTTAAAATTCAGATTGATTCAGCAGCATGGATCTGATAAGTAGAAAATATAGCAATCGTTAATAAAATTCAAATGAAAGCTTGAAGGAAAATCGCATCGCATGGGTAAAAAAAAGTAAGGGGAGCAATCCATGTCTTCTAGCTTTTGCAGAAGGATGCAGGATATATTAAGACTGATTCGTAAAGGTATCCGTAACATCTCAGGCTCCTAATTAGAGTTATAAAATACTTACATAATATGGGAATAAGTCCTCATAATGAAGACGACGAAACAGCAGTGGCTCCTATATCTTAGTAACCATTATCTAGAACCAACTAAAATTACAGGCTTATTTCCGAAGAAAATCTTTGAATAAATATCAGTAACTTGTAAGAGCTATTATTATGGTGGCCTCAGTGACGAAGTGACTCCCTGAGAAACTTCCAAATATGATCAAGAATTGCTTACTTTGGAAAATTTTTGTTAGCAAAACAATTATACATATATAAACAAATTGCAAATTGGCTGTGATTTTGCCTTTGAAATCAAAAGAAATATGTGTATCTAATACAAAATAAAAAAAAAAAAACAACCCGCTTTGTCAAATAAATATTAGAATTTCGATAAAAACCGATGTCGGCCTTCTTTACGTGTTATTTTGTTATTTCAAACTCCCATTTTCATTTTCCTTTCATGATGCTTTCATTCCAAGTTTACTTAGACACATTTTGTATATGCGTTTCCTTTCTCAAAGGCTTAGATTTTTTATACGAAATGTGCGAAAAAACACTGCCAAATAAATTATTTTTTTACAAGAATTTTTCATGTTGACAATTCGTGGAAGAAGATCCAATATTCTTTAAAAGCAATTTCAAAATATTTGCAAATGTAATCCAAACAAACCCCAATGCATAAACGAGTATGTCACAATATATTTCATCAGAACATCTTTCATTTATGACACAATCTGCAAGAAGAGGTTGATTGTGAGTATGTGAGGGAGAGTCTTCAAAGCCAAAATGAAGTTCATTGCAGGAGTAAAAGCTCAGCTCTTCATCCCTTTGCCCAGCACAGCTTGTCATTACTATATTGTACTACACATAGTATGGTTGTATAGTATGGTTGTATAGTATGGTTGTATAGTATGGTATGTACAAAGTGAACAGATTTAGGCATTTGCCAAAGATGATAATGACAAGGATTATGTGATGTGGCATGGTTGTTGGGATTGGATTGGATTGGATTGGTTTGGATGGGTTAAATGTAAGCAAAAAAGGATGCTGCACAAATTGAAAATTTTGAGTCACGCCACAATTTACGCTATTCGGAAGTCGTTTTTACTCATTTCCGTTTTATGCTTGGCTTTGGCGTCAAACTCTTTTTCTCACTCCTACCAGTTTCCCAGTCTCCGATTCTCTTTCGTCGGTCGTTTGGTATCTGTTTCTGTTTCAGTTTTTTCCTCGTCTGTCGTTGTCTTCTTTTGCAATTGTTGTGGTTATTCTAGTGGGTCTTTATTATGTGCCTCCCTCAGCACTTCACTAACTTTAACTCAACTCAACTTAACTTGACTCAGTTGTTCGAGACTCAGACCGAACTCGGCCCTGCCCGGCCCGGCCTAGCAAGCATATATCTGAAGCTTTCGGTACCAGAATGTTAAACGGGCGCAAAAAAACTTTTTCTGGCAATATTTTCACTGCATTTCCATGGTGCGGTTTGTTTCTACTTTTGATGAAGTCTCTTCTCTTTTACATACTTACTATACATCTGTATGAGTGTATATATATTTGTGTGTATGTGGGAAAGTGTAGAACTCGTTGAATGTATGAAATTTTTGTACAAAGTTTCATAATTAATTTCATGTTAAGTGGTAATGAGTCAGTTTGTTGCCTGTGAATCGGTCTCCGCCTTCATTTCGTTGGGTATACATACATCGGTCCGAACCTTACCTAAACCGTGTTCCATGGATTCCTCCCACCGATGATGGCGGTAGTTGCCTTCATTTAATTTGAATTGTCATCTCCTGTTGGCGACATTAAACCACCACCAACCAACCAGGCAACACCCACCTCAACGACAACTGACGATCCTTTTTTCCTTCAGTTTGGTTGTTTGCCTGCCACTCTGTCAGTCTGTCGCTGTGTCGGTTTGACGATTGTAAGTAAGTTCGTGCATTTATGTTCAACATGATTAGCGTAACTTTAAATGACACGTACTTGTGTGTAGATACTAGATACAAGTGTAAGTACACACGTTCGTTTGTACTTGTCGTTATGATAATTTGTTGTTTTCCAGATACTTTGCTACACACACATACACATACACTTATTTACATATACTTATAAAAGTTTTTGTTTTTTATAATTACTTCTTACTTCACAAATTTCAAATTGTTTCAGTATTATTTATTTTTTATTTCATAATATTTTCTTTTTTCTTGTCACACTTTGAGTGAATTGTAATGTGGCGAGTGAATTGTTGTGATGTTATGGCAACTAATTTAAACAGAAAGATTCCATGGTCAACATTGCGAGAATATCATTCTACTGACTTTTATTTGTTTGTTTTTTTTTTTTTTTTTATTTATAATGTGACAGACATATGCAAGTACAATATGCAATTAAATTGAGTTGAGTTGGAATTCTTCAATTACTTAGAAAGTATAATAATTTCTATATAAATCAAGCAGTGTATTACAGTATTAGTGGATTAGAAAAACATGTCGGCAAGGTATATATATGTGTAATGAAACTTTATACATAGGTCAGGATTTGCAAAATTACTTCGTCAAACGGGGAAGGTACTTAGATAGTATCGTTGTACTACAACCAACAACAGTAGTTGTCCCAACACAATCCTTAAAATGCAGATGACTGATATCAAGGAATACAACGATATGCATATGACTAATTAAACATTCATTCAGTTACGTACATAGTCAACGTGTTTCACAAAAATCGCTCGTAAGTGCTAAGCATATTCACATTTTACTTCATATTTTATTTGGTTTATTTAGATTTATTAAATTTCAATTTTTACTCTACTTTAACCAAAGATATTTCACATCAAAAAAATCCATAAAAATGATGCCCCTAAAAGTATACTATTTTTTAATTTATTCAGATTTTAATACCAAAAGATCTAAATTTCCAACTTTTCCGGTGGATTATTCAAAAATCTTCTTTCATATTCCTTTTTATAAATTTTTAACATCTTTCAACGCTCCTACCCCTTAATGAAGTAAGCGCACAATGTCAAAATTAAAGGTACCAAATATGCCTATATTTCTCCGAATATATAAATTACTTGGCGCTACGACTTTTGGGTCATGAAATATATTAAAAATAGTGGCGATACATTAGGTGTTTCATATCTGAAGCAGCCTCAGTTTTTGACATGACTTTGGAGTCTTTTTTTAAAGTTTTCACATTAATGTATTCGCAAAATCGTTGCATTTAAAGTTATAGCAAAGATAGCAATATCTCAGGACTTAAAAAGAACCACCATGATCAATGTGAGAAAAATTCTTTTGATTAAACTAATAAATTTAATCAAAATCAGTGTTTACATTAAAAAAAATTAAGCTCGAACCAAAGATTTTTCTCTCTTGATGTCGATGAATTAAGTTGATATTGTATAGCAATGTCATCACCAAAAAAAAATTTTATAATTATTTTGTAGATTTGATTCATGGGTTTTTGGATGGGCACACTGTTTTCTTAAATATATACTTTCTACCATATGTATGTGCTACTGTCTTCTTTGTACAAAGAAATAATTGACTTCAAGTGAGCACAATGATTATACATTTAAACATTAAATATCCCAAATTTTACAAAAAAAAACTAAAAATATACTTTGTAAGTGTAGAATATGATATGATACCTTTTTAACTATTAGACAGTCGAGGAGATTTGTAGCCTATTCAGCTTCTCAAACTTTTTAAGTACTTCTTCGTCACCTTAATTGACTATTTCTTCCCTGATGGAAGGGATGGGCAATACTTTCAATCATTTTTTGATCAAGATTAAGTAGATATTGTAAGATAATGTAAGCATAACTTAATAACAAAGAATATAGTTCTTATGCGGCCCATACATTATCCGATCTATTGTACAATGGCATTATGATTGTTGACTCTCTCAAAGTGAACGGGGAAGAGTCATGGCTCAATTTTATGCAAAATCAAAAAAATTTGATCTTTGATTGTACAATAGATCGCTTAATGTATGGGCTCTTTTATAAAAACTTAACAGTGTCCTTTTCATTGTTGTTTCTATACACAAAATCGAATGTCTTGTAATACACCCAGAGAAAAACGCATAGGAAAAACAAATATGCCTGCAATTAGTTGATTTAAAGATCCATCTATTTTGCTGATTTCATAAATCCGAATGTGCAAAACAACGCGACTGATCGCAGATGCTTCTTTGTTGGTAGACAGAGGTCTGATGTCATGATCCATTGTGTAATAGCCGTAATAGTATGTACTCGTATTAACTAAAGAATTTCATATATCATTATGATTTCTATAAAATTTCATTCAAATTGAATGTCTTTTAATAGATGTTCCTTTAAAAACCTTTTCTTTGTTACAATTTTGAACGTTTTTCTTTTCAATTTGTAAGGATCACACGATTTAAAAGAAATATGGTATACTTCAATGATTCTGTTTGAATAAAGAGATTGGTTACACTGTAAGTGCTACTAAAGTTATATAGCCTGCGGTGCGATTAGTGTTTGATTATCAAAAGAGGGATTGTAGGCAAGTGCCAATGGGCCCGACAGCATCAAGAAGTCACGTGGCATTTAGTGAGAGGGCAATGCCATAATTCATACGCACTGCTGCTTCATTATGCCCATCGCTAATTTTTTGAACAACTACTAAAAGATATTTGGTCACTGTTTCTGTTTCTGGCATTGCTTTAAATTTCGATCTATTCTTAATAGTTATTACTCAATTTTCTCAAAACAATTTATCTATAATATTTTACATTTCCATATAGAAATTTTCTTTTCTTAAAAACTATTTACAATCATTTCTCTCCCATTTTAAGGATTCAATAAAATTCAAATATCACAAGTTCGTTGAAACCTTTAAAGGTTTTTCAGTTTTTAGAACATTTTAAAATATAATAATATTTTTTTTTGTTTTAAAATCTCATTTGAAATGCGGTTGGATTTTTATAGAATTAAAATTTATTGCTTTCATATACAATACAAGTTAAGCTAACAACAACAGCTTGGGTGCATGTTTGGGTGGATAGTATCAGTGTATCTGTGTGTGTGTGTGTGTGTGTGTGTGTGTATCTGTAGATGACAGTATGATGTTGACCAAATTATGACAACTTCCTTTTCCGGTAATGTAACTTGCTGCTGTTACTACTGTTGCTCCTGCCTTTTGCAATACATTTTCGTTTTACGGACATGAAACAGAGACCAATGAAAAGCCAAGCCAAGTAAAGTAAAATAAAATAAAGTTAAACAAGACCCGCGACCGCAACATCCTTTTTGTTTATTTGTTGCTGAGACACAGAAACTTAAATTCATTTCATTTTATTTTATTCTATTCTCTTCCGTTCTCAACTGGTCTGTTCTGTTCAGTTCAGTTCAGTTCTATTCTGGTTATGATTCCTTTTTAGTATATTTTGGTTTGATTTTACCGCAACAGAAAATCAGTTTTTATTCAACTCATGTTTTTCCTATTCCTTTTGCTTATTTTTTTTCCGGAAATTCTGATTCTGTTTTGCGTAAAAATTAGAATTTTTTCCATCTTTTATTATTTTATTTAGTTTAGTTTCAGGTTTGGGATACTGAAGAGTCCTCGTTTTTTTTTTTTTTTTGCTTATGAAATCATATTTATTGGCATAGGAAAATTGGAATGAAATGTTCTTTATTTTTGTGTATTTCGTTTTGTTTTCTTTGTGAGCGGCCTGACTTTTATTATAAAACTCATTTGTATCTGTGTCCTCTTACTATACTCACAGATACAAATTCTAACAAAACAACAAATAAAATCAAAAGCAAAAGCAAACCAAAGCATATTATTGCAGAAATTTGTTTAAAAATCATACAAATTGTCTATAATGGATGTGTGTCAGTGTATGTGTGTGTATCTGTGTATCTGTTGTTTTGTTAAGTTCATTGTGTATTTGTGTGATTGTGTGTGTGTGTGTATGTATTTAAGCTTTTGTCTCGCAATTCCAGAGTTTATTCATAATTTATATTTCATGCATGCGCTTGGAAAAACATTTCAGAAACACAGATTTTCCAAACACAACAATATACAAAATTCTATACACTCACACAATTACAAAATCTTATTTACAAATACATACATACATGTTTTTGTAAGTCCTTTGTTATTTAATCTTTTACAAAATTCAAGTATCGATATTTTATGTATTTTTCCTTTCCTTTTATTAGCTTTTTATGCATTTTAGTAAAATTTTAAATTGTTTCTAATGATTTCAAAAGAATAATATATTGTCGATGAATTTACATTCAAGAGAGAAGACAAAGGTAGAGAAAGAGTATCTGATATAACTGTGCATTTTTTAAGGCTGCACACACAATATAAGTATATGGAAATGACTACAATCAATGACAAGGAGAATCCGTTGGGCATCGTTAGTCAGTCAGCTTGTTTCGATGCAATCTTGTATTTTAATCTTTGATATAATAAATTCAAGTTTTGTTTTAAACATGATTTCTTGGCGCACACACAGAACAAATTGTTGAAAGCAGAGTTCTATGATTACTAGTAGAAGCTAGTCTTCGTTTAATACCTTCATTTTTTATGATTTTGTTTACTACAACTAACTTTTCTATAGGTCTTTTTGTTAAAATTTGTTCGCTTGTTTCCGGATCACTAACACTAATAATTGTCAAATAAAGAAGTAAATCCTGCAAATGTTGATTTTTTTAAATGAAAGTGGTTAATTTCCTAGCCAATTTAAGCAACATTGAACATGAGTCTAGTCTCTAATCCCTTACCAATACCTGAAAATGAAATGAATTAAGAACTCAGGAATTTTGCAAGCTATTCTTCTTGATAGTTTTACTCTTAATAAACATCGTTGCACAGTTCTTGATGATACAACATTCCCAGTTTTGCTTGTTATTGCCTATGACCCTTTGAAATGTCCGTGATTAGGCAAAGTAACGTATCGGTTACCGCAGATGTTTTATTTTGATGGCCAACGATCTCAATATATGTTTTTTTCTTTCAAAATTTTGAGATT
This sequence comes from Amiota communis, assembly GCA_037043315.1. NCBI lineage: Eukaryota > Metazoa > Arthropoda > Insecta > Diptera > Drosophilidae > Amiota > Amiota communis. The sequence goes on from JBAMAV010001270.1 coordinate 64,131, forward strand.
GTGTCAATAATGTGGCATTGATAATGTATATTTCTTGTTTTTGGTGTCCGAGCTCATGTACAAGTCTTCTCTCCACTGCACTGCAGCGATGTGCACGACCCGTTTCACATTGTCTTATGAATCAGTTAATTCTTTGTTTAGATCAGGGCTGTCCAACTCGTGGCCCAAGTAAAGTCTGAATGCGGCCCAATGCAGCCCTGATGGCCGAAGTGGCAAACAGAAATTTCTTTAGCCCGATGCTCAGGGCTTTCTTGTCAACTAAGAGGATAAAAAAAATTTCTTCTTTTAACATATGACAGATTCTTCCAATGCGTCCCACGGAACCAAAAAGGTTGGACAGCCTTGATTTAGAGAGAACTTGTCAATATCTTACTTTATCCAATTAATTAGCACTTACATTTGTACTGCCTTAATTTTTGACTAAACGCACCTATTTCACTGTCAACACTTATTGCAAGACTCAGCTTCGAAACAACAATTCCATTGAAGGGATTCCTCATTTTTATTGTTGGCAGCCTTACAAAATACTATTTTGATTGTGGAATATTTTTTTTTAATTCATAATTTCTTTATTTTCTCAATTTTAATGCGCACACTCATTTCTTTGTCCAGTACAGTATATTGAAGGAAATCAAATGTTATGGCGATTGTCAAAACAGAGAAGTGATTGATTCCTTTAAAAGCTTTAAGTAAATTCTTTGATATAGATTTTTTTTTTTTTTTTTTAAATAATTGCAATTGTGTCGAAAAAGAGCATAAAATATGTATATGATTACAGTATAGTGACGTGGGGTACTGTTTAGTTAACTAGAGTCTTAAAATTCGAAGGGCTATAAATCGTTGAAGTTTACGCTCATCAGAATTCATTCAACTCTTTCGAGTCGGTCCAGAAAAGGAAGTAACATCAAAGACTGCATAGAATTAGCTATCAACTATATGCATAATATTGACTCAGGAAGCGCATCCTTTAGAATTTAGATAGATTTTGCAACATAAGATCCAGTACTTGATCTAAACAAATTGCCTAATAAAATTTAAATTTCTATAAGCCCAAATTTTTCATATCCTCAGCTTACTGGACTTAAATTGTATGGGATCCGAAATTAGTGTTTTATTTTATTTTCATTTTTAAATATTTTCAAAATATATAAAATTTTATTTCAATATTTGATAGAAATTTTCTCTTCATTTGCACAAATTATTTACTAAATTCTAACAAAATATCCTGTTTTGTTTACCATATTTTATATTGAGGAAGAAGAGTAATGAAAGGATCCAATTATAGTAGTGGTGTTATTATTGATGGTGTTACTGTCATTGTTGTTGTTGTTGTTGCTGCTGTTGTTCACACTTTTAACAAATTAAAATCAAATCAAAAATATTTTACAAAATTCACTTCAAAATTCAACAAACAAACTGAGATGATCAACAACAACAACAACAACATTAAATTCTGTCAAAATGTTTTTGTAAAAAGTAAATAGCAAATATGAGTAATTTATTGTTGGTTTTATAGTTATTGCTGTTGTTGTTGTTGTTGTTATTACTGTTGTATGCAAACACAAAAGTTTAATTTTCAAAATGAGTTCAATAAAATCAACAGAAAAATTTACAAAATATTGTATTATGTGCGTGTATATGGTAGTATAAACAATATTTACACTACCAACCCTTTTACCAACCAGGACTATTACGTTTAGCATTGTCAAAATGAATGTCCTTATAAATTGAATAAAATGTTGGTATTTTGTTGATTGAATATGGTTAAAAGTAGGCGTACAAGTTGTTGGAATGGGTGTCAGCATTCTGATAAATGAAAACAAGTCAACCAATGCACAAGTAATAACGGATTACAATTTAAGTATCTATTTCCAAGTAAATACACATTTGTACAAATACAAATACAATTACATACAAGTGTTCATAGAGATACAAATGCCCAAATATAACAACGACGACAACAACAACAACAGTAGCAACAAGAACAATGAACGAACACTTAAACCGGAAATATTGATAAATGATCCATTTGCGCACAATTTCACTATTGTTCGAGGGCATACAATGATACTGATTCTTCGATGCTATTGAACATTTCGTTAAGGGTAGTTTAATAACTTTTCAAATTGTACAATTTCTCAAATTGAGATTATTTCATTGCTTATGAATAAGAATTGATGTAGGTAGAGAAGCCAAGTATATTCAATTGAACATAGAAAATCTATGCTTCTGAACTAGACACCTCACCACCGGTCACTGAAACTTTTCTTTCCTTGAATAAGTGTTGTTAAATTTCCTGTAGTTGAAAGAAAAATGAGATTCCAATGGTTTGAACCTAGATATGAAATAACAACTTAACCGAGTCCCTAAACAATAATCATGACCAATTTTAATGATAAAACATGGTTACAATGTTAGTGAGAGTATTATGTGACAAAGGGTAAATATAAAATCATAAGTTCATGTATCTAATCAGAACAGAGAAATGATCATATTCATTAAAGAAATAGCCTTAAGAATTCTCAAATAAACAAAGTCGAAATTTAAACACATCAGAACGAATTCTATAAAGGACTTCTATTGATTCCTTGACAATGTGCGCTGGTCTATAGGAACGAACATCTCACACTGGAAAGAGTTTGTTTACTTAAGACCACCCATGTAGAAGAATATTTAACTATCTGAATCCATCAACTTAATGCATGCTACAGACTCAAGCTTCACAGGGGCCACTCTCTGGATTGAGTCTGTCATAGCCACAGTAATGTCATTATCAAGTCAATGCATGGTTTTTACTTAAACTTTAAGGGAGCCATCTTTTGGATAGTATTTTCCAACGTAACACTTTAGCCATTAACTCCATGTTTGCTATGATCAAGGACTTTTTATTCACTACTTATTCAAACTATAGTATAGAACTTTTCAAACTACCCATTCTCATAGTGTTGGCAAACATTCATTCACTATTTCGCATTTCAAGTTGTTGGTTGGAATGTTGTTATCATTGTACAATTGGTTTTTATCCTTCTCTCTTCTCGCTCTAATCTTCTAAAACCCTTTTATTCCTTTTCTGATCTTCCATTATGGACATAAAGCAATTTTTAACTTGAAATTGTTAGCAAAAAGTGGTATTTATTATTCGCATTCATGTTGGCTAAACTCAAATTCATTCATTTCATACTTACATCTATCCTACACATCTACATCTACTACCATAATATCCACATATATACAATACAATAGTAGATATTGTATTTCTCAATTTTTCGATACGAGTATTTATCTTCAATAAACATTAATCTTTGTGCTTCAAATAACGCGCATCTGTAAATATATTTATGTGTAGTATGGTATTGGCCAGCCATGCTGTAACCAAGCCAAGCTATTTAGTTTACTTTGGAAATGACTTTTTTGTTAGATACTCTTACTATGAATGAATAGCAAAAATATCTTAACGATTATTTTACATTTCTCATTTTGGCTAAATCAATCGACTGAGATTGAATCGCTGGGGACAGTTTAAGTTTTACGGTTTCATTTGTCGTCATCGTCCGTCGTAGGATGAAAGCACAGATAAAATGTTAAATAATTTTATGCTTGCTCGCTCGGCTTGATTTCTTGATTTAAAATGAATGATTTAACACAATAATTTTTCGATTTACTTTAGGGAAAAAAACAAAAGATGCAAGTTGACAAATTCATCAAAATGATTGCTTGGTAATTATTATTCTATTTAATGAACTGAATTAATTGAATGAATGAAGACAATTTTCATCTATTAGTATTTGATTTTTCCTCTTAAGTTGGTGATTGTGTACATGCTTATAATTAAATAAAAAGCAGTTAATTAAAAATGAATTTTAATGAAAGATTTTGCCTAAAATCAAACGAATCTCAATATACACAAATTATGAAGTATGGAAAGAGAGAAATAACACACAATTTCAATTCAAGTTTTTTAAAGAATCAATAAATTTTAATTACATATCTTTAGAGCTAACGAACTCACTATCTGCAAGTGAAGCGTCGTTGACATTGAGCGTGTGGAAGGTTTTGTGTGTCATTGTCACCGATTCGCTTCAATGTAAACTCTCTAGTAGATTGTAAGCTCGCTCAATGCAATTGATGCTTAAGATTAGATTAGATTAGCTGATAGGCCGCTCGACCGCTCAATTAAAGAACTGACGAACCATTGGGATGCCTGAAGTCTTTTTAGTTTAGGTGCTTTTGGAAATATACTGTGATAAGTTTTCCAACAGCTCAGGCCTTAAATTAATGGATTCCCAAATAATACTTGTGCGGCGTCTATGACTTGGTATAGAGAATTTGAAGTTTGTGATTTCTTGCCAGGCCATATACTATGTAGAATTTGTTCCTCCATATATTTTATTTTTTTCCACTCTGCCTCTAGAGTAAGCAGCAATTCTGTAACATACCAAACGCGATAATAAATCAGATAAATTAATGGGCACATTTAGAGTTCGAAAGATTTGGAAACAACTTCCAGCATAATGACGCGACAAGTATGAAAGACGCAATTGGAGTGCAGTCTGGGCCCAACGTTCTGCTTTATTTATAAAATACACAATATTTGCTTTTGTCAGGATAGTTTTAAAGAAAATTATTCATTCTATGCTCGATAATGGAAAGTGCTTCTGTATGGAATAAAATCATTTTTCGTTAAGTTAAAGTCAAGCAGGAGTGTATATCTGACTTTGATCAGATTCTTCTTCAGTTTCTAGATGGATCTGTTCTTCGTACGAAAGAGATTTTCCGTCACCATCTAGAACTTCAAAAAAGTCACCCACATTCTTTCAAATCATCAAATTGTATTGGTTTATTGATTTGATTTTGTAAATTTCACATTTATAAAAAGGTGCCAATAGAAATATAACAAAATCTAACAACATATCTGAAAATTACCATATCAAATGCGGGGGGCTGGATGTATGTACATCTCAATCAAGTCACATTATGTTTCATTAAAAACTACTTAAAATGATAATTTTTTATAAGAAAAACATGAAAATATTTCTCTTTGATTTCCCTTTGATAAAAATACATAAAACTATTGGTCAATTTGGGTAGATACAAGGAAAAATACAAACAAAATGAATAAATAAAACGAAATGAAATAAATCAACAAATCATTGTCGATATAAGAAGAAATTACTCATACAACACGTTGCCAATAAAATGCAATATACCAACTGATTGAAAGACGTCATCTATACGGGAATAGACTTTGTGACTTGCACTCGTTAGTTACTTTTTATACTTATATGTAAAAGTGTACGTATACATATATTAATGGTATATAACATTACCTGCAGATAGATATACTGACTGACTGACAGACAGACAGACAGACACAAATCTAGATATGCATATGAACTGGTGGAATGCCACATACTCTTAGATAGAATATAGTATATTGTAATATAGTATAGAGAGACTAACACGCTGACAACTGATTTTTTTATGTCAGTAACAGAGTGTTACAACAACTTCAGCAAGAGATTCTTTGCTGCAGTTGATACAAAAGTAGCTGTTGGGGGGTGGTGGTGATGATGTCAGTTGTAACCAACCACTATGATCATGAATACATTCAGTTGTATATAAAGTAAAGATGCCAAGTAACTGTCCGCAAGTCAAGATAGTTGAAATATGTACTAGTAAGTGTAGAGAAGTAGAAGAAAGAAGTAAGTGGGTAGGTATATGGTAGCTATATCGCATATATGAATGTATGTATGTATATAATCGTTTGACTATAAATAGAATGCAGAAAGAGTGAAAAAACCAACAAAAATGTATAGCAGAAAGTCTAAGCGGAAAACTCAATGGATGGCAATTGAGGAAGTAGAAGGAAAATCTTGATGAGGAGAAGGAAAAAGAAAACTGTGTCTGTAATGGAGAGAGAAAAAAAAACAGATTGAGGGAGATTGTATCTGCTAATGCTGGTGCAGCAGAATATATTCTCGTATATACTTCAGAGTTGTAGGTAAACATAATTTTCCAAAGTCAAACCTAAGGTACTAAGGTATAACAAGGAATGTCAAGAAAATCCATCTGGGGAAACACAAGCCAAGCAAAGCAAAGCCAAGTCAAGGCAAGACAAGGCAAGGCAACTAACTGCCAGCAAAGGACTATCATACTAAAACTAATACTGATAAAATGATAATGATATTGATAATAATGATGATGTTGATATTGATGGCGATAATGATGCCACCCTTTTTGGCTCTGATTACTTGTCGTTATCATCATCATCATCATTGACTGAATGCACAAGCACGGTGGAGTAATGTGGTTACTGGGTTGGTTGTTACTTGGTTTAACTGTGGCTGAGCTGAGCTGAGTTAACGACAAACGCATTAAAAAAGCAAATGCACACTTCCGGTCGAACTCACATGCCCACATGGGGACAAAACGGAAATATTATCGCAACAAGCCAAGTGAACATGGAAAAAAGGAAAATAATGAAAAATGTCCAAAAAATATGCTAAATCATGGACGTAGAATGAGTTAGCGAGTGAGTGAGTGAGTTCGGTCATTTGACCCTTTGAGATTTGTTTCCATATTTTCAAATTATAGAAAAAGGAAATTTAAGCATCAAATGGCCAAAAGAATTTATGTTTGAATTCATTTGAAAGATTCTACATATTGACTTTGGGTTAATAAGTATGAGTTTTACCATACAATATAAAAAGAAAAGATTCATATACATATCTATGATCTGTGAAATCTTTCATACTTGAAATCAAACCAAAACAGCAATAGTTTCCTTTTCTTTTCAAAATACAGAAAGGAACTTTAAGCAAAAGAGTCTGGTGATATAGAGAATACCTATTGCTTTATTCAATTCTAACTTTGCTAATTCTTGGCAGTCACTAAACTTAATCTAACCTTACCTATGTAATTAGAACAGATTGATTACCTAGTCTTGTCAGCATCATCACTAAATCTTTCAACCTTCTTACATAAATCTTGGCAATATCCAACCGAAACTACAATATGTACAATACTTACGACATATGCAGTACTTGAAAGATACTTGTAAACTTCAAATGATGCACATACTTAATTAGAAATTCAAGTCTACGTAATTTTACCCCTATTAAGTTCTTACTAGTGTGCGCCATTGTGTAACATCATCAGCAGAAGCAGAAGCAGGACCCATTAAATTTTTACTAAGAGCAAAAGAAAAACATACTCAACTCAACTTAACTCAACTCAACTGAAACCAACCAAACATTAGATAAAGGTACAAACATTTTAGTTGGCTTTGCTTGACTTCCTGTGCCAGCTTAGCTCAACTGAAGCTGGTTTTGTAGTTGTAGTTCTTATTGTCCTTGTTGTAGTTGTTGCTACTATTACTGCTGCTCCTGCTGCTTAACTTTGGCAACAAAATGTCGCCCACAAATACAAATTTAGACCAAAATGATGCCACATTTACCTGAAACGTCTTTTATTTGTGGCGGGCGCGAGCGTTATGTTGCAATTTTGAGTTACTTGAGCTCAGGTCGATTACGTTACTTTACCATTAGTAGCAGTAGGGGTAGGGGTAGAAATAGGGACGGACACGGACTCTTTCAAAAATACGTTTACACACGCCACAAGGCACCGGATTACATGAGAGTAGCAGATAGTAGTGAAGTGGTGAGGAGAGGAGAGTGTGTGTAATGTCGTGTCGTGTGATAGAAGTGAGTGAAGCAAGTTGTATAGCAAAGGCAAATTGTCTGTTTACTCGCTTGTGATTCTGATTCTTCCTTGTGAATCCTTAAGCTTGACATGTCTTTTTGTCTGTCCTTCTGTCCATGTGCCTGTGCATTTTCGAACGGTGATTTGTCATGTTGACAGCAGCAACAACAACGACAACATCAACGGGAACTAAGCCAACAACATGAAAACCATTACCAAAAAGTGTTTACCAACACTCTTTCATTTTGTTCACCATATTTTTTTTCGGGTGATTTTGTTGTTATATTTGTGTGTGTCTTTTACAATGCCAAATTGAACACAATCCGTGTTCATCTTTATTTTATTTTATTTTCTTTTTTTTTTTGACTGCAACTACTCCTTTTCCCCCATCTGTCACTCTCCTCCCTCTACCTATAAATCCAACATCAACTGACCTGCTCCAGCTTAAGCATGGCAAATTAGTTGCGAAATTGGTTTCTTCTCTTATTTTTCCTTTTCCATTTTGTTCATTTTTGGTTTCTAAATGAATGAATGAATGAATGAGAAGTATCTATGTACGTGTATGTTCAATATATCTTTTAGATGGTTAATGGCTGGATTAGTTAGTCGAAATGTCATTTGTTACAAAATATATAATCTTTAACTTGACTTCCCTGCCTCTCCCCATCATCCACTCTACCAGCACTTTGACAGCCATTTTCCTTTTGAAAAGGATTAAAATTAACCTAATTAATTTTGTTGACGTCGTTCCCTATGGTTGGTGACAAAAAGAAATATGTATCTTATAATTCATGAATGTGTTACGGGTCGAAAAAGGAATTAAGTCTTTATTAATCGTTAGCGTTTCTGTTATTATCTTCAGATTGAATAGAAAAGACAACAAAAAAGTGTGTGTGTGTGTGTGTTGCTTGGAGCTTGAATATTTCACACAAATGACAATGAAAATGAAATAAACCAAAAGACATCATCATCAGGATGATAATGTTACCCCGTGTCAAAATCTAACAGATTCAATGTTTTATAATAATAATAAAATATTGGAAACATGTAAGAATTGAAAAACAATAAAAACATTAAGAGCTTATTTGAATAAATTAGCAAAATTATTTTCAATTTATTTTACAATCAATTCTTAAAGGAAATGATAATGAAAGTCTTGTAGATGAATATTTATGGAAATTGGAAAATCTGAGTGTATTTAGTTGGATAATTTATCATTTAAGATTAGAATATTTTACTGTAGTGTATTCAGATTAAGTGAATGAGTTAGTGTTAGTAAAGATTGTTTCTCATAAGCAATGGGAATCATCTACACCATGGTCTGGCCAAGGAGACACATGTGACGCTGTTTCAGATATGAAACACTTAATGTGTCGCCAATATTTTTAATATATCTCGTGACTCAAAAGCCGTAGTGCCAAGTAATTTATATATTCAGAAAAACGAGGCACCGTATATTGCTTGTAGAAGATGAGGCAGAATTCAGCCTCGGGAATTCCACCAACGACTAGCAAAAGCTATTACGATTTAGTTAGAAAAAGTATATAATAAGAAGTCACTTGCGATTTATACGAAGATGAAGACGAAGATCACACCAATCCAGACTACATACTAGAAGCTGTACTGGTGGTTTAACCATTTCTTCCTCTGGGCCTAATGAGGTCTTCAAAAAGATAATTTCGCCAGAAATGGCTACTATTATTGTGAAAAAGGCCAATCGAAAAGCAACAGAAGTACGCCTATAATACATCCTTAGAAATCCCACAAAAGTATGAATAAATTGGACAGCGTTTACTGAAATAAAGTTTTATGCATATCTTGGTGTTTTAATTGCTTTCTTTCTTCCTTTTTTGTGCCCCATATTTACCTGAACATACAATGACAATGACATACAAACATATGCTATACAGTCAGAAACTGTCACAAACATATAACATTAAATTATTACCACTTATCTCCCATAAAATTACTATTGGGTTGGTAACACCATGGTGTACCTAAAGCGTTTATAAAGACTGGTAACCACACAAGGATTAATACTATTGTGTAAATTATATGATTATATGTATTAAAATGATGAGTTGGGTGTAATAATAAGATCATATATTCAAGTTTCAAACTCAACGATCAACACTCAACTGATCTTAGCCTAGCATATCCTCTGATGACCTCGCCTCATCAGACATGTCATGCTTTGTCAACTGATCGTTTCCCTCCGAGGTGCAATACCCCCTTTGGTTGCTGTGGCTGACACAGACGTTCCTAGCCTTGCCAGACCTGCGTTAACTTATATACTTACTTTTTTAGATGCATCACCAAATATCTTTGGTTAATATGAGTAGCGAAGTATATTTTTTTGTTATCTAAAATGGTGAATAAACAAAAAAGCCATTGTTGGATGGTTGAAAGCCCATGCATTATTTACAAGGTTCTATTATGTAAGCAAAAATATACAAGGGTGGATCAAATATAAACCGGAATATTACAAATACTTTTTTTAGCCAACCACGAGTGCTCTCACAGTGTAGGTTCTTGTAGTGTAGTGTATCAGGAGTGGGGGAAACGCTTGGTGAGCTATTTGACTTAGTCAATTCGTCAGTAAAGCTATAAGTGAGTAACAGGTTCCAGCGTCCGTTGCATAACGGGTTATAATAAAGTTTTTAACTAAGGAAGGCGTTAAACCGTGCGAAATTTTGACTCGATTGAAGGCTCAGTATGGGGATGATACTCTGTCTAAAATTCAAGTGTTTGATTGGGCCTAAAAGTTTAAGAGTGGAGAACGTGTGGAAAATGTGAGTCATAATCGACGTCCAAAATCAAGCGTCATTGGTGCAGTTCGGGAGGGAGAGGCTTTTTTGAGGCGTATCATGACATGTGATGAAACATGGGTGCATCATTACACTCCCGAGTCCAAGATGGCGAGTAAAGAATGGCGTAGGAAAGACGAAGCCGGTCCTGTGAAAGCCAAAACCCGTCTCTCAGCCGGTAAGGTCCTCGCGACCGTCTTTTTCGACTACAGAGGAGTGTTGCTCATTGATTTCCTACATGACCGACGTACAGTTAACGCTGCCTACTACTGCCAGCTGTTGGAGGCAGCAAAAGCCGCTTAAAGAAGCAAAAGACGCGGTGTCCCCATCAGAAACGTCATCCTTCTTCATGACAATGCCAGGCCACATACGGCGGGTGAAACGAAACAAAAACTGGAGGATATGCATTGGGAAACCCTTGAGCATCCTCCATACAGCCCAGATTTGTCACCCTGTGACTATCATTTGTTTGCGTCCATGAAAGATGCACTTGGAGGATTGCGATTTGACAACGATCAAGATATTGAGGAATTCGTGCGCAATTGGTTGGTGACTCTACCTCAAAGTTTCTACGAGCAAGGAATTAACAAGCTTCCAAACCGCTGGGAAAAATGTGTAGAGCGTGAAGGAGACTATGTAGAAAAATAATCAATAGTATTTTTATATTGTTTTATAAATAAATAAATATTAAAAAAGAATTCCGGTTAATATTTGATTCACCCTCGTACTATTATTATCCTAGCAAAAGGGATCACTTGATATAATTGCACCCAACTTTTTTTTATGGTGCTACTTAGGATTTAAATCTGCTTTCTTTGGCACAACATTCAGATAAAAATCATGGCTATAACCGTCCAAATGTTGAAATGTAGCTCTTCTTACTGGTGCACCCTTTAATTTTCTATCAAAATCCTTCATATTGCTAAGAAGAATGGTTTGTCTATGATTTTCAAAAAGGATATTATTTTTGACTTGGTAATATAAATTTGAAAAGAAACATTAATCTGAATTGGTTTGGTTTTATTATGGGACTGGGACACCTTCAAATAGAATCTCAATAGTTGGAACCACTTTTAAAGGACTTTAAAGTGTCCGCATCAACTTAAGTTCAGTTGAAGATTTAATGTTTTCATTTTTCTTTGTAATATACTATTTTTCATTTTGTATGATAGAAAATGCCTTAATTTATAGAAAATATTTGTTATTTATTCATGAGTGCATGTATGCATTTCTTTGAGCGAGTGTGTGTACACATGTGTGTATGGAGAGTGAGTGAGTGTGGAGCAGTGTCACATCATCACACATTCATCGTCGTCGTTGTCATTATACAAAAGTATCTTTCGTTTGTCTTCACTACTTCAGTTAGTGAAAAGCAAATGCCGTAGTTGCGCCCGCCAACTTATCGTAACTCTATAGCAATTTGATAGCGTGTCTATCATTTTCTTTACTCTGTCTTCTCTTTACTCCAGCATTTTCCATTTACCATTTATTCTCTATTCTCCCACCCACACTTCATCTTCTTTCATTCATGCCTTTTACTCTGTCACTATCTGTTTGGTTGTCATTTGCTAGTTAAGCATTTGAGCTTGTAGTTGGAGAACGAATGACGGTTGGGGTGATGAGAGAAAAAAAATAAGCTCACACAGCTGCAAGATAATCCTGCATCGTCGCCGATTTTCTATGCTCAACCCGGAGCAGCTCAGCCCATCCCGGTTTTACGTCCCGGATCACAAACTCAAATTGTGCCTGAGTATTACTACTAACTTCCATTTAACTAGAAAAACTTGCATATACTACGTGTAGTAGCAGTACGAGTGAAGCGAAAGAGCGAAATGATTGAAGGATTTCGCTGAGTATGTTTGTTTTTACTTCACTTTACTTCAACTTAATGCAAGTATATCTTATCTTTGGCTGTCTGTTATTGTATCTATATCTATGTCTCTATCTATATATGCCTCAGCAATGGGTATGTGTATATTCGTATTTATATCTAAAGTATGGGTGTAGTATATAAATATCATTTGGTTAGGACTCCAAGCGTTGTTAGTTGCCAGTACAAAACACAACACCAATAAAAGTACAAAAAAAAAAAATAGAATAAGAAGAACAAAAAATGAAATTGTGTATTTTCTATATCAAGTTGACAACGTAATTGATATTTTACAACTGTCTGTACATATCTTCTTCCTCTATCTGCTACACTGTCTCTCTAACCCTCCCATCACTGTTTCTATCTATTTCTCATTACCTCTCTTTGTATCTGTATCTGTCCTTTGGTTTGGGCACTCGACAAATGTCGTTTCGTTGTCAGATTGTATAGAAATTCGATTTTTCTTTGTCTCAATCGGCAGGAAATGTTGTTTCTTTATTTCGCTTTTACTTCCTTCCACTTTTTTCTACTACATATTTTCTTTATGTTTATTATTTATTTATTTGCTCAGATACATGTATTGTATCTTTGGGAGACACTTTCAATGTTTTCGATACTTGCGTATGTTTATCATTTTGTTATGTGTGAACAAGTGTAAAATGACGCATGCAACTTCTTTATATCACAAATTATACAAGGTTTTTATTACAATATTTAACATGGAATCAGTTTATCAGATAGACATAAATAGAAACTAGAGATAGAGATAGAGTGGGACCGAATAACGTTTCGCATAAGGAGTGTGTTGGCCGGGTATAGCATTTTTAACAATATGATAAAACAGATTGGCAGCTTGTTCTGAGTTGATTTATAAGAGAAGCTCATTGAAGAATTTAACTTGAATTTAGTTTCTGCTTCCCAATACTACTCCATTAATTCTAGAATTTTTCCAGCTTAGTTTTGTTATGACTGAATAAACCAATCTCATTCTAAAGAGTTTTGAAAATATCACTTCCAAATGATTGCCTACCTCAATATTATCAAAATCATAGAAATGTATAACTAAGAGAATCCTCACATACTCCTGAAAGAAGCTTTGGCGAAAGGGCTTTCTTAAATGTGACTTGGGTGGACTCGATGCAGTATCTCTGGAACCAGTGTTCGATACAATTTAGTTTTTCACTAGAATGATACGGGGCTGCAAGTGAATAATATTGATTTTGATGAGCTCGTAAAAGAGAACAGTCAGAAGCTGACTATTGAAGAGCTTGAATTGTACATTATAGAAAGAAAATGTAAATTAAATTACAATTTGTTAAGTTTGGTAGCCTTTTTAAGTTGAAGATATGTACATATAGGAGTGTTGGACAATACTCCCTCACTGTTTCTGCAGGAAATGAAAATATCTTCTGTTTTTATGTGATATTGTACAACGATTGTTGTCAATCCCCATAAAAATGTTTTTCTATTATCGTGACCTGTTAACATTTTGGAGTGAACTGGACTGTGCGGTCTCCAGATCTGTATCAGATTAAAAAATAAGAATTACGATAGAGTTGGAGGGATTTAATTTGTCGTTTTGAGAGAATAAAGCACTCTCAACCAAATGGATTTCGTAAATCCATTTATCTGCCTATATACGATGGTGGGTCAATAAGTCCTTAGAAAAAAGCATTAAAACAATTTTATTTTGGTAAATTTTTTTTTATTTTTCAACATAATCTGCTTGGAGTTCTATACATTTAGTTAGACGTTTCTCTAATTTTTTTAACCCGTCAGAAAAATTAGATTTTGGAAGGTCCTCAAAATAAGCATTTGTTTGATCGATGACTTCTTCATTTGAAAAGAAACGTTGTCCACTGAGCCATTTTTTCAGGTTTGGGAATAGGAAAAAGTGACTGGGAGCTAAATCTGGCGAATACGGTGGGTGGTCGACCAATTCGAACTTTAATTCTTCAATTTTAGTCATTGATCGTAAACATGTGTGAACGCGGGCATTGTCCTTATGAAAGAGGATTTTTTTTCTGTTTAAATGAGGCCGTTTTTTTTTTCAATTTTTTCTCTTAGCTGGTCCAATAAAGATGCATAATACTCCCCTGTTATTGTTTTTCCTTTTTCCAAATAGTCAACGAAAATAATTCCACGTGGATCCCAAAAAACAGTAGCCATAACCTTACCAGCTGATTTTACGGTTTTCGGCTTTTTTGGACATGGTTCGCCTTTCAAAATCCACTGTTTTGATTGTTCTTTCGTTTCGGGAGTGTAGTGGTGAATCCATGTTTCATCCACAGTCACAAACCGACGAGCGACAACAGAGCTTTAGAGGCAACCACCCTATTGCGTTTATTGTCGACTGTGAGCAAACGCGGCATCCATCTTGCCGAAATCTTTTTCATACACAATTTTTCATCTAAAAGAGAAATGATGCTACCTTTCGATACCCCTGTAACCTCAACTATCTCACTTAACTTTAATCTTCGATCATTTTCCACCATATCATGGATTTTATTGATCATTTCTGGCGTAGTCACCTCTACAGGGCATCCTGAGCGTGATTAATCCTTTGTTGATGTACGACCACGTTTAAATTTATTTAACCAGTTATAAATAGTTGAAAGTGAAGGAGCAGATGTGCCGTGAACTAAATTCAACTCATTTTTTATTTCCTTTGCTGTTAAGCCTTTTATATGCAAATGTTTAATAACAGATCTAAACTCAATTTTCTCCATTTTTGTAAACAAACAAATTTTTTTTCTTCAATGCCCGAAAAAACACAACAACGCAACCAATCTGGCTGAAACTTCACAGCATACCTAGACGGTAGTGATGCTGCATGAAAACAGACCGTTGACAGTAATAGTCGCGCTATCTGTTGGATTTTCTAAGGACTTATTGACCCATCCTCGTAATTAAACAGCGAACACATGTTTTGTGTATCTATTCCTGCTTAAACCACTGAACCGATTTTGTTAAAAAAATACCTATTGAAAGCTATTCTTCGCTGGATTTGTACAAACAATTTTATACTTTTGAGACATTAGATCAGTGCCATTTATCACAAGGTAGTACAGTTTTTCCAAAGAACATTAGCACTTAAAAGAAACAAAAGTACCGTATAATTTTGTTATGCACCTTAGTAATTCAGGATGATATAGAAACAACATTCTCCTCTTCTAAACAAATCTAAATTCACTTGAATAAAAACAAATCCAACTAAAAATTTTACCCAAAAAATTACCAAAACTCAATCAGACAAAATTAGAAAGTTTAATTGCATAAACATAAGTTTAAATGAATTAGATAATTAAAATATTGTGTAGTTTTATACAATTAAAAAAAAAAAAAACTGAAAAAGGAAAATGGAAAAAACAATTAAAAAACTTTAATTTTATAATTGCATTTCGTGTGCGCACTAAACTATAAGATGTTTTCAATTTTTCCTTTTTGCGTTTTTTAAATTTTTTTATTTATTTCTTTTGTTTGATACTTATGTACTACTTATGTTATATGGTATATATAAAAAAAAAAGAAAAAAAATCGGGAAAGCCTTGCATGATAATGACAGAACAAAAAGAAAATGGCGACACGTTTCGTGCACTTTTCGAAATTTAATCAGAGTTTGGTTTTAATGAAATAAAATTATAAAAACAACACAAAAAGAACAAAAATAAACAGACCTCCCAAATTGAGGAGGGTAGCAAATATTCGAGATAGAATAGTTAAGGAGGGCTGAGGACATGTGAAATTCCTTGTAGGACTTTCTACATGCACCCGATTTCAGGCAATTTCCTGCTAAGCAACCACTTCCGCCTTTGCCGTCGTCGCACTATTTCAATTTTGTTTCAATAAAGAACTTGTAGATGATGATGAAACGAAGACGATGAGAAAGAAGAAGGAAGGTGATTATGAGGAGAAAGAGGAGGAGGGCAATATTGGCAACAGCAGTAATAGTCTGACTGTTTCTGGTAGCATACAATTGAAGTCGAAGTCTCGCCAAAAACATACAGAAAAGCCTTTTACACAAATAAAGGTAGGAGTGAGGAGTGCGGGAATAAGATTCACACTCAAACACAACATAAGTGTATGGTATGAGTGTGTGTGTGCCATATATGAGCTCAACTTTTACAAAATGGCTGCAAATGCCTCATTTTCGGTTAGAAATGCTACAACTTCCAGCTTCCTTCCTTGCGTCCTTGATTCTCATGGCCCTCATTTGGATGGATACCTGGCGTTGTTACAAAACAAAAAAAACACAAAAAAAAAGAAATAACGAAAACGAAAAGTTGCCTCGTTGCGCTTCCGACTTCAAATTGAATTTACAATTGAATCGATTTGGTAACAGCGTCTGGGGTCCTTTGTTCCATTGCATGCCCTGTTGGCGACCCCTTAGCGAAATGACGATAACAAACTCACTCACAATGAGAACCACATCCATAGCCAATGTGGTGTGTTGTAGGCTTTTATCGAGTTGCTGTTGATGTTGTTGTTTTTCTCCTTCCTCCTATATGCATGTTTTACATGTAATTGGTAATTTTGTAAAAATTTTACTTTGATCTTGATCACACGATTCACAAGAAAGGGTACTACAACATACTACTACTATTGTACATTCTCTCGTAATGCAAGGTGTCACATTGTTGTAGAAGGCAAAGGCGTGGCAATGTGGTGAACACAATGGTGGTAATGGTGGTGGAAGTAAAAGGATGCGCAACATTAATGGTAGTGTCAATAAGTGTTAAAATTAGCAACGAGGTTTGTTCAAATTAGAGGATGGTAATGTATGAAGTGGAGTGAATGATTTTAAAGAGAAACACAATAGGGGAAGATAGTATTTTTATGTTCAAATGATGTGGTATATTGTAGTAGCAGTGAATGTTGCAAGAATAAGAATGGACAAGTGTTATTGTTATTAACATTCTTGTTAAAGCATCTCACATAAAGTATTATGAACTATATAAAATGTCAATGTTATCCTCAACATAAGGAATGACCATCCTCTTTCATAATTTATATAATCGAATCTAGATCTATTTTTTTTTAAGCATCAAGAAGTTGATCTTTAAGTACTCGTGATACCATGGAAGGTAGGTATTTAGGTAGTAGCTGCTCAGATTAGTCACATTATGCTGCCACTAAAACTTAGTCTTCTAATCTCTGGGGAAAAGAATTGTTCACAAATCACATCATTTACCTCATTTCATTCAAATCATTAAATAAGATTCAAGTATACTAAACTTTCTTCTCAAAAGCGCTGAATAAGAGCAGAGAAGTTGTCGTCCCCTATTTCTTTTCATTCCAACAATTTTTACAAAATTTATTCGCAGAAACCCACAACTAGCGAGATGTCTGTCAATCAGGAAATATATGTTGGGGAGAGAAATACTCAATTCTTCTAAATTTCAACAGTATTTTCGAAAGCCTCATATTCCTAACTGACCAATAATTCCTTGCCGTTCCACACGGAAGTGTCTTTCAGTCTCTCACCTGTGAACTCATAAAATTTTTTAAAAGTATTCACATCTCGCGCTTGTCACATAGGAGATGCCGGGTGACGACAGTCACCACAGAGAAATCACCCAGCAATATGCTGGGTGCGATAGTCTCCGTTTTACTTAATACCTGGTGGCTAGTAAATTCACTAGTCGCAGGTTATGTAGAGGCGAACCAGTTAGTACGCGTTTCCATAGTAAGTCAGCAGCCCCTTTGCGCATTACTGGTTGCTAGTGAATTCATAAGTTGAAGGAATTGCAGGCGGTGGCAATGATTGATGACACCACTGGAGAACGTAAATGCTGGCGGAGGCAGTGAACGGTGACATTACTGGCGGTGGCAATTGACCCCTACCAATGACATCGCCAAGTTAAATTCACCAGTTGAATAAATGAACATAAAAAGAAGATTCTTGGAACTAGTGCTGACTCCAAAGGGACTCGCTACGACCAATTTTTGGACCAACAGCAATTTTGAACGCCTCATTATCCTAACTGACTGAGTTTATAGTTTAACGATGTTTATAAGCCCTTGTGAACTCGAAAACTTTTCTAAAAAAATTCTTTTATCGTCCTTGACACTCAGGAGATGCCCGGTGGTTAAAGTCACAACAGAGAAGTCATCCATTCTTTTGAATGTCAAGAGCGTTTTCAAACGCTTCATATTCCTAACTGATAAAAAAAAAACTAAGGGTTCGTTCCTTTCTTAATTCGTTATTTATAAAAAACACTCATAGTTCCATATAGTACGAATGCTATTCAAAAAGAATTCATTCATTCTGCTTATATTTAACTAAGTATATGTTTATTTAAATTTAAAGATTTCAACCCAAACAAATCAGTAATTTTAGTACCTAGGTACATGTTAAAGTCGAAATTTTGTAATGTGTTGTGTGACTTATTTCGCTTTGAAGAACCTTCATATAAATTTAATTTAATAGCTCAAGTTCTATTAGAAAGGAGGAATGAAATGAAATGTTTTTCTTTTTACAAAATAAACTTGTTAAGTTTATGCATGAATGAATGAGTGAATGAAGGAGTGAATGAAGGAATGAATGAAGAATGGAATGAAATGAAAGCTTCACCTTCGAAAGACTATGAAAACAACAGCTTAACTTCCAAACCCTAGCAAAGAAGCTTCATTTCCGCTTCTTTTGTGACATTGTAAAATGTAAAATTAAATCCAAAAATGAAAGAAAACAGCAAGCAAGAAAGAAAGAATGAACGAATGAACAATGAATGAAATGAAAGCAACAAAAATGAAAAGATACATAGTACTATATATCAACAACAAAAATGAACCCTCGATTTTGCTGTTGCTGCTACTGCTGCCTCGAAATAACTATTACACCAAGCTCTTTTTAATATGATAAGAAAGTGTGTGCGTGCTTTTGATGGTTTTGGTTCCTTGGGCCCCTCTGCTATATCCAGCCCAAAACCAACCAACCAAACAACCAGCCAACCAACATCTTGGCGAAGTGTTAATGTTGGCTGTTTCACATTTTAATGTGTTGCCATCGTTTAAGCTGGGCATCAACTTCTTCACATCTCTTCTTTTCTACTTTATGTGGATGTGAGATACGTGTTCATTGCCGTGGGCAAGTGTGTCATCACATTCTCATCCCATCCTCGTTGTCGTAGTCTCATTATGGCACAACCCAAATGCTAACTGAAGTCGAGCACATCCAAACCCATGCTTATACGAGTATACAATACATGATGACTCTCTGTCTCTTTACCTTTGGTTGGTTGTTTGGTAAAGGTTCTTCCACTTAAATACTTGCTTCAATTATTTCATTAAACAGTTGCTGTCACTGGGCCAAGCTGGAAGCTAAATCGGAGCTTTAGCTTGTTGAAAAGCCGCACCCAGTCACATGAAGTCAGAGATTTGGAACACAGATAGATAGATACACGTAGTATAACAACCAAACGATTGTAACTTCTTCATCATCTTAAATGTCCAAGATTTTTCTGCGCTAATGAAGCGTGTGAACGCAATACGAATTCAATGAGAATTGGTTACAGAAGTGGGAACAGAATTGAACAGTTGAACCATTTGTTCAGTTTAGTCAAGTGTATGAGATTTGCTACAGGAATACTTTTGTGTACCTTGTGTTTATTCCATCCTTCTGTGTTGAATTCTGAATCGTTGTGCACACAGACTTTACTATCTACTACAACTGGTGACATCTAAATATACACAGAACACATACACACCTACACACATAATGGCCTTTGGCACGATTGCTTCTGTTTCACTTCTACTACACTTCCCTTTGTCACTTGACTAAAGTAATTCGATATGAGATTCTTTGTTTAACCTTTGCTTAAATTACTTAAATTCCATTTGAGTAACAAAATTATTTTGTTCAACAAAATTATTTTACACACAAAAAGCGTATTTTGCTTAAAAGTTTTGTGAAAAATTTGTTGCCCAAAGCGGTTGTTGGTTGTTGGAGTTAAGATCTGAACTGAACTAAACTGAACTGAACTTAACTCATCTGAAATGAGATGGGATGAGAAGGGATGAGATGAGCTGAGCTGAGCTGAGTAAAGCGATTTTAGAACTCTCTAATACATTAAAAACTTGGTTACGGCTTTGCTTCAATTCACTTTGGTTCTGTTCAGTTTGGTTTGGTTTGGTTTCATTTTGGTTTGTTGTGGTTGCCTTAAAGTGGTGTAAAAGGCCAAAAATACTTAATAGATAAAATGATGATAATGATGATGCTGATGTTGATGATGACTATGAAAATCTAAAGTAGCAATCCGAGGCAGAGAGATGAAGTTTAAAGACTTTTTAAATATGATACACTTGGTTTGTGAATTTGTGTTGCTACTTCTAAGTAAAAAGTACAATTGCCTTTGGGTAATCTTTCTCTCAGTGGCTTTAGATTCATTTGTGGTTCCCTTTTTGCATACTTTTAATTGAAAATGCTGCTTAAGCATTTCAAAGTTAACGAAATGTCCTTAAGGTACAATATTTTATAACAAACGGTTGCAAAAGCATTTCAAATCGTTTTACTTAATAAGCCACTTAATTAGCGAAAAATGAAAGATCAAGTTTTGTGTGAGTATGTGTGTGTGTGATGAAATTTATGCGAATTAAAATAGTTAATGGTTTCAATGTGATTTGTGTGGCATTGTTGTTCTATACGTTGATTGTTGTCCTTGGTCCAGTCCAGAGACCTTTTTCTTTAATTGGGTGACTATCATCATAATGGGATTGAGTGTGTGTGCAATTAAGATAATCTTACTTCAGATTTAATGCTCATTTTATGATTCAAAGTTTATAATATTTTCCATGAAGTGAAGCTAATACATATTTAAATTTACCAGGTTAGCATGATAAGAGGATTCAATTTATTAGTCTCTTAATCTCAAATGCCATTTAATAGGTTACGATTTTTTTTTTATGTCAAAGAGGCAGCTAATAAAATACTGAATTAAGATAATAAACAAACTTTAAACAATTATGTAAATGTTTGAAACTAAGAAATGAGCTGGGAAGCGAAAACAAATTGTCCATAATATGTGTCCCGTGTATTTTACTGAAGTAATGTTTTGAAAGGACTGTGATTTGAGAAAATTGACGAATAAATTATACTAGAGGAACCCCTAGTCGACACAATCGACCGCATTCTAGAAAAAGTATATATTTTCTAAAGTGCCAATACAATAACTTCTCTATAAACGGTGTTCTTTGCGAAAACTCTATAACACGGCTTCACACAACCAATGAGCATACAGCAATAGGCACACAAACCTATTCTCCCATTCTACTGCAATCACAACATCAACGACTGTGTGTTGTTGTTGTTGGAAAGCGGTTATCTTTAACACCTATTCTTACCTAAACCACCATGTACACATCTTGCGAACAATACCTTTCAATTGGTCCTTTTTTTGTCAAAATCGGTTCAGTTGTGTAAGCAGGAAAGGCTTCACAAATTCAATGTTTGTCGTTTAATTATAATTTTTTTTTTATTAATCCACACAATTAATTTACTTAGTCCAGCGACTTACGAGACTTTCAAAATAAACATGTTTGTTATACAGTTAACTAGTAAAACTTCACTTTAACAAAGTCTGAATAGTTTTCTTTATATTGATTCCAAAGTTTTTGTAATGAAAGATACCAGTAATTTGTAAGTAATGTTTTCATTAACTTAATTTTGATTTATGCCACTTTCGTAATAAATGGCTCCGATATCAATGGTTTTGAACCAATCTTGTAATGGGAATATAAACTAATAAGGATAAACAAGGACAAGAGGTAACATGCAGAAGGTCAAACCGTTGGAAAACACTTTCAAAACTTAGAGAAGTAAATAAAATAACACTTATGTGGGGACTGTTATCCAAAATGAACAACTTACTCACAGTTTAGCATTGAAACATTAACAATCCATCAGGAAATTGGTATTATTGTAGATTTTTCAACAAAGTGGAGACAACATATAGAGCAGGAATGGCCTACCAACGGCACGTAAAATAATTTGGGCATGCTCGTTTTTCGTTTATAAGTATTTGAACTTTCTTTGTCAGAGTTTAATTCGGTAATGAATTCATCAATCAAAGAATTTTCAGCAAGATTTTGTCATTCCAAAGAATTACCGGGAACACTCAAATTTATTGTGTATCCTGATGTGACTTCAGTGGCTAAATTAATCAATAAATATGAGTACAAATTTCAATACCAAAATTATGGAAACGTGCAATTTAGTTCCACAAATATTTAGTTGTCTAAAGAAGCTGGCGTTTGCTACCTTGTTGCTAAAAATAACAAAGTATAAGATCCTAATATAAGATACTAGCATAGCCCGGAGCTGCTGTGGCCCCGTCGTGATGTTAGTATGCGAGTTTTTTAGTTATTGTTCCCTTCTCACTCTAATTTTGTCCACGCACATTTGTTTAATTTGCAAACTAAACATAAAAAAGTAAATATTAAGATTGATGTACAAATTTCTGGTTGCAAATAAACTTAAAAGCATTTAGTTATATTTTTTGTCCATTAAATCACAAAGTCAAATTTATTCGGGGGCACGTCATGGTCACACTATTACGTACTATATCATTTTTATAAAAAGTGGCACGTTCACCAATAAATGTTTGCCATCACTGGTATAGATCATATCCCTTTTGCACTGCAATACCTTAGAATGCAGCAGAATGAATTAACTGATTTTTGAGTTATGCCATAATGACAGCCAACTTCTCATCTGCTCTTAACTGTCATACATCATTTGTTTTATAAGAGTAGAAATAAATGGTATATTTTAAAGAATTTACCTAGATTATTTGGCATTATTCGGATCTTTAGGTTTACTGAAAGTCATAAAGCAAATACATACTACTCGTACAAATCATAAAATTGCATCTGATTTAGATTCCTATAAAGTAAAAGATCTCGCTTTTAAAAATACAAAAAAAAATGTTAAAAGGAAAATTCAACTAAAGATTTCAATTATTTTTCATAATCCACCAAAAGAAAAGCAAGCAAACAATATAAAAAATAAATAAAAAGAAAGGAAAATAAATTACACAATATTCATAAAAAAAAACTCACGAAATTCGCTTACTATTCCTCCACTCCACATTCCTCTTGCTTTGTGTCCCTGTTCTATTCTTTACTGTTTTTTTTTTTAATACAAAATAATCAGATAAAGCTACTTTTCTTATGCGAATAAGGCCAAACTCTAGTTTTCTACCAAATAATAATAGGAACAGAAAAGGTATATACTACAATATAGCATACATAAACATACATATGAAATAGTAAAAAGATGAAGTATAAGAATAATAAGGAGACTAAGAAGATTCAGAAGAATAAGAATAAGAACAAAAACAAGTGATGAGAACAAAAAGTTTTGAAAAGAAGAACGCACAAGGATATGCACGCGCCATCACCAACAACAAATACCATACATACAAACAATAAAACATAGGAAAAATTATCTGCTCTGTTGCCGTTTTTTAGGCGCTTCAAAAATACCTAGTAAAAAGTATAGAAAAGCAGTGCAACAAAAAGAACCAAAGAAGACAAAAAGACAAAAACAAAATAACAAAAGAACGATATAAACTGCCCAAGAATGTAAAAGTAAAAAAGAAAAAGGAAAAAGAAAGAGAACAGAACTGAACTGAACTGAACAGAAACATGAAATTTCAAGGAAAGAAAAGAAAACTATGTACCAAGTTTCTTGCTTTGTATTGTTCAGCACAAGAAAAGAAAAAAGAAATTTAGAAAAAGAAAAGAAAAGTGGAAGAAAAAAAAATCATAATAAAAATCATTTTTAAGTAAAATACTTTCATAGCGCTATGAATAAAATGAAAGAGGATGTTGTCCTAATAGCAAATGAAGGTAAGATAGAGTGAGATACTATGTAAGTTCTCATACTCTACCTTACTCATTCACTCATTTATTCACTTGTTCACTCACAGCAAACGGAAATGGCGAACTGAGCACAAATGAATGGCGTACGCAACTTCCGCTACTGAAGCTGAGCTGAGCTGAAAGCTGACGGCGCTTCTTAAAAGTTTCATTGCATACTTCTGTGCGCTCAATACAAAAATGTAAAGAAAAAACACAAATTTCTGAAGCTGTTGGCTGGCTGTACTTTGGCTTGTTTAATACAACTTGGATCTAGAGATACTATACTAAGTAGTATATAAGAGAAGAAATAATATAATGAATATAATTAGCAACAAAGAGGCTGAGAAAGTGACAAACAACGGGAAGTAGTCATTCGACGAGTGTCTTAGAAATTGTTGAGTATCCTCCAAGTGACCACAAAGCACCCTCTCATTTGCTTAGAAATTATGAAACTAATTAAAAATGTGAACAGTGACAGTAACTCACTCAATGTCAAAATCATTGAGTTCAATTTGCAAATTCAGCAATGAAAAGAAAATCTTTGGAAAACATAATCTTATAGGGAGGGAAAAATTAAATGAATTCACATTTCTTGATTAAACTAAAGGAAGAAATTAAATGTGATTATGTTTTCTTCAGATTTCTATCTCAACTCATTTCAACTTAGTGCAATGTATCCTGCCCTTTGACTCCTTATTTCTGACATCTGCCATTTTGCTTATTATGAAAAGTAGAAAATTAAAAAAATTATCCTAAGAAATGCGTAGTCAACAACAAAGTTGACAACGCCAACATCTTATCGCTGGTCATTGCATAACAAAAAAAAAAAAAGAAAAAAAATAAAGAAAGAAAAAGGAACAAAACCCTTAGAAACAAGTAAATTTTTGCTTAATCACAAAAAGAGTTAAAAACTTCAAGGGAACAACAGAAAAAAAGAACCAACAAAGTTCACAGGAAAAGTAAGAAAACTTTGAAAAAAAAAAAATAGGAAGAAAATTAACTGAAAACGTTTTGAAAATGGGCGGGCGTCACATTTTTAATTTATTTTCACATCATTTTTTCTATTTTTTTCTTTTC
The DNA here is from genome assembly GCA_037043315.1 of Amiota communis. Classification (NCBI taxonomy): domain Eukaryota; kingdom Metazoa; phylum Arthropoda; class Insecta; order Diptera; family Drosophilidae; genus Amiota; species Amiota communis. Next base: position 89,445 of record JBAMAV010001270.1, read on the forward strand.
TTTTCTTTTTGTTTTGCTGCTCTTCTCAACTTTCCTTTTGCTGTTTGTTACTTATTTTCTTCATGTTCTTCTGATTCTCCTTCTACTTTCTACATAAACGAGAACGGAATTCAACGCGTCAAATTTTATGGCTTCAACAGACTTAAAGAGTCATAAAAACACAAAAAGTAAAGGAGGAAAACAGAGGAAAATAAGCAAGAAAAAAAAACTCTAATTGCCCGAATGACATTTGTAATGAGAGCGGGCGCCCGTCGTTATTTTATATGCACAGATACACACACATATACACAGATATATGTGTTTGTACATATCTGATATGATAGGTAGGGGAGCAAAGAGATACATAAGACCATGGGACCTATTAGTCGCACCCGTTTGGCTTCTACTTATGTCTGAAATGTCTAAAAAGTCTGACAGTTTGATTTTGATTTTATTGTATTTCATTCATGTTAAACATGAGTATTCTTCTTCTAAGCCTTCATTTTATGATGTTTGTTCTTACTTAATATCAAAATAATTGTAGGTTATAACTTACCTTCTTAAGGTTGTCTGAAATAAAAGAAAAAAACATAAAGAAATTTTAATTAATTGGATCATATAATTTTATATATAGGAAACTTTATTAGGTATAAGATACATAAGAATTTTTAGGGACAAAACAATAAATAAATAAATACATTTAGGTAAATGGAAATACACCTTCAGAAAATTTGTACAGCTAGATTTAAAAATAGTTATTAATCTGATTTCGAAATGCCATTAGTAATGAAAAGACGGAAATCCTGGTAAAACCATGCTACTAGTAATAAACAACAAGTGAATACTAAATCACCTGTTTTTGTGTTAAGTAAATGAGTACCGAAACAGAAAAAATTGACTACAGTTTAACTATTTTTTGTGCGATATTTCCTTTGGAAAATTTTGATTTCAAAGATTCGCCGCCGTCAGCCTTGCACCGAAAAGTGGAAAATTTATTTGAAAAAGCAGATTACCCGCACATAAATACCTATGATACAGCTAAGGATCTAAAGCATCCCCCACAGCTGTTTTAGACTATTTGAAAAAGGCTGACCATGCTATAAAACTTTATGTTTGGATACCATACTATTGTATGGGAGTAATCCAATTCGGCTGACAAATAAACTGCGTATGGTAAAAAGAAACGTATGTGCAAAATTTCAGCTCTCTAGCTCAAAAACTGAATGACTAGTTTTGATACTGACGGACATGGCTTAATCAACTCGTCTCATCGAGCTGATCACAAATATATATACTTTATGTGGTATACGATGTATCCTTCTGTGTGGAACAAACTTCATGACAGACTTATAATACTATTCACTCCCGTGAAGAGTATAAAAATAGGTAACATGTGAAAAAACCACCTGCGCAAAATCAGATCTCTATTGTCAACAACTAACAAGAATAAATAAAGCGCTAAAAGAAAAATGGTAGCAATTAGTCAACAGAAAGGTATATAGTCTTCCACAATGACAATGCTAGGCCACACAATTCTGTTATGACCCAGCAAAAATTGAGTATACTCGGCTAGGAAGTGTTAAAGCACTTAGCATATAGTCCAGACTAGAGTCTTGCACGAATGCACTCGTAAGCATTTCCAAATACATACGACAAAATCAAATGAAATGGTTGTATTTGTATGTGATACGCACTAACCTCATTCAAAAAAAAAAAAAAACAAATGAATCAAATGAACAAAAAGACCAATCAAATTATATGAAATGCCACCAAATCATTCGTAACCACTTTGGCTAATGAACTCTACATGTGCGACCGAAAGAAAACAGGCGAGTATGAAAGAGACGGTCTCTGATCAGCGTAACCAACAGCTGAAGAAAAACTTTCATTCCATTCATTTGATTTGATATTTGGTTTCATTCGCATTTGGTCGGTATTTGAAATAAAACATTTGGCTTGTCTGAGCAAGTATTTGGTATTTGCAAACGTCGCAACAAAACTGCATTAATTTTATTTGGTCGACCGTGTAATAATGCCTTGTTTGCAGTTTAAAATGAATTTGTGTAATATTTTAGTCCGGACCTAGCACCATCTGTTTACCATTTATTTCGCTACATGCAGAATTATCTTGGTGGCGTAACAATGAATTTCCTAAACAAATATAAAAATGGGTTCATGGTTTTACATCCAAAAGATGTCAAGAGGTTTTTAATAAAATAACTGTGGTTATAAGAAGAAAGAAGTGTTGAGATATTGGGAATAATCGACTCTGGCAATACTTATGTCATTCTGTTCTGTCATAAAATTCAGTATATTATCTCCGCTGAACGCCGTTAAAGACAAGTATTATGTCCGCCATCCAGAGACAATGGACCAGTTGAAAGCCAACATTCGTGATGCCATTGACGAGATACGGCCCCAAACACTCGAAAAAGTGCTCGAAAATTGGTCTGACCGAATAGGCTACTGTGAGGCCAGCCACGGCAGCTATTTGAATGAAATAGTATTCCATTTCTAAGCGGAACAATTGTACTTCAAAACAAAAAAAATTTGGCAAAATCACAAACCGTTTTTGTTTTATTGCATTTTTAAACCGAAACTTTTAAATCGCCCACCCTTTATTACCAATAAGTCAGTATTCAATTTCAACTGTTTTCAAATACTTTTGGATACATAAATAGGTTATAAATTCATGAGTAAAAATCATAGTGTTGATCACTTAAGGACTTAAGAATCTAATTCTAAACAGATTTCTATAAGATCATATCAAGTGCAAGTATCATTTTACTATGAAGAATAGAATAATATGTTGGTTTCTTCAGCATAGTTCAAAGTTGTCTCTGAATAATAAACTTCTAATTTACAAGATAATTCTGAAACCTGCCACATAAACGGGGAATGTTATAATTCAGAAATTTAAACAAAACCATCTCCTACATAGGCTAGTCGATTTTTTAGATCCATTGAATTTGTCAATAAATTTGTCTAAACTTAACAATTTTTGAGATTATAATTCAATCAAACTTAAGAAACTTATTTTTAAAACGACAAAGTAAATCATAAAACTCTTCCGATGCAAAAGAAAATGCATATGATATAATATACAAAAGAAAAACGGAACTTAAAATCCAGATTGATATTTCTCTTGATATCCTTATTTATTTGTCAAGTTTTATGAATTTAAGTGTCCAAAAAGTTTAATGATGCGTTTCTCATATTTTCAGTTTAAGTTGTCAACTTTTGTTGTTTGCTTTACTCAAACTTCTCTTTTGTACAAAATTTGTATCCGATAATCCCAATTGAACATAAAAACTCAAGTGGAAAAAACTATTAAAAAAAAAAAACAAGTGAAAAAATATACTTATATTGAACTTTCTTAAACTTCAATTTAAATCATGTGGGCTTTATGTTTGACTTCTTCTTTTTGTTAGAACTTTTGTTGTTTTTCATTCATTTATTCATTCACTCTTCCTTTAACTTTAAATTGATTACCAACGTAATATTTTATCGACACTGTTTTACAATAGTAGAGTAGGGAAGAAACTTTGATGTGGGACTTACAATAATAAAAACAATAAAACCAACAACAAACTCTTTTTCTAGATATGTGTACCATATAAAACTATGTACTTACTTTCAAAAAAAAAAAAACAATGTGCGAAAAAAAGTACAAGTTGTTGGATTTAGTTCAATTTGATCGTTTCATTTCCATTGGGACAATCTGAAAAACAAGTAAACTTGCAAGTAGCAATGAATTGAACGCTTGAAAAGTTTCTAATTTTTTTTGATTTTATTCTCTTAAGTTGTTTGTTGCTGGTTGGATTTCAAATTTTTTATTTTTGTTTTTTAAAAATCTTTATTGTACTTATGTATATTTTTTATATGTTTTTTTGTTAAATGCATTAAACAAACGCTGGTAAACTATTCACTGTAAATGACATTAGTTAGTTGCTTGCACATCATTTACACATAACTAAGCTCTTTCCTTTGAGTCTCATCGTGGTGTGGCCAACTTTTAGTTGCACTTAAAGTGACTGTTTAGCATAGAAATAGTAGCATACAGTAGCATAGAAGTGAATTGCAGTGGGTTGTGTGGGTGAGGTGATGATTCTAAATTCTAGAAAAATGCACTGTAAATGATGAAACATGTGCAAGTAATACGCAAACGAAGCGTAAATGAATTTCTCATTTGAGCCATTAAAATCTTAAGTGCATTTTCCGCCACGCGAATCATTTGGCGGCACAAATTTTGTAAGGCATACGGGCACAGGAAGATATGAAGGCAGGCATCCATACAGGCAGGCATGTAGGTAAGCAGGCGAACAGGCAGTGAAGCAACCAAGTAGAAAAGAAGCAGCCATTAACTGTTGGTAGTTAAAGGAACAACAATTCCAACAGATGGTGTTACTAAATACGGAAGCAAGACTTTTGAGTGCCTAAAACTGAACTTCATTTCTCTTATGTAGAATATAAGTAGTTCATCTTACTATTGCATTTAGCATGGTAAGATTCAAAAAATTTCAGTTGAAACATGAATATCATTAAATTCTATGCAATCACAGAGATATTGTAGGCGAGTGCCTGTGGGGTCTCGTAACCCTTAATGGAGAATTATTAAAGTAAAATAAATAAATCCTGTCAAGAAAAGGACAGTCCGTTGGACTTAATGCTTGAAAACAGATTGGAAATACTATGACAATTCTAAATAAGGGTTCCCAATCTATAGAATATTATGAGGAACCCCGTAACTTCCTTTTTTTTAGGGTTCCGTTCCCAAAGGGCGCTTACGGAACCCTTTTACTAAGGTTACGCTGTCCGTCCGTCCGTCAGAGAGCTTTATCTCATGAATCGTAGGTAGAAAGTTCAAATTTTCACAGAGTGTGTAATTCAATTGCCGCTGTAACAACAAATATTAGAAATAAAAAAATTAAAGGGGTCCTTATACAAAAAACCTCCAGCAATTCTCACAAAAACTTTATTGCCGACATATATTCCTAACAAACTGCTTCCCAGTTAGACATAAAATGTTCCTAATGTGATTTAGCTGCATTTTCTTGAGGCTTCATCTGCGAGTCGGACTCACACATGACTGTATGTGTTATTCTTACTTCGGCTCTCTTTCTACATACATATGTGCTAGGAATGACTATCATAAAACAAAACATATGCTGTATTCCATTTTATGAACTTCTCTTCTATCCAATAACGTTCCTGGAGGATTTCTCATTGTTCAAATCATTGTTGGCAGTCTGCTTCATTTTTATTTAATATTTCTTTTAATGCAATTTTAAATTTGTTTAAAGTCACAGGTCAGCCGAATAGCAAAAAAACTCTGCATTCCCGCTACATGCCTGCTATTGCTACATTAGTTTTGTTCATCTATCAAAGCCTGAACCTTGTTATTATATAGCCACACTTCGCTTATTAATAACTTAAATGTTAAATAAATGAATTCATTCATTATATATATTTCCTTTTCTTATCCAAAGCATTCACTCATGATTGATTAATTTTTTTCCACTTTTTCTTTCCAGATCACATGCAATCGTTATGCAAGAATCACTTCCTGCAACAACTTTATCGTAAAATCGATGGCGCCGTTCTTTGGTCACAAAACGAACGTAATCTGGATTGCATTATAACATTCCAAACGCATTCGATCTTACAGCGTTTCATGTTACGTTTTGATATGCTTCAATTGGACTGTAATGATCATCTACTGGTCTATGATGGAGCACATGCTGTAGCTACACCCAAGGTAAGTTCAAACTCTACATACATATTGCTTTCTGTAAGTGATTTTACTTGTTTCACTTATCAACACAATCATCCAAAAAAAAAAAAAAAGAAAAAAAATCACCAATTTTATATTCATAAAAAGCAAAAAGAAAAATCGCTTGACACCTTCCGACGTATATCATGAACTTAACGGTAATAAACCCAACAAAAATGAAAGAAAAAAAAAATGTTTTCTAATAAAAAATAAGTTAAAGTGGCAAAACAAAAAAAAAAAAAGAAGAAAAAAAAATAGCAAAGCATAATAAAAACAAAATTATGAAGAAAAATGAGTAGGTGAAGAAAATATACAAAAATTGAGTGAACGCGCGCGACTAAACCATGAAATTTAGTCGAGTTCATAATGGTAACATTCCCCCCCTTTTTGGGGGTTATTAGTGTACCATATGTGTGTGTGTGTGATTTCTTTCTTTATGTATACGTTTATGTTATGAGTGCCGAGTGCCTGAGGATGTGTCTTAATGCCACATGTGGTCGTCGATTTGGTCCTTTCAGTAAGTAGGTATATTTATTCATCATACGTCGTGTGGAACGCGCATGAAATGCCTTCATGAATGCAGACAACACATATAACAACAACAGCAATAACACATTCATAAAAATGGGGATTTTATTTTTTATGTTGTCACTCTCTTGATAAAATTTCCAAAGATTTTCTCTAAATGAATTTTTAAATGATTAATTGCACGTGATATGCTGACTTTATAGCACATAAAAATCTGTATGTACTATATAATAATAATGTGTTATTTTCTTTTGGTTTTGAAAAGAATTTCAAATTTAAAAAACCATTTTAACTTTAAATTAGTTGAGTTTTTTCTTCCTTATTTTGGTTAAAAATAAATAGAAAATTCTGTGCAAATTTGGCAATAAAGATACATTTTGAGTGTATCTAAATACACATGCATAAATGAATTCATTCAAAATAAGATTCCCAAGTGTTTCTTTAGTTTTAATAAAACTCAAGAGATGTGGGAGAGTGTGAATGCTCGGTGTTAATGATTAATTTAGCAAATAATTTGAAAATGATTGCAACAACACACACATGCATCATTTCAATTTCATGCTATGAGAGACAGCATAAGCCACATGTAGGAGATTGCATGTGGTTGAGCTCAAACCAGACGTTACTAACTCTATCTAAAGTGTTCAAAGTAGTTACCTAGTTGATTCTCTCTATGTAATACGTACGTTGTACTATGTACATTCAGCGCTATTGCAATGCAATATGAAAGCATAAAATTTCCAGATTATCTACACCAAAAAAACGGACGTTGGCAAGGAAGGGGGCAATTCTTGTTGAAATTAAGCAACGAATTAAATGCTTTGACGCGGCCAAAAATGTGTCCAACAGAACAGCAAACCGGTGGCTTAGAGAAACATAGTGAATGGAAATAAAGAGGGGAGATGGAGAGAGTAAACCACAAGAGAAGCCACATCGGCCGCAACTAAGCTGTCATTTGCTAAGGAAGGAAGAAAGGGGAGCAGGCTGGCAGGCAGTCAGTCAGGCAAAAGACATCAGCTAAATGGTAGCAACAGAAGACGAGACGAAGAAGCAACAGTAACATTAACATAGAATGGGTCAAGCAAAGCTCTCTGACCAAGTCGTCAGATACAGTCTCAACTACACTCTACGAATTTAGTTGAGTTGCCACGACTCGACTCGACTGTTGGGCGCCACTTAATACTGCGGTTAATTTTACAGCACCATCTCTTCGCCTCCTGAATCAGCTTAGTCAGTCTCAGTCTCAGCATAGCTTGGAAACAGTAGAGTAGAGTAGAGTATAAGTATAGTATAGTAATGTTGAGTATTCCGACTGTTGCCTGAGAACATTTTGTTAAGAGTCACCAGTTCTTGATTTTGTTTCATCATACTACTTACAAACATCCGCCCGCACGCAAATATGCAACAGCATTTGTAACAGTCAGTGAGTGTGTGTGCAACATACAAATTTTAATACTTGATTTCTGTGTATATTTGTGTGCATATATGTGATACAACATCATTATCGTCATCATCACCAGAAGCACAAGCAGCCACAACCGCTATAATGAGGATTCCTTGCTTGTGCTGTCTCTTCTCTGTTTTGTTCTGTTTTATGAGCCACAGTGTCATCATCATCCATTCCGGACCATCGCAACATAAGCTTTACTCTGTCTGTGTATGTATGTATGTGTGTGCTTAGTCTTCTCCATTTGTGCTGTGTTGAGCTGTGCGGCAAGCATTACTCTTTGTAGGCATTTCTGTGGTTTCCTCAGTGCCTTCCTTGCCTTGTCCTTGGATTCAACTCATTCCATTTGAGCAAATTTGATCATCATACTTTTATGTTGTATAGTATATGGTAGTGTATAGTAAAAAGTGTAATAGTATGTAAATGGGTTTGGAGTGTTTGTAAAATGTTAGTGTCATGGTTTTACTTAATTTCCATAGCTGCCTCATCATCACCATCTACAGCAATAGCAATGGCAATAGCACTAACACCAGGCAGGGTAGGCTGCAAGTACCATCACTCTAGGCTCCGCCTTTTTTTGAATGTCACACGGTTATTTTATAGCGGCAGCTGCTTATATTCACTTTGTTGCACTTTGTTCACAACTTTTGGCGTTTAGTACTATATAGTAGTTCTGGTCTGGTCATAAAGGAAATACTTGACGGCCTAAATTAGTTTAAAACTGGACACTTTGTTTTACATTTTCATGAAAGCACTTTCAATGCTGACCACACCTGGCGTTTGACTTTATGTTCAGCAGTTTTTCATTACCAGAAATTATAAAGTTTCATAATTCTTTAAAAATTTGTGGGTAATTGGTACACGGTATTTTATTGAAAGCATTGTCCATCCATCCGCGCAAATAAAACTGTTCGTCTTTGGAGGCCAAGCCAATTTTTGATGCTTTCAACTGAAGTGAAGCGTATTCCCGTACGGGCGTTCTGCATCGACCGGAACACATGATAGTCTAATGGAGCAAGATCTGGCGGGTGGGTTAGGACTTCCCATCCGGTACCATCGAGATAGGTTTTGAACACGTTTGCGACACACGGTCGAGCATTTTCATGGTGAAAGATTAATGGCTCATGCCTGGTTGACCATTCCGGTCATTTTTGTCTTAGAAAGCTCCGTCGATCGTCTGACCTTCTGGTCCCACCAAATACAGAGCATAACCTTGCTATTATGGATGTTTGGCTTTGATTTCAATGCGGTCAATGGGTATGCCGCGCTTAATATACGCCTTCTTGCGTTTTGAATTGTCAAAATGAATCCATTTTGCATCGCCCGTGATGATACGATTCAAAAACGGCTCCCCTTTGGATCTCTGAATGAGCATTTCAGAAGCAGAGACACGTCGTTCGAACATCTCTTTCTTTGAGATCGTGAGGCACACAGTTTCCGACATTCTGGACCATACCAATGGCTTTCAGCCACAATTAAACAGCATGTTGAGTCACGCCTAACATTACAGCAAGTTCTTCTTGGCACGGTTATTTATCCAAAGTAAGTTATGTTAAAATCACCACTTTTGAAACGTCGGAACCAGTACTCGCAGGTTGAAATTGATGGAGCTTGCTCTCGTAAGCCTCACATAACAGCCGATGACTTTATACAGATGTAAGCAACATATCAATGCTTCCCGTGAAAGGAGTCTTGTAGGCAGGCACAAAAACAGGCATAGTTGTTGAACGAAAAAATATGTTGTTGACACTTAGATGAAATTTATTCTTAAATGTAGTAATATGATAAAGCTTTCACATAAAGTTGGTTCCAACATGGTCCCGTATTCTTAAACTGGTGCCTATCATTTAGAACTTACTTGTACATATATCCAATATTTTACATGAATGAATTCAATTCATTTAAATAAAATAAATTTAAATAAAATAAATTTAAAAAAAAAAAAAAAAACACCACAAAATATCAAATATATTTTTCTCTCATACTTTATATGTATACAGTATGTAGTAAGTTGCTCAAAGGACAGCAAGAAGAAGTTGATGCTTTTTGACTTCCGAAACATGAGTAAGTTTTCAACTTGGGGATTTCCTTTTTTGCTTAAATTTTTTTTAGAAAAGCCTGAAATATCAAATGAAAACTTGTTCTGTGGCACGCAAAGCAGCTTACATACAAGCAAGTACAAGTTTCTCTAACCACAAAGTAGTAGTAATAGTAACATAGAAAACATTGAAACTAATGATGGCACAAAAGTTGGCATACAGATTACAATGCAAAGAAAGTCTTCATTTTGTAAAATGCAAATGAAATATTGAAGTTTTCCTTTTTTTATTTCTTTTTTGGTGTTGTTTCAAAGTAAACGAAATCAACAGGTAAACACAAAAAAACTTAAAGAGAAACACTCAAATCTTGTAAGATTATTAAAACAAAATGGGCAAATGCAAATAAAGGAAACATAAAATTTTGTTTTAAGATTTGTTCTTACAAAATTGTAGAAATTTGCAAAGATTTTAAGCTAATAAAATAGTAGAAGTTCCTACCATTTATTAACAGTTCTCACCTACTGCATCTGCATCTAATGTTCTTCTATTTAAACATATATCTGGCCAATATCACTGACTAATTATCATTAAGAACTAATTAAGGCAGGATATTTTTTTATATTTATAAATGTATAACAAGAATATTTATGTTTCATTTCAATTTTCAAAAAAAAAAAACCCCCCGTCTTATTTATCTTAAAAATATTTGCTTACTTTAAAATAATAATAATCATCATAAGAATATAAAGGAACCAACTCGTGTGAAATTCCTTTAAAACAATGAGCGCTCATATTATTTTCAAGGTTTTCCCCTGAGAAAAACAATAAAACCAAAAGCGTTGAAACTCTGAAAAGAAATGCGTATGTGGGATGCTCACAGTGGCGCCGTAGAGAAAAATCTCGCAACATCTGTTTTATAAAGAATTGGCTTAAGGAAATATTGCATAATTTTATATTACTCACGACTTACTTAATCTAATATCTAATACTAAAAGATGAGCCTTCGATTCGCGATTAAATGACAATGGTGGACTAATTTTCTATATTAGATTTCTTTATGTAACTTTATACTTAGGTTGGCTAAAGGATTTTAAAATATGGGATGGAACTTGGAAAATAAAAAGGGCGACCCTAATGCATTTCATGTGTATAATAATGATGATTTGCGGTGAAATCAGCCCCGCAAAGATGGCATGGTGGACAAGCTGTTCTTTTGAGGAAGTGTTGATGCGTAATCTGAATATATCCGATACGCAGGTGGATGAAAGTTCCACATGACAAATTTTTTCGCATCTTGAGTTGATGGTGGAGTACCATATTTATTCCATTCGCACAGTGCATTTATGGTGTTTTATTTTTAGTTTTCCAATCTTGACTTCGGTTGCTTGGGTGTTTTAGGTGATCTGGGTTTGATTTCTAAGCTTGTATCCCATTGCTTGTATATTTCAGATGATTTTATTTAACCTGATTATTTTTAATATATCAATAAATAAGTCTGCTCCAAAGTCAATATAACTGACTCATATCCAATGAACATAATATTATTCATTTTTGTTCATGGCATGTTTTGAACTAAAAGACATCCTGATTACTTCTTCTACACCAATTTCATTCTTATGTATATATTTATAACTCATTGACTGACTCTCTCATGGGAATGATAAAAAATGATAATTATAATAAATTAAATAAAAATTGAATGATAAAGATGAAGTGAAAAAGCATGAGTTTCAACAGCATCCTCTTGAGTTGCGCTACTGCGTTTTTATTTTTTATTTTCAATTTGCAACAGCAATTCCTACATATTATGATGGTATTTTACAATGCAACGCTAGACTGCTGGTGTGCTTATTGTTGCTGCTACTACCTCCTTATTCTATGTATGTTTATTATTCCATATTTTTCCATATTTTTTTTCTGCAGTTTTGTTGCTTTTGTTATATATTTGCAACAAATAAAGGATTTAGGTTATGCGCAACATTTGTGGCTTCATCATGTGTACCACTTTCCTTGGCTCACTTTGCGCAAATATGCGACACACAAACACCTACATATATGGATTTCCACAATCACGCACACATGCACCAACACACACAAATACATAATCATGGATATGTGTTCCGATTCCCCACCATGTTGCAAGAGTTTACACAAATAGAAAAAAAGGAAATAAATCTAAATAAAATGGTATGAAGTAAAAAGGAAACAAGAATTGTGAAAAAGTAGCAGAGTGGGAGAGTTGATAAAATCACATCCTTATCACTAAACTAAACTCAACATTATGGCAATTCGTGCCCCACCTTGTCATCCCTCGATGTTGTTGAAGTCATTCTCTATCACGTCAGTCTCATCAAAGGCGCCTTGCAGCAATGGCACATGCTGCATGCTGCATAACCGCAAAGGCCGACTGATTTTCTTGTTGACGCTGTCATTGTTGTTATAGCAACAACAACAACAACAACAACAAAACATATGATAGATACATACATACAAGTGTATGTAATATGTGTTTACTGAGTATAGAGAAATCCCCTGTAGGATTGAACCTAAAATGTCAAAAGCATCATCGCGATCTGGATCAACAACAACAGAAGCAACAGCAGCGCAGTAGCAGCAAAAGATAGTAACAAACCCAAGCAACACAAGTACAAAAATGCAAAATTACTTCCGCCCTTCACGTCACCTACTAATTCTTAGTCAACACTTTGTTGTCATTTCTTGTTGTTCATTTCTTATTTAAGTTGAAAAATATGGAGTAAGGAGTAAGATATGCATAAGTTTGTATGACCACATCACTCATACGCCATATGATTTCATTTCGTTACTTATACGATTCGTTCTAAATGATTTTAATGATCCACTAAATGTCACTTTGATGTGATATTTATTTAGGTATTTAATTTATTTAGAAATACATAATTAGCAACTTGATATATTTGTATTGAGTTAAAACTTTTATATGAACTTTTATAATTGTCATTTCTATAAAACTACCGTTTGCCAATAGGTGGCGTTAGCTTCTTTGTGTGTAGTATGTACTTGAAGTTGGCTGCACATATGTTTAAAGCTTTTATGTGTCAGCTGTTATAAGAATTTTTTTGTTGCCTTGAACATGTTTGCTTTTGTGTCAAAAACAAGAACATTCTAGGTTTTCATTGGAAGAAAACTGCTGCTGAAGCTCATAGAATACTTGTGAAAGCCTAAAGTGAACATGATCTTTTAGAAAGAACATGTAGGGATTGATTTCAATAATTCAAAACAGGTGATTTCTAGCTTAACAACAGAGATGCTCTTTGTAGTCGTGAGTAGAAGTTCAAAGCCAACCAATTGCAAGCATTTTTGGATGTGTGAATACACAAAATGTAACAATTTACAAACGTTTACGAGTCATCACAAAATTCCTAAGGAAGGAATTTGGGTGCCATATGGATTGAAGGAAAGAGACATCCAAAGACAAAAAACTACTTGTGAAATTTTACTAGCCAGACAATAAGAAAGACTTTTTTCTATGAAATCGTCAATGGCGATGAAAAATGGATTTATTTTGTCAATCATAAACACAAAAAATCTTCGGTTGATCCAGGCCAATCATCAATATCCATGGAAAGAAGGGTTTGCTCTGCATCTGGTGAAACCAAAACGGAGTCCTGTATTTTGAGTTTTTATAACTTCGTCAACTGGTTACTGCTGATCGCTATCGATAACAACTCATCGATTTAAACAGAGCACTGGGAGAAAAATGCGAAAATTGCGAGCAGACATTGGAAAGTAATTTTGCTTCCTGACAATACCCAGCCGCATGTGGAAAACCCAGTTTAGGAAATGTTAGAAATACTAGGCTGAAAAGTTTTACCACATTGTTGGAACAGCAATTCCATTCTTATGAAAACTGAGTGATCTAATCGATTGCATCAAAAGATCAGGAATTCCTCGCGCTTTACCTGTCAAATGGGATAAAGTCCCATTTTGATTTCAATATAAATGGTTGAATTTGAACAAAAAAAAAGGCAGTAGGCTCAATAAATAAAGTATGTGAATGAAATGGAATGGTAGTTTTTACCTTTTATATGGAAAACAAACTTATTGTTGATATATGTTTTTGTATAAATTAGAATATTTTATGCATCGGACAACTATTTAAATCTCTTTTATGAATGTTTGTCTTAAACATACGTATTGTATTTGTGACTTTCTTTTTTAAGTGTTGATTACAAGGCTTATGTAATAGCTAGATCTGACTTAACAGAAATTGATTTGCCTTACAATGCAATAAGGTTGTATGATTTTGTTTTGCCACATCACTCATACGCCTGATGAAATTATTTCGTTTTAAAACAGTAGTTGCAAAAAATCTTGTTTCAGGCAGAGTTATGTCATATGCTATAGTAATTTCTTTTGGTAATATATTAAAATGCTAAGAGTTTATGTTGTTATGAATCGATAATATGTTGACTGTGGTGTCTACTTTGAGCACAAAAAAAATTATAATATTTATAAGCAAGTCAAGTTCTTTACAGAAGGCCGAGAAGATTTTAATGATAATGCCCTTCCTGAATGCTCCAGCATGTCAACAATCATTGAAACTAGATATGAGCTAAACAGTGACACAGTGATTCTAAAATGTGATTGAGTCACAGTCATTTGAAGGGAGAGATTAGCTCATCTCTAATTGAAATCGTTGAAGCATTAAAGAAAATTGTTATGAAGAATCGTCATATCACTATTAGAGATGTTTCAGAGGATCACTATTAGAGAAGTTTCAATCGGCATATCGATTGGTTCATGCCACACAAATCATTTCGGATGTTTGGGGCATGAAATGTGGTGTAGCGAAGTTTCTTTAAAAATTGCTAAATTTTGATCAAAAGAACCGTCGCATGAGTATCACTGAGAAGCTGTTGAATGACGCCAATAACGATCTAGATTTAATCAAAAGGGTCATTACTGGTAACGAATCAAGGGTATATGGTTATTATGTTGGAAAAAAGTTTAATGCATATTCTTTGATCCATTTCTTTCAATAACAAAAAATCGCCAAGCACACTTCTAACTTATATCTGTAAAAAAAACTAAAAATGCAATACAGTTGATAATGTCAACATATGTATGTTTGGGATATGTGTGATTGGTACAAAAAATCGAAAATACGAAGCCCGACAATAAAAATTCATCTTATTTTTTTAACACACCTCATTAAATTAAGCTTACATCATATGCTATGTTTGTATTTTTACTTAAAGAAAACTCTGACTGCCTGCTATTATTAATAGTCTTCATTCTCATCCTTATCATCATCCTCTTCCTCACTTGTGATTGGAGTAGGTCCATTGTAATAACCAAATGCATCAAAACCAGCATAATCTGCATAATGCCTTGCTTCAGGACAATATTCCACAAGTAAATCCTCCATCATTTCATTTGTAAGACGTGCAGCCAGATGCCATAAAGATTGACCAGTACCCAACATACGAATGTCGAATGCATTGATTTCTTCCTTCTCGCAATGTTCTAATAGAAATTTCACAAGGGTATATTGAGAATTTTCTATCGCACAATGCAAAACAGTTTTCCCAGCATTATTATAGATATATAGAATTTTTGTCCAAAGTACAGAATCATTTATCAAAATCTCGCTTTCAATGAATTCTTCAATAATATTTGAATGTAGTTTTTTAACTGCTACATGAAGTGGCGTATCTCCATGTTTATCCTGCACAAGAAAAGCTTCTGAACGCATACCTAATAATGATGGAATGAAATCGATTTTATTCTCATGGCAGGCCAAGTGAAGCAATGTTTCTCCATGTGAATTACGTACGCTACCGATAAGCTTTCGTATTGCACTCAATTTCGTGGCACACTTCATTGTATACAAACTGCATTCCAATTCATAGAACTGATCGAAACGAATAGCATCATGAAATAAAGTATTTTTTTGTTTGTTTCTATTCTGACGTCGCATGTAGCCTGAAAATATGTTAATCAAATATTGTATATTCATATATTGATGACAATAGTACTTACGATTATTTTTATCTAAAAATATTTTCCAGATTTGTTCAACATTTATTTCAGTACTCATATCACACAAACTGTCACGTAATTCCAATAAGATATTGAATAAATTTTCCTTATCTTTGACAACATCTGGTGTTTCCATTTTAAGTTCAACATATTCAATACTTTGTGGCTCATCCTCATCATCTGATTGATTGTCATTTCTGTTTAATGTTGTGCTTGGAACTGCATCATGTTTGTAGGGACTCTCTATATCATGTCCAATCATCATTGCCCGATCGGTTTCGTAGATTTGCTCATTCATAGGTGCATTACTGATCTCATCGATTGCATTAGTTAGGATATCGGGTAGATCTATCAGTGACACAGTAAATTGATTCTTATATATTATTGGCATCTCATTGCTTTCGCTTCGTCCATGTGTAAGTTTAATAAGACATTCAATGGACTCACGATTATCATCACCGTGATTCGGGCAATTAAAATCAGGCACAATATATGACATGGCATTATTTAATGGTTCCTTATCACAGTGATCTATTTCTCTGAACCAACAATTATTTTTTGTTACAGGATCAATTTCTCTTATTTGCAATTTATAATCAAACTTAACATCTCGTAAAAGCAAATAGACTTTAGTGCCACCACCTGTATCGGCACCCATGACAGGCACTTGAGTGGTGCATAAAGTATTGATGTGAATTGGGTCCAAACTAATAATTCTTTTGGAAATCAATGTTGCAATCTCTTTTGCTGGAAGTTGTGCATTTATTTCGAATATGGTGAACATGAGATAAGCCTTTAAAATAATTTTTATTAATATTTTTGTCACATCTTCTTCTTCAAAGCTTTTTCGAATTGTCTTATCATTTATGTACAATAATATAAATATAAACAAAACGTAAAGCTTTTAGTTTTCATCTCTCTCACTCTTTCACTCTCTCAATAAACAAACACAATAATTTTTGCTCACCTTAAGTACACCATCTTCTGTATTCTGTGCATGTTCATTTTGATGTTCTTCATGTTTTCTCTTTAATTTCACGCTTTTCTTGCGATTTAATTCCTCATTTTGTCGTTTATCCAAAGCTTGCAAAAAATGTGGCCCATTAAGTTTACTGTAGGCATCATATTTTTTTTCCAAATTTGAATTTATGTCATCAATTCTCGCCAATGCAATCCAATAATTCTCCAAACAGAATTTATACTTTCGTAGATTTTCATTTGTTTGACAATCGGTCATTAATTCCATATAATCTTGAACGGCACTTAAATTTTGTGTGGGTGCCGGATCTTTTTTACTTTTCCTTGTAGTACCCTTTTTTTCCAATGTATGCGGTGATAATTTTATGCCCACACTTAAATTATCATCTGCTAATACTTGACACCAAATTTCGAACTTGACATTATTGAAATAATTCGGCGTATTATTAAATATTTCCAAAGTGACCATTGGTGCATCAGCACCATGTTCACCACCCAAAACGCCATGTGAACCATCACTAAAATAACGAAAACAATGTCGTTCTTCGGGTTCTATGGCAATAGAAGCATATATCTGATTCATAATTTTTTATTTTATTGCATTCACACAACAATTCACAAAACTTTAACCGATACCCGAAGCGTTTTATTGTAAAATACAATATTAAGTACTACTTGCTGTCTCGGCAAATAGTAAACACTAAATGAATACGATCGCCGCTTTGCTAGAACTTTTTTATATGTACTATATAACTTTGTCGGAGAGTGGCTTTAGTTGAGTGAGTGAGGGGATTTTTATGTTATCATTTTTCGCTAAGTGAATGGTATATTAAATTTATAATGCGATATGCAAGTGCAAAGTGCTCAATATTGGCGTGCATTGATTGAATTACTTTTCAAATTACTTATGTTTCATTGTATGATTTGTAATAATAACCACATTCAATATGCATTGTACAAATAAAATATAAATGGAATAAGAGAAACACAAGTTATTCATAATGTAACTGATAATGAATATGAGAGATGAATAGGTTTGTGAATATAATTAAATCACATTCATTATAATGAATTTGAATTTCTCTCATATTCATTATCAGAGAGCAAATCAACATGTGAATGCAATGTTATTCATACTATAGAAGTAAAATCTAAGTGAAACACAAAATCAATTCAAATGAATTTGATTGGAACAACTAACCATTTTATAATGAATTAATCAAAAGGGCTTTTGATTTATTCAATGCACCCCTCTAGTGCATATCATGATAAGTAAATAGATCGGATAATACGCAACTATGTAATTTGCATTTTTCACAATATATTTTCAACATCTTACTTACTTTGCTCTAAGATTTTCTTCAGGAAGTGATTTTATCAAATTACCATCCAATAAACAGATGAATGAACATGAATTAACTAGAATTCACTAGAATTCACTAGAATTTATTAAATAAAGAACCATCAGTTATAGATATAACTGACTCCATATAAAATTAAAAAAAAATATATTATTTATTTCTTTTCATATACGAAAACAACTTCTATCCTTTTAAAGTTAGATTAATCCATAAAATTATTGTAGACAAGCGATATCAAAACAAATATATTGTATATATATGTTTATATTATTACATATAAAAGTCAGTATGGTCAATTGTTATTAAGCAAATTTATATTTAGGGTATATAATCTTCAGTGAAGACGAATATTTTTTTTTTACATGTCATGTTTGTATATTGCTTTATGAGAGCTTTTATATATCTCTCAAACAAAATGCACTTGGTAGTATGGGGAGAAACCGAAATATGAACATCTGATAACAAGAACAAAATTATTGAAAAAGCTTTTCGCATCTTTGAAGTTCAATTGATCTAATATATAAAATGTTTATACAAATCAATATTTATTTGTTTGCTCATTTGTTTATTTGTTCGATTGTTATGCGATGCCATACTTTTCATCTGATTGCAATGAAATTTTGTGAACTTGTACTTGTTGATTCCAGCCTGAAACATAGTGAATAGTTGTGGACCCGCTATGTGGCGCTGTTGTCGAGATGCAGATATTTAAATGATAGATAAATTAATTCACAAATTATACTGAATAATAATAATTTTCGATTTCGGATTGCTGAGTTCTGATATATTTTATAGCCGAAGACCTTAGTTATCTTTGCAAAACCGGTGCGAAGCCGAGTCGGGTGCACTAGTAACAAATAATAATAGTTTAATGGAATTGAACTAATCATATTAGGATTATTTATTGACAATGTCACAGCATTTGTATGTTTGGTAGGTACGAGAATATTAAACAATGCAACTGCCACTTGTATTCTCTTAATACAAAATCAAGAGAAGAGAATAATTCTTCTACTATAATAAATCAATTTGTGAGTAAATTAAAAACTTTAAATGTGTTTCTCTCGAAATGCTGTTTTCTTAGTTATGACAGTTTTTTAGTAAATGAGCGATATGTACATATATGCTATACTATGACCAGTGTTGCGAAAACGTAGATAATTGTATAAATTTATTGGCATCACTGAAGCTAACAGCTGATATCAAACAAAAGATAATTTTCCATTACTGATTACAAAATTAAATGGAAATGGAAAATAAACAATTAAGAAACATCAGCAACAGAACGAAATGAAGGAAATAGTTTAAAAAATGTAAAAAGTGTATTGAACAGAAGATTCAAAAGATCAAGAACGATCTGCATTATGTCTATTTAAGTGACTATTTTACTAGAAAATTTCATTTACTAGCAATCTGCTGTGATTTTAAAATTTTACCCCAGTTTTAAGTAAAAAATTTGTGTTTAAATTTGAATGGCATATATTTGCAATTTGAACCTTGATCAAAATCTTAATTGTCATAACTTAGCCTAGAGAACAAAGTTTGCCGTTACAAACCAGTTGGTCTGGAGGTATTTATACAATACTAGCGTACCCGGCATGCTTTGATACGCTTCCGACGTGCGTGATTCTGTTCTGTTTTTACTTTTGAAAAACCACACGAGTCAAATATTAATATTGACATAATTTCCTGCCATTTTTTAACAAAGGCGACTTGATTGATTTTAAAATATGTCTCTAAGTTTTATCTGTATCTCCAAAACTACGCCACCTACCGGATCTATATGTAACTTAAAAGCATCCACTTGACCCAATAAGTACAACAAAACATCAAAATCGGTCCAGCCGTTCTCGAGTTTGGCGCTTACCAACACTTTTAGTGATTCATTTTTATATTTATAGAGATAAGAGAAGAGATATACCTCCAATATTGAGATAGGTTAGGTTTTACAGGCCGCTTGCTATTATTCGTGAGTTCACCTAGAAGCCGTAAGGCCCATTGTGATAACTAATAAACTGTGAAATTGTAAGGGGATTGTGAGGTGTAAGAGGAAATCCACAACTGTCCAAAGTTAGCTCACTATCACCATCACGAATCGAGCCCAACTCCTTGAAAAACGGTTTCCCAAGAAAACGGATTCGTCTACCAAGAAGGGATAGGCAGTCTCAAAGAATGTGTTGGATACTCTCCGGTTCACCCTTATATTCATAGCTTCGACAGAAGTCATGATGTTGAACCTGCATCCTAAGGGCCATCAGCAATAACTCAAGTCATCGTCCGAATTCTTTTCTTGTTGAAGTGTATGAGTTCGGAGGCTCTCTTTGGTTAGTAACAAACAACAGTGCAGCCATGTTCATTTGCCCACTTCCTGCCTACTAGATCCCTGGTTTTTGCTTCCATTCTTGAGAGGATATATATGTTTAGTGGTCTATAAATATTGGCAACTGCTTGAGACACATGCAGTGATGAGCCTCTCCTGGCACTCTCGCGTGTCATTTCATTACCTTGAGGACAGGAATGACTAAGCACCCAGAGCGTGATAATATACTCAGAATACCAATGACCCAAGTAAAAACAAGTCTGTTTGACAATAATCCAGACAATTTTCTCCTCCAAACAAACGAAATAAAAAATTATATTACTACAAATAAAGTATTTTACATGTTATAACTCATAATCATAGTTGACTTAAATCTCTGAAATTTTGGTTTAACACCAATCAAAAAAATAGAAGAAAAAGAAATACAATATTAGATGGAAAGACAAGCAGCTGCAAAATATTGTGTATTCAATCCAACTGGGCAAAACTCAATATTGAGTTCATTAAAAAAATAAAAGTCTTCGCCGTTTTGAATGTCTTTTCTAAATCTACATAAATACTTTGTCATAAAATCGTAAAATATAATATAGTTACTTTTATAATAAAAAATCATGTCATTTTAATGTGAGCACATGGTCGTAAAACGCTTCTTTGAGTTGAGCTGAGCCAAGACATTCAAAGACCAATCAGAGCAGTAGCAGATTTGGTACTACCCACCCACCTACTTATGTTAACATACCTATGTAGGTATGTACGTATGTCCAAACCTATGTGCCCCAAACGAACTTTATTGATTCACAAACGAACGAACGAATGAGTGAAGGAAGGAAGGAACAAACGAAAACAGCTTTTAATGCAACCAAGTTTTATGGGCAGCACTTTATAAAATTTATGACTTATTGACATTTAAATCGTGCCAATAAGCTTTTGAACAATACCAAAGAAGCTTTTTTTTTTCTCGTCCTAAGTCTTGAGACATAACAAAAAACTTCAAATTATAATCACAACGCATTGTGGAGGATGATGATGATGAATATGAATGGAATAGGATCATGGAAAAGGGGTTGGTTGGTTGAGTTGGCTGACAATAACAATAGAAAGAAATGAACCAACAACAAATGATTTAAAGAAAAAATAAAAAATAAAATAAAATACTAAAAAAAAAGTTAAGAACTTTTGCAGCTACTCGAAAATAAACAAGCATCAAACAAACAAAATCAACGAATAAACAACTTTTAAGTGTCTAATTATGAAAATGTTGCAGCGGCAACCAGCAACGAACGACATTCGTCGAACAACGTCGTCGTCGTTGTCGTCTCCTAGAGCATGTCACATAAAACTTAATTAGGGAAGCTCAAAGTTAGATGGGAAGGGTGGACAGTTCTTCAGTTCCTACTTCTTCTGTATTACTTATACCTACAATATATGAAACAGTAGGGATGGAGTTGGGAAGGAAGGAACGTGAAAGCACGCAATAAACGAAAACCATAATCATAAAGGTGAACAAAACAACAATGTTCTTGTAGTACTACAAAACCGAAATGAAAATAAATTGTCGTAAATATAGTAAGTATTGTACAGTAGGGGTAAAAGAGGAGTGCTAAGTGCGTGAAGAGTTTGATAAGTTTCCTTAACTAAAAAGGATAATAACAAAATTGCAATTTATATAAGTAGATACACTTGTGAAGCATTTATTTATTAACACGAGACATTGATCGATCATCGATACAAAACTAAGAAGAAGTAGCAATTGATGTTGCTATCAAAGTTCTGGCTTCTAGCGTCTTCATAGTCCATGATTTCTCCGGAAGTTGTCAACACAACATATCCGAATTGATGTGATGGCAACAAATTGTTTGTCCATTTCTCAATGTTGTTGTTGGGTACATTGAAGTGTGGAGAAATAACACCGCACTTTCTTAAGCGACCAGTCAAAATGATAACAATTTTGCCGGAACGATGGTCGCCAACTTGACCAATCTCGCCGATGTAGCCATGTTTCATCATAACTGTGAGGAAACGGACCATACATTTTTTAATTGGGCCGAAACAATACGTGGCGTTGCCGAGTTACTCGGCGTTATCAATGTACTTAAGTGCATCGGCTTAAACGTTCATGTTAAACATTTTTGATTAATCATTTTTCGTAACGAAAAATAAACTCGACATGCACACACGTTGAACAACCGTAAGAAGATCTCAACTTTTTGATACCTTCTGAAACCAAATATTCCTCAAAGTCTCCGAAAAAGCCCCAAACTCACATTCAACTTTCTTATATGTGGCCAATCTTTACCCTCTATCCACTTCTTCATGTTTGAAACGAGATAATAGTCATGGCTCGATCAAATCTGAGAATATGGTTGATAATGGAATGGGAAATCTTAGACGAAGTTATGTTTTGCGACCGATTTATTCTTATTACTTCGCCATTCAGTTAATCTAATAATGTTTCATAATCGTTTATGGCTTTATAGTCGGCAAATGGAACCATTTTCCCCTCCTTTGTAGCACTATAGCCGGTTTCTATCCATTGCTTTGATTGTAACTTGCTTTTAGGTGTGTAGTGTAGTGGATCCATGTTTCATCAACCGTTATCGAAATTGATACAGAACGATATTTGGTCTTAATATTGACCTCCAATACTAGCAATGGAATAGCTTTATTTTACTCTATTCTATTCTATTCTATTCTATTTAAATGTTTAACTTTCTTTCTAACACTATTATTTTGTGATCATTCGATGTCATGGGTTTTACTATCATTTCAACAGTGAGAAAAGTTATTCTTTTGTTTTCTTTCGGGTTCTTTGCTTTCATAAGATGAAGGTGTTTAATCAGAATATAAAAATGGAATTTTTTCCATTTTTAAGCAAAATACCAAAGTTATTTTCTTTAAACAATTACAAGGGAATAAAGCCATGAATTTGGTACACATTAACATGACAGCTGTCGCATAAAGAATGTTGTTTCTCATGTTGAAGAACTTACCTAAGAATGTTATGAAACATCCTCATGTAAGTCAGTACGCTTCGATTGGTACATGTCCCTTCTCATCATAAAAGGATAATAGATATGAATGAATGTCTGCAAAAATTTGTATGCACATTCCAAAGCTTTTCTCTTAACTTTCTGTACTTGACATTTTCGTATTGTACTTTTATCATTTTCATCTTATTCTAAGCGTATATAACATTCTTCCTATCTTTTTATGTTTTTCTATAGATTGATATCTCATGTCGCAATACTAAGAACACAGTCAATTCGATATTGACGCGCACAAACTTTGTGACGCTGAAATACGTGACCGATAACTGGGGCACGGACGCTAACGGTTTCAAATTGGTCATAACATCGGTAAAGGATCCAAGTGAGTAAACAGTTTTTATATTCTTCTTTCTTTTTCCAACTTAAGATATACATGTATGTACATAGTACGTATACGCAATGCAGATAAGGCAATAATTCATAATGAAATATTATTGTAAAATATATTTCCATTTCTATTAAAATTTCAATTTCTTCTTCAAACAGAACACACTTGTAAGGATTTCACCTGCGCCACACGTGAGTTCTGCATACATCCAGATCTTCTCTGTGATGGCGTCAATCATTGTGGCGATAATTCAGATGAATCAGTACAGAATCTATGTCAAAGTAAGTGGGTTTTGTTGTGTCTGAAATACTCTTAGATTGTTTTCATATAAAGATGTTAATACTTAATGTTGTACATTTCCTATAGATGAAACCTCCAGTACAGTATTCGGACTCGATATGACTTGGTTCGTTTTGATTGTTGTCAGTGTTCTATTAATACTAAGCGCAATCATTGTGGGCATTGCGATATGTGTCTGTCGACGACAAGACGAAAGTATCGCTAATCAAAATTCCACCGCCATGCAATGTAAGTACCCATAATAGAACATCCCCATCAACATATTTAACTAATATCTTTCATTTATTATTATGTTCTGTTCTTATTCTACGTGTGTGCAGTACATCATAATGCTGAGACAAATGGCTCATCGAAACACCTGCATCATCATCAACATTATCATGGTGGCGGCACATTAACGCGTGAACATACAAAACTGCCACCGACGTCGGGAAACTGGCATCACCCTGCGGGACCATCAGGGTACCACCGCATTCTACACAATTACTTGAAGATGGCCACCAAAGTCCGTCCCATTTGGTGCTTGGCAAATTCCGTCAATTAGGTCAAGATCTTTCACAAAATTCAGCCGGCATCAGTCAGACCAACATTAACATTGCTGTTGGCAATCATCAGAACGTCACAGCTGGTAATGCTGCTGCCGCTGTTGGAGCTGCACAAAAAGACGAATGGTTTGTTTAAAACCGAAAAATAAAGTAACCAACCAATAACAACAAAAATGGCGACTTTTGACCGCAGTCAACAAAGTGAAAGAACTTAAAAAAACTGAAGATGAAAGACAACAAAACAAAAAACATATTTCTGACTTGAGAGAGCACAATAAACTGTACTTTGTTAAGGGAATTTAAAGGATATTTGCAGAGCATTAAATGAAGTAAGTTAATCAATTATTTTCTGACCTTTCATGTATGAGAATGGTATGCATAACTTTATTATTATAACTTTGACAGTAGGTACCTAACCATACCGAACCATTTTTAATTAAAAAAATCCTCAATCTTTAGAAATATAATTTAACATTTGGTCTTGGTTTGTATTGTACACGTAAACTAAGGAAGGGGATTAAACCAATATAACAATAGAACTCCACAATGAATTTCTCTTATTACATCCCTGCAGTATGCTTGGTGGCTCCATTTCAATAGTAATTCATTAGCCCCTTTTCTTATTACCTGGTGGTGGTTAGTAAATACATGTAAAAGGAGATTTTTGGAACTAGTACTGGTGATGCATACTGCAGGAATATTGCATATTCAGCGTGCAAAATAAATCAGCACCTGTGCAGTGCAAATCAAAATATCAATTACTAATGACCCACCTGGCTTCGCACAGTAATATTTGAAGAGAGTGTAGTAACTCGGGTGGAAGAAGAATTACCTCTTAATTTAGATTCATCCATTTCAAAGCAGACCCATTTTCGGAACAAACAGACATTATAGAATAATGACTATACCTATTAAAACAACACTATCATCATCGTTATTCATAGCAGAGTTCACTTTATTTGTCCAGAAATTAGGACGTGCATTCGGACAATTCTCTGGCTCTCTGAGATCTATGTCTATCTCTGGTCTAGACTAAGCCAAAGAAGAAATAAACATTTTCTGATTGCATCCATTGTACTACGACTGACAACAATGACAAAGCAATTAGAAACAATAGCGGTGGAGGAATTAATGCAAAGTTCCTATCTGATATTGTAAAATACTCCAAATTTCCACCCAGAATTTATAAAAATACTCTAAGGATATTATATCCAAAAATGCATCGCACTGTAGTGGCCTGTAGTGGTAGTATTAAATAAATTTCAACTTCTTATTGTAAATGATTTATATTGAATTAAATCTCTTTGTTATTTAATCAATAGTAATAAACGTTCAGTAACAAATTCTTAAAATCATAGTGAAAACTACATAAAAATCTATTGAATGGAGAGATACAGACGCGGATATTGACTTTGTTTTAAACAATATATTAATGCTTTTATTCCAAACTAATGACTTAAAAGAAATCTTTCTTGTTTTAGTATTCCGAAGACATTTTCCATAGGATTCAAGTCCGAGTATTGGAAAGGCCAATCTAGAACTTTAAATAGACTGATCCCAAAGTGGTCTTTTGTAATATTCGATGTTTTTTTCGGATAGTTACTAAGTTGAAACACCCAACGAAATAACATATCAATTCAATTTAAGGTTAAAGATAAAGAAATCTCTTAATTTCAATTCCCTTATTTGATTTCCCTACTAGAGCAAATTATAAAATTTTCGGGGAACCTTAAAAACAAAGTTTTAACTCAATAATAACACTGGCCGACAGCATTTTTGGTGCTTGAATAATTGTAATGATTTATTACTTATTCGAGGTAGCTGATTTCGAATCTGATCTTAGTTTTTTTCTATGTCCTCTAGTTTTTGAGATATAGCTACTTTTTTGTTTTTTACCTTAGAGGTTGTTTACAAAATATCACTACTACTAATAATGTTTATGTTATTGAAAATCTGAAATATCAAATTCATATAAAGAAATATCAACAAATTCATAATAATTTAGTTTGATAATCAAAAAGTTTTTACTATTCAAAATATTTCAGTTTAAAAACAAAAAAACACCTATTTAATGGAGGTTGATAAGAAATTAAAAATAAAATATAACGGTTATGGGTTTTGCTTTACTTTTTTTTCTAAAAATAGCTTAATGAACGGTACTTTAAAGATCAAAAGAGAAAGCGATGATAAAAGTAAAGGGAGACTTGCAAGAGCAAAAACAATATGAAATTAGTCGTTGTTGAATAGAGCTGCAGAACATATATTACCACTATTACGTTCGCATATTACATAAGGCTTATAAGTTTAGACGTTGTGTTGTGTAATAAATCATTAAAATTATTCAAGCACCAAAAAAAAGTTCGATTTTGTCGGCCAGTGTAATGTATTACTACTTTATGTAAATTAATGATATTATTTCTTTATTTGCTTTCAGGACTGTATAAATTTTACAACAACCAAAATAAAATTGTGGACATCACCGCGCAGGGTGTATATTCAAGAGATTTCTATGTACCCAAATCTCTTAAGCGTTGGGCAAAATTTAAAAAAAATTAAGAACATAAACAAAAAATTTTGTCGGATAACCAACGCAATTGTATATAAAAAAAAAACCAAACCAAATAAAACATTAATTATTTTATGAACTAAGAATAATTTGAAAAAAATTTACATAAGATTTAATTAAAACAAATCAACAAAAGTCTAGTCTAAGACGATCCTTTTTTTATAAAAATTATAATAATAAAAAAAAAAACAAACAAAACAAAAATTAAAATAATAATAGTAAAAAATAGAAAGAAAATAAAAAAAAAATATTAAAAAAATATAAATAGTTATTGAAATAATCAATTTAAATATATGATTTTTTAATTAAAAGAAAAGTATAACAATATTTTCTACAACTAAATTGGTTTTTTGAATTCTTCTCATTCTTTTTGTTTCGTTTAAATAGAAAAATAATTATATAACAAACAGTTATTGAAATTAAACAGAACTATTATATTATTAAACATAAATAAGCAATCATATGGCATTTAACAAGAAAGAAATTAAAGTATTAAAGCTCAAAATGAAAAGAAAAGAAATGTTTGAAATAAACAAATTAAAACTAAATTAAATGAAAATGAAAAATACCGGACAAAGTGAACAAGAAAACTTCCAATAAAACCAAACCAAAACCTAAACAATTTAATTTATTTTCAAAACACACCCAACAAAAAATATACTCTATTATTAAAAAAAAAAAAATAAAAATAAAAACGGTAACAATAAAAAATATAGAACGAAAGGAAATTAATTTTTAAAGATTTTATAAAACAAAAACAAAGCTTATTTAGAGCATAACTTAATAATAATAATAATAAAACTATTTAAAAATAATTAATAATAATGAAACAAATATGAAGACAAGGGATGTAAATAGTTGACAATATAACAACAAAACACAACAACAACAACAACAACAACAATATATTCATAAATATAATCAGATCATCATTGTCATTAATATACATACATATGTAGAACTAAAATACAATATAAGGCATAGATAGGATGAAGAGAGAGATGAGAGAATGTGGAATAAGGAGTTAAGGAATTACTAGGCGGCATATACAAGTTACTTAAAAATAGATTTCATATTCATTTCGCACATTCATTCATATTCATTCATTATTAATCGATTACCAATCGTTGTATCATGCATCATTTAAACAGTCAATCAATGAAACAATGAAAAATACAATAAATTCAAAAATGAAATGTCAAAATAAATAGAAATATTCATATTATAATTTCAAGAACTATTCTACATTATTAAATAATCAACCAACTTCAACTTTCTTCAATTCTTTGTACTGTACTAAGTATAAACGAGATGAGGCAATTCCAGTGCATTTTGGGAAGTAAGTTAAATATCATGAAGTTCATCGCACATATAAAATATTTGCTTTTATCAATATACTTTTATTCTATTCTCGTATTTGTTTGTTCACCTGAGGCCCAAAGATTCTCACATTTATGGCCTGTTTTCTGTTATTTTTAAAAGATTAACCTTCTTTTTATAATATGTGATCATAGATTCCAGAGAAGAATACTCACCATATACTAAAAACAATATCTTAAAAATGCTTCTTCCTTATAAGTATAATATAATATATTGTGTTATAAAATTTAAATTAATATAAGTACAGTACACTCGTGCTTAACTAGTGACGTTTCGCATAACAAGGGGAAATCCAGAATTTCTCGAAAGACTCGTCAGTCCAAAGACTACTTAATAACAATTTTGAACGGTATCTAAAGAAATCGTCTCGGGATACCAGTAAGAAGGCACAATTTCGTGAACGAGTTGGCCAGTCTACTTGCTTAAAAGTCAGTCTGTGATTGACTTATGTGTCTTATATTTAACCAGATGTTATGAAACATACGTTTTAATTTTGACAATTAATTGATAAGTACATACAAGTACACTTACAAAGATGCCTACAAAGAGAAATCCTCAGGACCATAAAACGAACAAATATAACAATGGTTATAATGTAAGGTATGACATTAATAAAGCATAAAATCCTCAGACAAGGTGTAAGCGTAGCTAATCTATCACATATTGTACATTCAATCGGTCTACGTGAAGAATTTGCATTATCTTGAAGAATAAGAACAAATAGAATAAATAGAAGTGAAAAGATCTTCGTAACAATCACCATGACATTAAAACATCGCTTCTACTGGATTCTCAATTCTAAAATGTCTCATTCTTTGCTAGAAGAAACGATCAAGAAGATTGGAGTTCCTTCAAAATTTATATATCAAATAACATATTTGTGTATGTATTGTACTTTTTTCAAATTGGAATGCATTATCCTATTTTATATCAATTTATATGGGAAAAAGTAATTTCGCTTAAAAAGTATTTCGCATTCTGGAACGAACTATACTCGTTAAGCAAGGGTGACTTTTCAAATATTCTAATAATTTTAGTTATATGAACATTGAGATTGTCCGGCCTCGGAAGTTTTGATTATATTTTGCCTTTTTACTAAACTTTTTGAATAAATTCGCATAATCCTTCAAGCCTCAAATACATTTGAAATAGACCCACTTTCATTTCATTTCATTATCATTCCAATCCTATTTACATACGATAACATTTTCATCTTCAAACTAAAAAATTCACAAACAATAAAAATCATAAGAAAATTGAAAATCACACAGACGACACTCATATTGAAAAGGGAAATTTTGAGACATAAACGACAATACGAGATACTTTTTTCCTTCTTTTTTATAAAAATAAAAAAAAATGTAAACAAACAAAACAAAAAAAAAAATTTAAAAATAAAAACATATACAAATAAAGTTTTAATGAAAAAATTTAACAATTAAAACAAAAACTACAAGACAAATTACAAATTTATTCCAGAAAATAAATTTTTAAAAACGAAAGACAATGAGAAAATAAACATTTTTTCCAAATTTAAATGATTTTTTTCTAGGATACTACACAGAAAATAATAAATATAATTTAATACAAGAATAGAATTTTCGAATCAAAGTATATTCCTCAATTTTTATCTTTTTCTCATATGATTTGTATTGAAATTAATATTTATTTTTCTTTAAATGACCTCTTAAAAAAGAGAATGAAAAAATAAAAGTATTACAAAACTCAAGAACTTTACATTATTCAAACGTTCAAAATAAATATTTTATTTCTACTCTTGTTTTTTGGTAGTCTAACTAAATATGTGTATTTTTTTAACAACTAAAAGTCAAGAATAAATTAAAACATAAAAAATAAATAAAAATTTTAAAGCAACGCTTCAAATAAAAACAAAAAATATAGTACTTCCCGCCGTTCAAAAATATAAATAATTAAATAAATAAAAAAGTAATAATATTGTATGCTATAACAAATACAAAAAAGCAAGAAGAAAAGACAAATTCTAAATAAACAAAAAAACAAGTCAATAATTATAATGATAAACCAACAACTTACATATGTATGTGTGTATGAATAACTAACTTAAGACCCATTTACATGATAACCTTAAACTTACTCTGGGTTGTAGTACTTAATCATCAATATTTAAAAAAAGAAAAAATGCTATTTAATATTTGAAGAGAAAATTGAATCGATTAATCAATTAACTTATTCTTCAACAAATTTCTTTGTTCAATTAATTTCTTATCTCTTTTGAAATTGAAAATTATTAGAAATAAAATAAATAAAATTAAAGAGAAATTAAAGAGTATGACCAATAAGTAGTAAAAACAAAATTAAAATTTATAAAAACTTCTAAGCTATTTATCAATTTAATTGTGTTGAATACAAGTTCATTCTCATTGTTTACAAATTTTCCATTTACACTTATCTGCATATTTATTTTCAATTTATGAAAGGAAATTCAATCAATTGAACTTAAACACTTGTCTCTCAGTTAATAATCTCAATAAATACAATAATATTTTAGATTCTAAAGGGTTTTGCAATAAGAGGTGTTATTTTGAATAGCCCGATATTTGGTATGCCATTTTTGAAGCTGTCATTTTTTGACATTTGACAAGTAGAAATTACGCCATTAATAAAAATGGAACGATACACGTTTCAACAACGCATTGAAATTATTAAAATTCACTATAAAAATGGTGAAAATTTGGCAGAGACGGTTCGTAAAACTAAAACACTTTTGGGTCGCCGTGAATCACCTTGTCGGACAGCAATACAGAAATTGGTGGAAAAATTCGAGCTGTTGGGACAAATTAGTGATGTGAAGAATAAAACCCGTGCACGTCGCTCAAGAACAAATGAGAATATTGCTACTGTAGCCCAAAGTGTTGAAGAAATCCAGGTTTGACCATTCCTCTACGTTCTTTGTAATTGGGCATTCCACGAACGTCATTACACCGTATTTTGCATAAAGACTTGGATCTTAAGGCTTAGAAAGTTCAGTTAACACATGAACTCAAGCCGGCCGATCATCAACAACGTCGTGTCTTTGCTGATTGGGTCCTTGAAATGCATAGAAATGATCCGGAATTCCATCGAAAAATCATCTTGACTGATGAAGTCCATTTCCACCTCGGTGGCTACGTGAACAAGCAAAATTGTCGCATCTGGGGCTCGGAAAACCCAAGAGTTATTGTTGAATAGCTTCTCCATCCTCAACGTGTGACTGTTTGGTGCGGTTTATAGTCCGGCGGGGTCCTTGGACTTTACTTTTTCGAAAATGAGGCTGGCCGCAATTGGATTTGATATTGATCTTGACAACGTTTACTTTCAACAAGACGGCGCTACGTGCCACACAAGCAATGAAACCATTGATCTTTTACGGGAAAAGTTTCTGGACCGTGTTATCTCTCGAAGAGGTGATCACAATCACCTTGCGACTTCTTCCTTTGGGGCCACGTAAAAGATAAGGTCTACGCCAATAGCCCAGCGTCGATTCAAGACCTCAAAGATTGAATTCGTGAGGCTATCGAGGACATAGGGCAGCCACTTTGCGATTTGGTTATGGAAAATTTCATAAAAATGATATGGTCCTGTAAGCGTGGTCGTGGTGGCCATTTGGCTGATGTTGTTTTCCGTTATTAACGGCACACCTTCCTCTTTATAATGAAATAAACATCTGATCATTTATCTCAAAAAATGCTATTTTTCTTTGAATATCAAAATAACACCTCTTATTGGAAAACACTGTATTTTAAAAATGAAATTAAATTTGTTTCTATGCAGAGAACACTGCTGTGTGAACATGAATGATGAAGAAAAAAAGAAATTCGAATTTTATTTTATTTTTTGTTAATAGATTTTTAAATAATTATCTATTTATATTCTTCTGAGTAAAAAAAGAAATCGTTAGCATGAGAGAACTTTGCTTAGCGATTCAAATAAGTTTACTTTATTGAGATTATAACAGGAGTGTGATTAAATGCTGGAACAGAATGGATTAGCTGAAGCTGAAGCTGAAGCAGAAGCCCGAAACCTCAGTAGTCCGCGTATTTCAAATTGTACAAAAATTCTCTACTTTGTACCAGCAAAATCAACTTCGACACGCTTTCATCCAGTTCCGTTTTTGTTTTGAATAGCAATCAGCTATGCTTGTCATTTGAGAGACAGGCAGAGAGAGACAGATGATTTGAGGATGTGTGAAGTCAAACTACATTGACTTCACGGCTTCAGCTTCACATTGTGTTCGTTCACATTCAAACAACTGCATTTGATATTTTGACCGGCTTCAGACTCAGACTCAGCTTCACCATCCTTTTACAGCCTTAAGCTTAGTCAATTCTACAAACAACAACAAAACAAGAAATTTGAGAGTAAACAGAGTACAGAGCATAGGACAGTTAACAATAATAATGGCAATTTTGATTTGCGCCGTTGCTGTTCTGCTTGCAGTAAGTTGTTAGCTTTTAACTGCAAGAACAAATGATTGTTATTCCACTTGCAAAATAGAAAATGACATTATCAGACGCAAGTCAATTAGAACTCACTTACAAGTCAATTCGACTCGACTATGTTATGATTTAAGACTTTAGTCATCCTTATCAAATAAAACAATCTTATGATCATTAAAATATGTGTCACGAAAGAGTATCTTTCTCTAAGCAGATCTAAGTAAAATTTCTTTGTTTCATATGGAAGTGCAAAATTAGGTTAAGCTAGATTATATTGGGGTGCTTACAAGAAATAAGACTTAGCTTACTTTGGCCATGGAAGTGTCACAGATACAGCCTTAAGGAAGAATAACCATGACCATGTCCATGCCTAAGTTCATTCAAGAAGTATGAATCACGCGTTCTTAATCTTCTTTTAGATATCGCAACCCATGATCAGGTGATTGATTGAATTGTTTTACAAATTAGTAGAAAATTATATTTCTGAAGATGTTTTCATTTTCAGTTTAAGACTTTTCATTAAGTTCACAATCTTTTCTTTCCAAGTTTTATTAAAAATTCATAAATACTTACAAACGTCAATATAGATTAACGTGTTTTTAATAATTTCTCAACAATTCTCATAGACAAAACAAAATTTTGGCTTAACTGAAAACAAAATTAATTAATAAATTACAATAAAATTTGAAAGAAATTTAATTTTACTAAATAAACCAAAAAAAAAAAAATATTTGGCAACATAAAATAACTAAATTAAAATTCAAATTAATTAATTAATAAAAAATAAGAATTATAGAAAACAAAAGTACTGTTAGATGTCAAATTTTAGTCAATATTTAAAATAAATATAAAAATAATAATTGCAAAGAAAAAAAAAGGAAAGGTTAAAAGAATGTTAATCTTATTAAAATACTAAGAAATGAATGCAAATAAAAAATATTAAATAAATAATATAAACTACTAATAAAATTATAACAGCAACAACAACAACAACATTTACAGGAATATTATTAAAAAACAACAACAAAAAATAACAACAAATATAAAAAATTTATAGAAAAACATTTAAACATTAAATAATAAAAAAATTTGGTAAACAATAAAAAATTTAAATTGAAAAATAAACAAAAATGATTGTAGTTAAAATAAAAACAAGAGAATAGTTAAAATTTGTAAAATATCTTTTTATAAATGTAAATTAAACAAAAAGAAAATATAAAACAAATTTAATTAATTAAATAATAAAAATAAAAAAAAGGTTACAAAAATCTGGTCCAGAGAGAGAAAAATTTCATAAACAAATTTAATAAACGAATGAAGTAATTTTGGGTTTCTCCTTAAATGTTTTTAAAGATTATCAATTAACAATATTGGAGATATAAATTAGTATATTCCATATAAATTATCCGAAAATTGTTTTTTCATATCATAATACATAAATATTACTAAAAATCAATATGATTGAATGAATGATAAATGAAAATTATTTATGTTCAATAATAGAATAAATTATGAAATCATGATCCGGCTCGTTGCATCATGTTTGTATCAATAAGAATAAATTATAAAAAAATGATCAAGTCAATGTCAGATTGCTTTGGCTGCTAGTTATAAAGACAACTGATCACATTTATGTCTGACAAAGAAGTATTGTCCTCATGAAGTGAATTTACTTTCGAAAAGATTGGCCTATGCTTGCGGTGAAAACTTACTTTCTACTGGGACATAATACGTAGGGCACTACAAAAGTTTTGCAGTCTGAAGTTTGTCATTTTTTTAGCATAGTCAAATCGACGCTATTTGTTTACTTTTTGTTTGGATCCCACATAATTTGGCAATCATTCAAAAATGGCAAAGCAAAGAAATGCTTAAAAAATACGATCGTGGTGCATCAAAAGATTGTAACAGGTGAAGAATCATGGATCTAAGCGTATGACTGTACGGAAAGTTGTTCACACACGAAGTACTTCGAAGCAAATGGTAGCCTGTTTCTTTGGAATAACAGGGCATATCGCAATCGTGCCACTAGTGGAACGTAAAACGGTCAATTCTGAGTGGTACAGGACCATTTTTGACAGAAGTTTTTGGTGAAATGAGAAAAACAAACGGTCGACGTTGGATCATTTTTCATGATGACAATGCGAGTTCTCACAATTTGGCTCAAACAACCGATTATTTGAAGGCACAAACGTTGCATTGATGGGTAATCCCGATTTAGCAATGAATGATTTCTTTTTCTTCGCAACAGTGAACAACAAATTACGTGGTCAACAATTTTGGACACCCGAAGAAGCGGTTGAAGCATTCAAAATGCATGTTTTGAAATTACCTCAATCGGTGTAGAAAAAGTGCTTCGAAAAATGATTTAAGCGTATGCAAAATTATACTGTTCATCATGGAGAATACTGTGAAACCATACTTTCCATTGCAAAACTTTGTAGTGCCCTTCGTAATGGGAAGGAAAAGAAACCACGAGGGTTGATTGATTAACTACGAACGCCAACAAAAATGATGAAATGAAAATCTCTCTTACTGTCCAATAGTGTATAGAGTGAGAAGTTTTAGAAGCAGAAACTTTTCTTTTTACCAGTAAATCTTCATTACCTTTAATAATGATAACAGCAACATGATTATACAGTTTAAATACTGAGAAAGTTATGGATATACATACAATTGGTTTCTATTACCATTAAATTTCCATTTTCAGAAACTTTCTAGAGATTAGTTTTGCAAATCCACTAAGTCAAAAGGGCCAAAGTAATATCAAGCCCATTTCTGTTAATATTATATAGATTTGATAATATGAAATCGTGATGTTTAATCAATGTAGAATGTTTGTTTCATGAAAGACATGAAATCATATGTGTATCTTTCTAAAACTCTATAAAAAAATCAACTGGACCTAACTTAACCTACATACATATACCTATGTATATGTATTTGTTCTATGTTATTTGTATAATTTCTGTTGATGTTGTATAAATTTTATCATATGAAATCGTGATACTTATCTTGCTACTTCTTAACTGTTTTATCTTTATTGCTTGTATTAAATTTCTTTCCAAAAAATCAAACTAAAAAGATGTAATCTATTTTAATTGTACTTATGTATGTTATCTCCATATTATCTGTTCTGAGTATCTCCCTAGAGATGTAAGTAAATTTTTCTGTATGTCATTCATCTATGTATGTCATTTTTACCATTCATAATAGTATATAAAAATATAAGCTTTGCTTTAAAAATTGGATTCTTATTTCTATTCCATTTTCATTTCTTAAATCAAAATACCGTTAAAATTGTTATTTTCTAAAATAAAAAAAATAAATTATTGGAAAATATTAACAAATAAAACTAATAAAGAAAATATTAATCAATAAAAAACAACTTCAATAAATTAAAGTAAAAAGTTGTTGTAATTAAAAAATATTTACTTATAAGAGACAAGAAAAAATAATTAATTAATTAAATTAGTTGTTAGTAAAAACAAATAAAACAATAATATTGTATACAACTAAATTGAAAAGTTATGAATTATCAGCATCATCATTATCATCATAAGGTAAAAGATTAAAGTTAATCAAAATATTCATGATGATGGTGATGATGATGATGAATATATATAAAAAAATATATTTCATTTTAAAATAAAAAAGAAATGAATTTGAAATAGTAGCAAAAATGGTATGTGTAGTTGAAAATAGGATTGAGATTTAGTAGTAAAAGAAAAATTTATGATTTTTATTAGTGTAAAGCGTGCAATTTTATATGGAAATTAACGAGAATTTGTGTGTGAAGTGAAGAGATGAGATGAGAATAAAATGATTTTGAATAAAAATCAAGTGAATTGATTTTAGTAAACAAAAAATACAAGTAGAATGAAGAATCCCTACAAAATAAAATGGGAGTGTTTTACTCATCATATGTATGCACTCACATTATATTGGAGCCAATTATTTTTTGCAATGTTCAAACGATAAACAAATTAAATAATTTTTAACAAAAAAAAAAAAGCAAAACTAAACCTAATTAAAAATGAAATCGAATGTTAAATGTTTGTATGAAGAGTCAAAGAGTCCAAAATAAAGGACATATGAATGAGGGAGGATCAATGATCGAGATGTTAACTTAATAGATGATACAAACACACACACACACACAGCTTGATTGATTGAATTTAATGTATTGGATTTTGTATTGTACAAGCAAGCAAACAAACAAAACAAAAAAAAAAACAAAAAACGTTAAATTAATTAATAAATATATACAATATATGAAAATTATATACACGACAAAACCCAGGACATAAAAACAAAACAAATTCAATAAAATAATATACAAAATATAAGAAAAAGAACAAAAATAAAAACCATGAAAAACAAAATAGAAAGAACAATAAAGTACACACAATAAAATAACATAAATAAATAAATGAATAAAATAATAATAAAAATAATAATGCTTAGCTTTGTGTTAAATTGCTGTTAAATGTAAAAGTACCATAAAATTAAATAACAAAACAATAACAATAACAACAACCAAGAGATGAACATCAGAGAAGAGATAACGAATGACATTGAAATTATAAAAATTAAAAACAAAACAAAAAATACAAAAAAAAAAAATTAAAGAAATAATAAAACAAAAAAAAAAGGTATTGCATTTATTTTTATTCATTTTATTCCTTTTTAGCCCTCGAAATATGTTACTTCTGGAACTTGATCTTTGAAATAGCGTTTTTGATCTTTCATGTTATGCACAGACTCTGCAACCATAAGTAAGCAACTGACAACTATTGAAATAAGGATCCATTATGGCTTAAAATGTATTGTCATTTTTCATTAATTGCCTAAACGGAAATCCTGATTCCATGTTGTCACCTTATTCTGATAGACTTCACCTCAGTTATCCATCTCTGTTGCATCGTAGGATTGCTTTGGGGATTATGTTTCTTCATAAATTGATGGTTGGGACCATAGACTCTCCTGTGCTCTTAAAACACCTTTCTTTTTCCACCTCCAGCCATCCTACCAGAAAATTTATTCCTTTAGCCTTGAATAGGTGACGAACTAATTATGCCATACATGATCTTTTCCGAGTTTTATGCACGTTAAGTACTATAACATTCTCTCGTCTAAGATCTCGCACTCTGCGCTTACCATCATTGGTTAACCTATCAGTTCGATTATATGTCTCTATGACCGCATTTGGCTGTGAGTAAAGGAACAGCTAGCTGGTTAGCCCAACTGGGTAAATATTATTTTTTTATTTTCCTATTTTATGACATGCCGATGCCGGAAAATGATAATTTGTTGGTTGCAACTTATGCAGATGAGACCGGCATACTTGCGAACTCTAGAATCATTCCTCAGGTGGATCATATTCGATACCTAGGTCTGAACCAGGATAAGCGCCTTACTTGGCGCACTCATGTGAAGATAGTCACTGCACGCTGCTATCAAAAGATGAAGAAATTGGACTGGCTACTGCGAGCGAAAAGTAAACTGTCACTTAACAAGTTGTGGCTCCAGTTTGGCGATACGGTATTCAAATATGGGGGACTGCGGCACCATATATCATCAAAAAGTTGCAAGCAACTCAAAACAAAGCCCTACGACGCATAACTGGTGCACCATGGTATTTTAGAAACACCACACTACACCGTGACCTTAAGATGCCTACGGTGATTGAGGAAATAAATTTTTTTAGCAGCCGATACAATGATCGTTTGCTAAAGCACCTCTGGCAAGATGTTTACACGCAACACAATCCGCCGTCGTTTGAAAAGGTTTCACCCCAACGTTCTTCTTAATAGGAGATCTTAATAATAATGAGATGTCATCTTAATCTAAGCTCATATCCGGTTGTTTGACATTAAATTAAATAATATCAAAAAAAAGGAGGTATTGTTAATTTTTAGTTGGCAGTTATTTGTCATAGGTAAATAAATAAATACAACATCAAGTTAAAAACAACCCTTGAAATTTTAATAAATCCCATTACTTTTTGTAGTCATCTCGCATTTCACTAAAACTTTTTGCCTACAATAAATTTGCTTATCGCAATAAGAACCGGATCATTTATGATTACGACTGCAGATCAAAAAGCACGTGTATTAGGAATGATGATGCATTTTCCAACGCAGTTTATTTTAAGTCGACAAACTTAATCAAACAATTCTATATTTTATAGAAGTAAGTAAGCAGTAATTTCAACTTCCTTAAGGAACGCCACCAGTCTACAAACAAAGAAGTTTATGTAAATATATAAGTACTAAATTGTTACTGCAAAATGGAAACTGTAATCTATGAGAGAGACACACTATTATTAATATTGGAACTTAATTGAGCAAAAAAATTTTTATTTTCTTTATTTTCTTGCAGGTTAAGTACTCAATCTCAATTGAAGTATTCTTTAATTATCCAATATCATATAGAAGTTGAATCCATTGACAGTCATTCAACAAACCAATTGACTCAGATCTATTTATTTATTTATTTACAAGTTTAGGTTATGTACATAATCTAACTAAAATTTAAGAGTACTAGCTACAAGGCCTTCGAATCGTGACTTAGATCTATTTTGAAAAACTATTCTAAACAATTATTGCACATCAAACACTTAATTTGTGACTGGCATTATTAATTTACCTGACGCTAAACACATAAAACGTCTTTGACTAAAAAGACAACAGGTCAGATTTCGAAAACGATGCATGTCTTGAAGTTTTGTCTTGTGTACTTTGATGATATGGTGTGTGATGCCTCATAAGAAACAACGTAAGTATGTACTCTTGTTACATCAGACAAAGAAGGAAGGTTTGTCGTTAAGTTAAATTAATTGTTTTCCTCCAAGTTGTTCCACTCCCTTAAAATGTCAACTATTGTTTGTATCTTAAACTGTCTAGTATTTGGTATTTTCAATGGGGTTTAGGTCAGATGATCACTTTGGCAACTCCATAAGATCAACGCAGCACAATTAGTCCATTAACTATATATTTCTTACAATCTACAACCGTTCCTTTTATTAGATACGTCTTGTATTATCATGCACAGACAACGTGTTCGTTGAAATAAGAACAATCAAAGTGAAAATAGTAAAAACTTTTCTGGTGAACCTCTCACAATAAATATTTACAGGATACTAATAAGTAGGTACTTATTCAGACTTCCAAAATTGGTAACAAGACTCAAAAAATTCATTTAATTTTTTAGGCAGAAGCAAATATATTGATAAATATCTAAATGCATTAAAACTATAATTTTCTTTATTTATATTTTTTACTACAACTGGTTCATACATTTAGAAATGACTAACAAGCAGTTTAATTATAGCAACTATTAATATTATACTTTATTTCCTAGAATTTTTATGAAGCCGTGATATCGTTGAGTTCCATGAGCTTGATCCGTCGTATTAGCCAATCGACTTCAGTTAGAGTGATTCATTTATATGATTTATTTGCCTGTCATAATGTTATTTCTGCGTTGATAGATTTCGATTTCACTCTGATGTGTCATTTGTTTCGATATGGTTGGATTGTGGTTTTGGTACTTTGGTGTGCCCCATAACTCAATTTATGATTTTAATATTTGCTTGTATTTGTGTGGATAACGCTGATCGGCTACCCATGAATCATCACATGCTACTTATTCTAATGTCAAGTTCTGTACCCAAAGGGTGCCAAAAGGACTCTAAGCATACACTGTCCGTCCGTCAGTGAGCTCTATCTTTTGAACCGTAAGTCTGCTATTACACGATGGATCACGACAGCTCAGTCTCTCTCTCTCCCCCTATTTTCGTTTGTTGAAAAGGGAGGTGGGCGGTTCACTCAGTCGATGAGTTCGTTGTACGAAGAACAATAACAAAGCGCTGCCGACAAAGATGAATCAACAATCGGCCGCTGTTCTGATCCATCGTGTAATACCCGTATCATAGGTAGACAGTTAAAATTTTCATTTAGTGTGTAATTCAATTGCTGCTATAACGACAATAAATAAAAATAAAATATAGTTAAAAAATTAAAGGGTTCCCCATACAAGAAACGTGTGCTCCGCCACTTAACATACCTCGGACGATGGTACGAAACTCTTTCACAATCGTGTTATCGAGTGCTATTGAGTGTCATACCCACATATTTGGCCGAATTTGAGTATGGAATCAGCACACCCCCCGTATATGAAAGATTTCTTTGAAATTTCCCTTCTGTCAATAGAAATTGTTAAGGGTGCTGGCATGGCCTCTTTTGTTAAATTGCCTATCATTGAATCAATTATACAATAGAAATAGTTAACATTAACTTTAACATAAGCTTCAAACATAGTACAACTGAACATGGCTAGTAAATACAATATATAGACATATACACTTACATATATGCGAATTATCATGCTCCCACTTGTTTTCATTGAAACAAAACAAACGTGGCTCAATGCGATAAAGGCCACGTCTGTTGTTTTGTAGAATTTGCAGCGTCATCATAACCAACTGTTTATCCAGCACAGAACTTGAGATACTTTTGTCGCTAATAGGTATTATATAACAACCCATTGCTCATTTTAAATAAGAAAAAACAAATTCATTGTAACTCATTTAAATATATTCGCGTCTTTTATAAAAAAGAAAGAAGTTTTAAATTACATTTCATTTAAGTTTTTTCATAAGCGTCTAAAAACAAAAATTATTGAAAAAGAAAAATCATGCTAAAATTATACAAAAAAAAAAAAGAAATAAACCTATTGATTTAGACAAAGCAAAAAAATATACATAGTATTTAATATTGGGAATTCTTAGAAGGTCATCGTCACAAAGACGATGTTACATATGTTTGTTTGTATATAATTAGTATGTGTTATACGTGTATGCGAATGTTGTTCATTTTTAAGTTCTACAAATAAAATTTTCTACTGAAATTTTGCTAGCGTAATTCATATGAATGTGTGTGTGTGTGGGTGTGTGTCATCACAAGAACTAATAATGACGACGAATCGAAGATATGCCTAATCTCTTATCCATCTGCCATGCCACCTTTTGGGAAAATGCTTATTGTTAGCATACATCATCATCATCATTATCGACATCATAATTATTATCTTCGTTTAGTTTAGTCTCTAGCTGCTTTGCGTTTATTCTTCTTTGAGGTTATATGTGTGGCTGCACTAGCTTCACCAGCTGCCGCGATACTCTCCACATGTATCCATTTATTGTGAGGTTTTGGCTTTTTTTTATACAAACGCTTGTGGTAGCTTTGCGCCAATGAATTGATTATGGATAGAACAAAGTAGAACACCATGGCAATGACGAATGCTTCAAAGACTTTTGAGAGCAAATTACCGGATTCGGCAGCAGATGTGTTAGCAGTTTTTTTACGATGCAATCGCTGTTTTTGGTTCTGAAGGAAACCTCTGAATGGTTCTTGCAGCTTGGCCCCAAATATGGGAACATTGACCAGCAATGCTATTGCGCGCTCAATAAGCGACTCATTAAAGGCAATGATAACAAAGATTTTTTGTATATGCATTTTAATCACAGCCTTGCCAATAAGCGTAGCACCGAAGAAAGTCCAAAAAGGCACCAGAAAATGACCACAAGTGATGCCTGCTAAATCGAAAAGAGGATTCGGAATGCTTGCACATGCCAAGATGCCAAGGAAACCAATACGTTCGACTACGCTTTCCATAAACAGTTTGCCTCTGTCCATTAAACCAAGATTTTTTTGGTTACGTTTTGCATTCAGCGCCTCGAACTCAGCAAGTTCCTCAACATCGTCGGGATCGTAGCCAGATAGACGCGCTGCTTTGGCCATGAAATAGGGGGGCAGTTCACCAAGGGCTGTGCCAGCACCCCAAAGGAATGCCTCCCAACGTACCTTCGACATAATAGTCCATATATTTGGCACTTGTTTGGTATACGGTTCTTCCGGGCATATTATGTCATCGGGATATGGTGGCCTTGGAAAGTTTACTGAGTTGCATTCGTAGGCTGCCAAAGTGACACTGGCTATGTGTGGTCCCAGATACAAAAGAAATGTATGCAGTCCAGTGCCAAGGCCAACGGATGACAAAACACCAAGACCAACCCAGTATACAACAAACCATGTGTTCCTTTGCAGCAACTCAATGAACACCTGATGTGGACCCTCAATATGCCAGCTTACACATAAAATTCCAATCAAGATTGTCAATACTGTTAACAGCACACGATGCTGTAGTAGTTTTACACCCGAGCTCCGCAAAAGCTCGATGACCTCTAAACAACAATAGTTTAGTGTTTGCACTGGTCGTCGCCATAACACGAGTGTACCGCGTTCTTTGTCTCTTTGGTTTGCTGCTGATTTCTTCTTGTTTTGTGATTTAATTATATCCGGTGCTGTTACCGTCGCCGCCAGCGATTGCTTTGAATCTTTCTTTGAATCTCGTTTCATTGTGTTCTATTTATTATTGTAAACATTTATTTGATTGCAGTCTTCTTTTTTTTATTATTCAAAAATTATGAATTAATTAATTAATGATTAGGAATAATACCGAGGTCTCTCTTTTTGCTTGACAACGACACAACAAAATTTTTATTTGACACAAGCCGGCAAACAGCTGATCCACCTCAAATGTCTTTCAAACTTAGTGTTGCCAGAGTTTCTATATTTGTTTCATAAAATATAGAAAAAAATTAATATGACACAAAAATCATATAGATTTATAAAAACTTCAAACAAAAACAAATTAAAAAAAAGTATTTTGCAAGATTTTGTAACTTCATTATCATATTCACAACAAATTATTACAGATTGTTGTAAAAAAAATCGTAACGATAAATTGTAGCGAATTGTGAAATAAGCGATATGGCAACATGCAAGCAGCTGATTGAATACTATTGAATAATAAAAAAATGCAACTTTTATAAATGTTAAAAGAAAGTCATGGAATCCAAATAAGTTCTTAATGAAAGAAAAAGAAGACATAATAAATATATTCTGGTAAAATATTTAATTAATATTGAAAAATCACATGTTACTCATTTAATATGATTTTGCAGTGTAACTTCATGGGCTCCCTTCTTCACTTTGAATGGTGACTCTCAAAGTTACAAACTATGTTGGTCACAAGTCATTGCTTAACCCATAATGAAGCTGCTTAGGAGTGATAGATTTGAACAATGATTCTGCAAACCCTAAAAGCAGTGGTATTGAGAAACTCTCAACCATGGACGGACAATCACATAACTTGACTCTGGCAAGAGGCAATGTTTGGTTTTTGAATAAGAAATTGTTCACCATGTGATGTTGCTATCATAAACAACTGCAGTTAATACCACTAAGATCTGCTATGATAGATGTATCTCATTGCACTCTGTTGACACAGTAGCGGTGACATTTAAAAATCTAGATGGATTACACACAACCGAAAAAAAAGAAAAGTTACTGGACAATAAAAGGCACACCTTATCTACGATGGACAGTGGGAAAGAAATTCATGTTCGAATAGTCCGAAAATATGATAAGTGACAAGTCGGATTCTGTATAATTTTCTAGATTTTTAGCCCATTCCAATTGATTTTTCTTCACCCAAAAAAAATCAAAATGTTTGACAAAGGCGACTTCATTATATGCAGCACCAAAACTATCCTATGTTTCAGGCCGGAACCAACCATACACATTTATTCCATTGCAATAAAATAAACGGTATGAAAGCACATAATATATAAAGAAAGAAACATTGGTTTATTTTATTAATCCTGGATTATACTATATGTAATGAGAAGAACTTAGCAAGTCTAGCATTTACA
This sequence comes from Amiota communis, assembly GCA_037043315.1. Classification (NCBI taxonomy): domain Eukaryota; kingdom Metazoa; phylum Arthropoda; class Insecta; order Diptera; family Drosophilidae; genus Amiota; species Amiota communis. Next base: position 134,296 of record JBAMAV010001270.1, read on the forward strand.
GGGTTCTATGTTTGATTGCATGAATTAATTACTATGAGAAGAGCCGAATGGCATATTAGCCTGTGCTCTTCATTAGTTAATCTTAGATTTGTAATTTTTGTTCATTTTAATAAAAAAATAAAAGAATTACTATGAAATGCGTTGCAAACCTTAAAAAACTGAGTTGGCTAATGATAAGCAAAAGCAAACTCAGCTTGAGAAACAAAGTTCAAGTGTACAAATAGGTAATTGCTACTACATGGCGATATGGCAACCAGTTATGGGGTAAAGCGTCAGTCAGCCAGATGAAACGCATCCAAATAATGCAAAACAAAACCCTGCGATTCATAACAGGTGCTGCCTGTTTTATCCGAAACTTCCAGTTATACCGAGACCTTAACGTCCCCTTTGTGGGAGATTCCATAAACTTCCACAGCAGCAGATACAATGACCGACTTTCGATTCATCCAAATCCGCTAGCCAACGCTCTTGCTGTAAACACAACCGCTAGAAGAAGACTGAAGAGGCTCCATCCAAATAAGTTGTGTATTTTTTTGTTATACTAGTCACTGTTAAATAATAATAATTTTTGTTTCCTACTGTAAGTCATTGTTAAATAGTATAGTCTTGTTTTCTATGTTATAATTAACCTGTAAAATATTGTCAATGTACGAAATTCGTCTGCCACTGTAGTGCTCACAAATAGCAATTAAAACCTCTCGTATTGGTGATTATTGTTAAGAAAAAATATTTTAATAAAAAAAAAAAAAAATTACTATGAAAAGTGCAATCTACCATATACTTCAAAAGTTATAAGGAGGTACTGGACTGGTACTTTATTTTACTGTCCTGTACTCTGGGGAAGTATACTGCACTTTATGGTATTATGTATATTGTACTCTATTGTGTACTCCACTGCGCTGTACTCTACTAGTTTTTTATTAGTTTTGCTTTATCTTAGCTTTAGACACTACTTATTTAAAAGGACTTTAAAACAGACGACAATTTGGAAATAATGAATATATTCTTAATAATACGGATTTGATTTTTTCTATTACAGTCATAACTATTTTACAATATTGAAATTAATATTTAATACTATACAGTGCACCCGCACAACCAACCGGATCTTTCCTTGAATTTTTTAAATTAAAAAACTTTATCCAACAATTTCTTGATAAGAGCGGGTCCGATCCATAACAGGGACGCTCTCCAGACTATGCTAGAAATCGGTCCAGTAATTTCGGAATCCGTAGGGAACATACAAGTAAAACTATTAAGTAAAGGAATCATTAAAAATCATAAGGGAAACGAAATCTTTTTACAAGCGATACAACTTATCTTATCAACTTGGAGTCGTAAAACCAGAAAGGTATGCCAAAGATATAATACTCTTCACGCTCCTCCGGTAGGCATCAAACCGAATGGCGACAAATGCCAGATGTTAAAAATGCTTTCTTTCTTAGCATCACTATATTCTCTCTGTCACAGTTTGAATATCAACAAAGAACACAGTTTGAGTATTAAATGTGAGCACAGTTTTGTACGTAATTTTTTTTTTATTTGGGTTTGTATGGGAGGTACCCCTCCTGGTACCTCTAGTATCATGAAATCTATATGGTTGATGAATATGGGTCAGAAACTTATAGTGTCAAAATTTCAGTTCTATTAATCAAAAACCAAAGAACTTTCTAATAAAAACATTAATTTAAATGAGGGTTTATATGGGAGGTACCCCCCGTAGTGGTCCGATTCGGCTGATTCCGACAAATGTGCAGCGTATGGTAAAAAGAAAATTTCAGCTTTCTAACTCAAAAACTGAGGGACTAGTTTGCTTACATACAGATGGACGGTGTGACAAGTTGATTTAGCCATGTCCGTTCAAGTGGTCTGCGATGTCCAAAAGCATTCATATATCATATTTAACTTTTTTCTTTTCAAAAATTCAATAGCATAATAAAGAGTGGGCCATATATTGGTATGATTTTGGTTTAGTCTTTAATGGACAAAAATTAATTTTTACATACGGGATTGCGAAACGACGGAATCCCGGCATCCCGGGATTGGCATCTCTAATACATCCATTCGCTTTTATGTATGTAGGTATGTATATATACATAGGTGAGAATAATAAAACGAAAAATGTTTGTCAAAGAACTTTTGTGAAGCAGCTGGTTTTGCCACAAGTTTTCGTATGATCGAACAATCATTAAATCATGAGACATTTTGGACAAAGAGATCGATGAAAAACATTCTCGGAAAAGAGGTGAAAGTTATTTTAGAGGTCAAGCAGATTGAAATCCCCAACAAAGATAAGACTCAACAGGAAGAAATGTTGTAGTAGGATACGTTATCATTGTTTGTTTGAATCAACCAATAAAGCTTCGCAGAAAAACTAGAAAATCGTGCCGAAAATGTATCAAACACTAAAAGCAAAACATGTATGTGAGTTACTGTGCTGAAGAAACTTGAAATATAAGCATATATATATATATTTTTATATAAAATATATTATTTACGTGATATATGTTTTTAATAATAAAATAATAATAATAAGTAATATAATAATAAAAATATCAGTTTATACTGTTTTGAGAATAGGTGTGACTAACTTCGGCATCCAGAAATCGATAGATAGATAGATAGAATTCTAGGAATCAAATCCCTTGGATCATATAAATTTACTATTTTAAATTTATTGAAATTATTATCAAAGTTGAAAATGTGTACCTGGATACCCGGTTATGGTCAGTAGGGTTAAATTAATGATTAACTCATTAAATTTAAATATACCTATTAGATTATTAGAGAAAAAAACAACAAAGGCAAACATCAAGATAATATTAAAGTATCAATTATTCGTAGTGATTTAAATATTAATTTAAAAACATTAAATCAATAAAGACTATTGTTATACCTTGAATGAATAGGTAGTATTATCAGCTACTCGTGATATTTGTTAAGCATAAAATCATGCACAATATGAAATAATATTTAATGATGCGTACAATACAATAAAAACAATTTACCTAACATTTATATTAATAATTGTATTTCAAAATAAACCAGAAAATTGAAAAAGATATTTATTGACTAAGTAGTTCTCACACAATGCAGTTGGTTGGCATCCTTTTAATATTCAATATTTTTATTAATGTTATACTCGGGGGCTCATTCAAGTTTACAAATGTAAAATGTAAAAGTTTCGATAGAAATTTTTCAGATTTTCGAACTTGTGAATTAAAAGTAATTAGACGTGGCGTTGTTGGACTCAATATATTTGTGAAACTGTTTAAAACACCTGTCACAAGTGTTTCGGTCAGTATAAATCGAAAAGTAAATATTGAATAAAATTAATATAGTATTTTTTTTTACAGATCAATCTAAGTTTGTTGCGAAAAGCAAGCAGTTATATGCCGTTTCTTTATAATCAAACTTTAGATTATTGTTACTACATGAAAAGCCCGAAACGCTATCGATTTTTCCATATATTTCATTCATCATTCTTTAATTCTTCAAATGCGAATCATACATGCCCTTATGATGTGAGTTTGGTCTAATTATTAAGAAATTTTGAAAACTTTTAATATCCATAAAACTTGATTTGCAGCACGATATTAGGGTGGAAAAGTTTATATTGCGTGAGGATATGGTGGCAATGTTACCGGTGCCAACTGGGGACTATATGCTCCAGCTTACTGTTGGTGCCTATAATATATGGCGAGCTGAGATAAAAGTCTATCTGAGTCGGGTCGAAGGCAAAGATTTTTAAAAAAATATATGAAAAATTAAGAAATACATTTTTGTTCCAATTCTAAGTTTTGGATGAATTGATCTTACAATAAACAAGCTAGCCAGAATATTTAATTAGGTTCACAGAAGTTTAAACTTGAGTTGCAACACATTTTTCGGATACATTAATTAGTGAAGTCCGGGGACTGCACTAGTATGTGCATAAATTTACTTGGAATTACACTAATAGAATCTGAATTTATAGCAATATAGGAAGCTGCACTAAGTGCATTTGATTGCCATCAGCCTGGTGGTTCCTTGGAAATTACTGAAATTAAAGAGGATCGTTCCTGAAGTACCAAAGCAAACAAACAAAATGCTAACAAATTTTGAAAAAACATCTCCTCAAACCGAAGATTCTACCTCTTCGTTGTTGCCATCAAGTTTAGAAACAGAAAAGGGGGAAATCGGAAATATCATATCATACTCGCCGTTGATTTTTTTTTCCTTTCTGAAGATGAAAATATCCCACGAGCATCACAAAAAACTGATGTTATAACCTTTACTGCAGATGCAACTGTGTTTGCATTCTTTGGAACCAATTCTCCCTCCTTTTAGTCTATTCCTTCCTCCTTAAGTGTAGGGAAGTGTAGGACCCATATTGCATCCATTTCACTTCATCGTCAAACACTCGCGCACCCATCTTGAGCACACCTTTTTCAAGTCCACATTTTCCGTCAAAATGCGATGAACATAGTACACTACTTTTTGAAATGCCCACCATATCTTCAGCTCACGTACTTTCAGTGCCCTTTTGTGAATTCTCTTTATATCAAATTGGTTGAGCTGAGGACAAATTCACAGAGAGCGTTCACCATTGATGGCTGCCAATCAAATACTCAACAAATTTTAAACTTAAGCTTTCTACCATAGGCCAAATACCGTATTGTGGAAATTGAGATAAAAAAAATCTAACTTTGGTGTTAACAAATCTACATACAACAGAAAAACAGAAATGGCTAATTCGATTTTCATTGCCCTACTGATCAATTCCATATAAATTTTATGACATCTCTGACGTACGATTTTCAGCGTTACAAATATCATGGCAAAGTGATAATATATTTTACTGAAGTTCATAAAAACTTTAAACGATCGGTTTATAATTTGGCTACATCATTGTGTTTGAAACAATTTAATGTTAGGGACAAATTTCAATTTGTATGTTTTGGTTTTTATGTAAATGGTAATAACACATATTCAAACTGAGGTCTTAGTTTTCATATACACAGACGTACAGACAAATGGTAAAATAGGGTATCATTATACGTTAAAATTAAATGATGCGTAGAAAATTACTTTGCACCTTATAGTTTTATAATATCTACAACATTAAATATGTATTAAATATGTAGTAGAACCTTAATAAATTTTTATAGTTTATTAACTAAATAGATTCAAACCAATGTAGTTCATAGGTTTCCTTTTAATATTCAATATTTGTATTGTTATAATATTTTTGGTGCCTTATTAAAATTCACTAATATCAAATCTCAAAATTTAGATAAAAATTCTTCACATGTAAGAAAATTCTGTTGAAAAATCTAAAGACGTGGTGTTGTTGGATTTAATATAATGGTAAAACTATTTAAAATATCAATCACAAATGCTTCCGTAGGTCGAGACAAATTCAAGAAATAATCAATGTAGCAACAAAGATTTTATAGCATTTATTTTTCAACATAGTCTTCTTTCAGATCGATATATCCAATTTTATTTGTTTCCATTCCAAATACATAGTAGCTTTTCTAAAGGTTCTTAACAGAAAATAGACGCCGGGGGTTAAAACTGAAGAATATGCTGGATGGAGTAACAGTTCGTATCCCAGTTAATGGATTTTTTCCAATGGCGACTACACACCGAAAAACTGTCCCCTTGTTGGCCGACAGAACCAACTTTGCCATCTTTGGTTCATCCATAAAAGTCTACTGCTTTCACTGTTTCTTGGCCTCTGGTGTATTGTGATGGATCCATGTTTTATACATGGTGGCGCAAAAAAGCGTAAGGTTTGCAGATGAATATCGCCAAACACTCTTTCAAAGTGGCCACACGATTCGTCGAGTGTGAGCAATCATGACACACGTCGCGCAGATAGCTTTTTCATGTCAAATGTGATGTACCCGCTCAGTTGAGATGCCCACAGTCTCAGTCACCACATGCACTTTCTGCCTTCAACTCGGCAAGATTAGACAGAATCATGGAAGCGCTTGCTGACTTCAGAGTCACGAAGTATCTGCTGAAAATGCTTCGAAGGTACTTCAGCCAACGGGTTCTCCTCTACGACTCAACATACCACTTAACCGGAGGAGTGCCCAAAGAGTCTGTTCTCGTCCCCCTGCTTTGGAACATAATGTATGATGGCATTCTTAGACTGCACTTCCCAGGCAGGGTGGTCGTTTGAAAGCACATTACTGAGTCGGTTGAGCGTTGCAACACACCCATTGCAACCATCGCAGCATGGCTGAACCGTGTTGGTCTTAGCCTAACGGGACATAAGACGGAAGCGCTACTAATTAGCAGTCGGATAATCGTGGAGAGAGCTACGGTAACAGTGGACAATACGGCCATCACTACAAAAAGATCACTGGTGTATCTAGGGGTTACCCTAGACTATACGCTCACTTTCAAGGAGCACTTAATATACGCCCGTGATAAGGCGGAAAGATCGTGTAAGGCTCTCTCGAGGATACTGCGGAACACTCGTGGGCCCAGGCAAGGACGTAGGTTGCTGCTAATGAATGCAACCAAATCTATCATGCTTTATGGAGCACCAATATGGGCAAAAGCAATGGACAATGTCTCCTATAGAAGACACCTGGTGAGCATCTACAGACTGGGCGCACTCAGAGTAATCAGCGCTTTTCCCACTGTATCGGACAGTGGATCGGAAGGAGACATGACAAAGTGAATTTTTACCTTACACAGCTCCTGAGCGGTCATGGATGCTTCCGGAAGTATCTATGCAGGTTCCCCCACGAAGATGCCCCATGGTGTATGCACTGCGGCAACCAGTATGAGGAAGACGCCGAGCACATTATTTTCAATTGTAAAAGATTCGATATTGAGCGGTTTGAGTTGAGAGATACCCTAGGAGAAGAGCCTACTGTCGCGAAACTAGTTGGTCACATGCTGGAACGTCCGTCCAATTGGAATGCGGTTTCCAAGTTTGCTGCTATGATCATAAAGAAGTTACGTGGCCTCTCGCCGTAACCAAGTCGCCGGCTAATTTTGCCTGTGCTAGCCTTACGAAGCTTTGCTGATCAGCAGTCCCGTAATGTCCTCTTCTAATAAACCAACAAAAAAAAAAACACATGCACTTTCATTCTCTGATCGTTCAATATCATTCCATGGATTCTATCAATGATTTCTTGGGTAACGAAGTCTTTTAAATTCAGGATACCACTGTCTTAACCATTAAAATTGATGGTGCAGAGTCTCCATAGTATTTATTTCTTGTTTTCAGTGATAGTTTTTCTACTCAAAATATAATGCTTGATGAGCATCGAAAATCATTCCATTTACATTAAAATTCAGGAGTTTGTCGGCTTTCAATGACTGTCAAACATAAAGTAAATGATGCATTTTGCGCTACGCGGGAAATTCAAAAAGTCACTCCTTATTCATTTAACTGCCCTCGTATAAAGAAACCTGCTCTTAATGATTCTCAAAGATTTGTTTGACGAACATAGATTTTTCCTTATATACTCGTTTAAGAGAAAGAAGTGGAAAAGAATTTTCAATTGTAAGATTCAGATTACCTTGAATTCAATAAATTTTCTATGAGTAATATGATCATAATGCCCAATATTATTCACACGCCTATAACATACTTATACACTAGTAGGGTACTCCAATAATTCCCAATCCTATTACAATAGAATAAAATGTAAATGGCTTAAAAACTTTTAAAACATTTGCAACAAATAAAAATAATTTTTTATTCCCATCAGTTCTGATACAAATAAATATATTTTACTATAACAAAAGCAAAAATATATACCTACATACATAGTACGAGTATGTGCACAAGTTGCATTATCAAAAATGCATAAAACTGACAATACTTTTGTAAAAAAATGAATCCAATATGCCATTTTGAGAATGAAACTCAATTCTAACAAGCGAAATGTTTCATGTTTGTTTTGGTTTAGTTTTGTTTTGTTTGATTTTTTGTTTAAGAGATCTTTATTGACACAAAATAACAACATGGAGGAGCGCAACAGGATGCTACACTACTTACTATGCTATGCTATGTTATGCTATGCTATGGTTCCAAACGATTGAGTGGTTAGAAATAACTAAAGTAAGCGTACGATGAGCGAGCATAAAAGAGACACACAGACTTAACTATGCCATTACCTGAACAATTCCCAAACAGATTGACGAAATTGACAGCAATGACAATGCACAGAGGCATCCATCATGATGACAATGATGAAACAGAGACAATGGCAGGAATGGCGACAACGACAGCGATAGCGATACCGACCGACAAGTAAAGCCATGCATCAAATGGCGCCTATCACATATAGTACTCGTAGTAACAGACTCCTCCTCATAATAAGTGTACGTACGAATATATGGTATATGGTAGTAATAGAGGAACAAGAAGTTGAGGATACAAAAATGTAAATGACTGACTGACATGATGATGAGGGTGCACAGCTACTAGTCCAATCCAATAAGCCAGTTATGCATTCTAGCATACCATTGGTAGCACATACGCACTACTCTCTACTCTTCAGTCGGTCGGTTAGTGTTTCTATGTCTACTCTACCCTCTCAATATGGAACAGAATATCATAATAAATCATCTGTAAATTGATTTCAAACTTCAACAAAAATTTTCGATAATTTTTTTTAAGGTACAAAACAAGACAAAACAAATGAAGAGCAGAAAACGTTGGTGAATGGAGGATTTTCTAAAAAAATTGTTAAAATTCAATAGACAACAACGATGATCAGGATGAACAACAAAAACAAACAGAAAATGAAACAAAAAATAGTTGAAAAAACACAGGGGAAAATGAAAATAAAAAACCTTGCGTGCCAAACGAATACCGAAACTCATGGCATCATGTCCCAGAACTAATATCAAATTGATAGCTTTTAAATTTGATTCCGCGTCTTATCGAAGTCAAAAAGAAGAGAAAAAAACAAAAAGAAGCACGCAAGGAATTGATGTCAGTCAGTGAGTATGGTGGATGACCTGGCATCCAACTATAGCATCAGCATTCTTAGTGTGTTCCAGTGCGACTACTTACCCAATTTGGTCGGTCTGTGTTCCATATACAAACTCAAATTGAGTGTATGTGTTGCTTGGTTACTCAATGTTCATGCATTAAAAATGAGTCGAAAAACATTTTATGTTGCAATTGCATTCAAGTTAGTCCAAGCGCATAGAGGGGAGAACGAATATTGAGGCGTAGGAGTTACACTGCAACGCCTCAAGTAACGCGCTACCACCATCAACTGATGAAGATGGCGTAGCGGGATAGTGCCATTTAGCAATGGGTGGTGATGCTGGTGGCGCCACATGATCTGTCAGCATTTCAAACAAATCGTACCAGCCTCAAGCCAAAATCCAATGTTCGCGTACGAAAAGAAAAGATGAAAACGAAAAGAAATACTATTAAAAAAAAAAGAAACCGGTAAAGAGAAGTTTTTGTGGCGGACATTTCAAAATGTCCAGAAAAAATTCCACAAAAACACGTACAAACACACACACACACACACAAAGGCAGGCAGATACACAAACACTTATACAAAACAAAAAGTAAGCCCGTAGCGTAGTAGGCGTATTAAAAGGACGTAAGAAGAGACCATGCAGATGAGCATTGAGCAAGCAAAACAAGTGAGTAAGTGGTGGCTAGCATACAATACAACAAACGAAAGTTCGAGTGTCCGTGTGCTCTGTTCCTTTTAGCTGCAGGACACGCGCCAAATGTAGCATTGCGAATAGAATGCATCACTTGATGCCAATGACGACACAATTTTTTTTTCCAACTTTTTAGCTTCGAAATTTACCATTTACACTGGAATGCAACGCTTCAATGAAGTTTTTCCAACAGACCTCAGCACTACCACGAGCTGAGTAGCTGAACCGTGTATATTTATACATACATAGTACATATGTGGAAATTTGGTACAAAATATTGCGCAAGGATGACAGAAAAGCTAAATGAAAAGTTAAATTTTATAATATAATACAATACCGAAATATTACCTGGAAAAGAGTTACCATGAAGTTATTTAAAATTTAGTTATTTACCATTTAGATCATAGGTTCCCAAACTTATTTCAACCACCGTCCACTTATAGCTTTAAAAAAATTATAGTGGCACCAAAATTTTGAACCCAAAAAGATTCTGCCCCCACAAATTTTCCATGACATTTTTTTTTTTTTTTGTAAGAATATTCGCCATTCATTGCCTTAATACCCCCTAATTCTCTCTTAGCCTTCTACTATCCCCCTAAAAGCCTTTGGCATCCTATGATTTAGATGATCTCTACAAGGCGAAGAAGCGTCTCATGGTTTTCTTTGCAACATACTTTGAGTTCTTGCATAAACTGATGCACATATAAAAGTGAGTACCTGCAATCTAAACAGACTAGAATAAACGCATCATCTGTTATATTGTAAGTACTTACGAATGTACCCATTTTAATTTTGTTATTGCCAATAGTCAAGAATCAATGAGTAATTCTTGACGACAATGCTATAATTAATGATCAAAGGACCCTTCTCAAATCAATATTGATTTCAGTCTTGGCATTACATAATAATAATTTGTCAATCGCATACCTCACCTAACAAGCACCTCAAAGACCTATTCTTATGACCTCAAGAAATCATTTCGTGAATATGTTAGTAATAAATAAAGATATTAATAATCTCAAGACATTTAATCTAAGTGATTCTCCAGTTAATCGTACAACTTATGCTCATGAAAATGATATACTGTGTAAACTCTATATAGCGATTCTTAAGGGATTGGGCATTTTACGGCGTTATAGAGAGTTGTCGTTAAATAGAGAGAAGAAAACCATTGCAATACTAGGCGGCAACAAACAGATAACTCTGGCATCGGAATTCAAGTAATTTCGACTTTTAAGGGAATTTTTGATTAAAGCGAGTAATGTCATATGGAGTTTACACTGTTTTATGAAAATTAAAGCAAATTTTTCATATAGTTGAAAAAAGTCTTTATGTATATCAGTGTAAACTCCATATAACGTCACTCGATTAAATGAAAAACTCTCTAAAACGTCGAGATTACTTGACTTCGTTAATTTGACACCAAATGACAACACTCAATAACGCCGTAAAATGCGCACTCCCTTAAGTGTTAGTGTATAGAGTTTACACAGTATATAAAAATGGATGTCCAAGTAAGTATGTGGTCGATAAACTCCGACACCGTTTAACCGATTACCATGAAAGTTGGCACATATACGTATTTTTTCATTGAAAAGGTTTTATGCTATTCATTTTGTTTTAACTTGCCACTAGATGGAGCTGCAGAGATCACATTATACACCGTTGAACCGATCGATAGAGTAATCTTTAATTATTACAGATTTTATGACAAAGTTTTATAGCAAATACAAATCGATCACATTCCACTCATTCAAGAGTAAGAACCAATTTAACGTTGGTGGCATACAATTATGACACGAATGATGACTACAAAAATCACGCAGTAACATCACGTCGGGTGTTTAGCAATGCGCGCCGGGCAACGCTAGTATTATCTAAAAAGTCCTAAAACACTCTTTAATATCACAAATCAATCTCTTAAAACCATGTATTTTATTCCGCTCCTACCAGATTACATATTGGCTCATTGTTAGTAATTGTCTATGGGTTTTGCGACATATCTACAGGTTAAAAAGATATAATAATTTCCTGCGGATTTAAAATGCTAGACATGTCTTTGATACAAATCCCTAAAAAGAGACACAATAGATACCTTTAGTATTTTTTTCTTTCTTTGTGAATATTGTTATGAGTCTGCCAATTTGATCAGACTTTATCAACTGTTATTGTACACTGCAATGATTAGTTTAAAATAACAGATTTTTAATTAAAATTTTCTTTCAGTGCATTTACACTCACACATAGGCAAGTATAACCAGCCACCCACACACACACTTACATATGTAAAGGAAAATCTCCCATAGCAATTCATTCGTTTATTCGCAAAACATCTCTTAGTATGCCAACTAGTGAAATGCTGCCCGAGGAAAATGTTATCACAAACTGCATCCGGCGGCGTCGGCAGCAGCAACGTCAGCAACATCGGCAGCCACAGTGGGTCTTATGCTACATAGATACTACAAATAATATTAATGTATGTGTGCAACAACAAAAAAGACAGATGCAGTAGCAACAACAATAACAATAATACTAGAAGAGGCACACATTGCTGATAGAGCCGACGCTGGTAGTGATGACGATGCGAATGTTTCATCGTTTCAATCGGTTTCGGCCGATGCCTGCCACTGCCATACAGCTTTCCTTGGCTGCGTGCAACAGCAAAAAACTTTGCACTTTGAATGCAGTCAACAGCAACAGCAGCAGCAATTGTCGCTCGTTTGTTTCAGATGTTCGTCGGCTTTCCTAGCGCGTGGATGTATTCGCATTCTCTCTTGAAATCGAAAACTGTTAATAAAATTTGCAAAAGAAAATGTTTTTCAAAATCATTTTTGAGATAAAATTTTAAATAGTAAAACACAAAAATTACCGGTTTGCAAAATTCTTTAAAATAATAAAAGCAGAAAATGTGTGCAAAAGATAAAATAAAGTTTATTTAAAGAATTTTTTATTTGAATATTTTTCGTAGAAAAACAATAGTTTGTGATTTCGCAGCCACGATCGCTTTTGCATAGCTCAGCAGCAGCCTTTACTTTTGTTTATCGCTTTTGGCACAAAAACCAACAAACAACAATAAAAAAAAGGGAACTGAAACTCAATTGAAAGCGAAAACTAGGAAAAATATTTTATAAAACAAAAACAAAAGTAAAATAAAACGCTTATCGCATAAAGTTCTACAGCAAGAAAAAAAAAAAATAATAATAATAATCATAATAGTAAGGAGGAAGACATCACGGGTCTTGAAGCATGTGATTTGTTTTATAACTCAGTGCTCAAATCAACTCAGAACTCAGAACTCAAATTATCAACTCAACTCAACTTGCAAAAGAAATAATAATTAACGAGTGAATTTTAAATAAAAAAAACCGAATAAAAAAACATAATAACAACAAAACTACAATTTCCTGTAGCGTTCGCTCTCTGTTACTCTGTGAATATTTATATCTGAGTATCTTAGTATCTGCATTCTTCTCTACTCTACCCTTTCCCTGCTTATTGTTTTAAGTACATAAATAGTAAGAACATTTGAGTAAGTTTCTAGTACACGGCTTAGTGTGACGACGACGAAGACGACGACTTCTTTCGTCTTTCATTAAAAAACTTTTGGAATTTTTAATTGCTTTGCAAGTTTCAAAGTGAACGCTTGATTCGAGTTGATCCAGATTTTTATATACCGCGAAACGGCGGCGGTATCAAATAAGAAAAAACTTTTATTTGCTTTTTGCCGTTAAACACTGTCAGTGCGTCTTCGTGGTATACTTAAGACAGTTTACTTGTGATCGAAAGTCTTTACAAGGAACAGGAACAATTGTAAAGTTTTGCAAAGATGCGTCGCTTACAGCCGGCATCTTTAAATGCTTTTAGCATTGTCATCATCATCATGGCATTTGTCCTTGCCGATAGTGTAGCCGGTAATCTTTACTGTCCCACTGGCTGTAATTGCTTCCAGCGTAATGTAAGATGTCTACGCGCTAGGCTTACATCGGTGCCACAAGTGCCGCAGGATACACAAGTTCTGTAAGTAAAACAACCATTTCAAACTTCACTCATTCTATTACTCATTCACACTCCATCATTCATTCACACTGCACTCCATCACTGACTCAACTCAACTCAACTCAGTCAAACACTATTTACACTGAATGCACAAATCCATAAATTATTCATTTTGTCACTCATTCGTTATCCATAAATTACTTTTTAAATGTATTTTCTTTATGCAATTTTTCGTACTATTTTTTATTGTCAATTTTATTTAATCCTTTTTCTCTGATTTTATTTTTATTTTTTGTCAACATTATTAAAAATGTCATCATCGTATTCTAGCAAGAATTCGTGTTAATTTTTAGTTTACTCTGAATAAACTTTGTGCTTGAGTTTCATAAAAATATGCATATGCAAAGTCATCATCAACACCAGCACCACCATCATCATTATCATTATTATTTCCAGCAGACATTTAGTTAGTTATTTTAAACTACTACTTCTTCTAACTGACAGTTCATTCAGTTCTGTCTATATGTCAGTTGTGACAAAATTGTGTGTTGAATTCATTGGGAATTGAGAATTTCATTTCATTTAAATTATAGATCCAACCATGTGTCACATAACTTGTTGTACGTTCTTGTTCGACTTTTATGTTGCTCTGAAGTAGACACAATTTTACAAGAAAATTTCACTGAAGTGTGTATAAAGTTTGATGCATTATTTATGATACATGATACTTTTGTGTATGAGTTATTAGTTTGAATTTCTTCATTAAATTATTCTTAGTATTTTCTGTTCAGATATATGATTATAATTATACAAAATTTAAATTAAATTTAACTGATTCCCTGTTAAGTTTAATTAGAATTTATATTTAATGACTTTGTTAAATTATCTACATTGCATTTCTTTGATTCATAGATTTCTTTACATTTTGATTTCATTAGAAATTTAATTCAGAAGACCAAAAACCAAAAGTAGCAAAAGCATCTCCAACAGAACTCATAAATTACAAAAATTAAGATTCTTTCATATTTATTATCTTATACTTAGAGATTGGCTTTAAAACTTATACATGATATTTCTCAAATCTACTCCTAAACGACCATGAGACTAGTTGAATAAAGATCTAGGTCATGGTTTCTAGAATTTGATAAAATTTAAATGAAAAACAAATATTACACAAATAAGAACAATATTCAAGAAACAAATTATCATCTATAAAAATTATTTGTATTATAAAATGTTATAGTTTATGAAATAAAGACACATTAAAAACAAATAAATACTCTATAAAAAAATATTTATCACCTCTTTATATGGAATACAAAAGAATTCATTGTCTCATGAAATTGCAATAGTTAAATTGTTCAAAATTTATTTATAGAACTTCTGGCAAATTTTTAAATAAATAATAAGCCTTGTTTAGGCCATTTTTGCCTTAATAGAAAAAATAAAGGGAAAAAATAAAAGACGCAACTGATTAGTTTTAGTCTCTTGTTGTGCTTTGTTATATACCATAATGGTACTCGGCTGATGTTTTGCAGATGTGTTAGCGCGCCAGGCAGCGTATGCTAATAAGAACAGATGCAAATCAATTCGACTGACAATCAGACTACTTATGAAATTGTTTACCGATATCATAAGCCGCAACTTCACTGAACTACTGACTTTCTTACCAGTTGGATGTTATATGACGTTGCTCTCATAGCAAGCTTCCCCAGCAGTGTTAAAAGTTAATCTGATTAAAAATCAAAACAAAAATTTTAATCAAAAATCATTAAACGTTAATCAGATTAACTTTTCAATACACTCAACTACTCGCTAACTTGAATATTTTTTTTTACCATTGAGTATCGTAAGGTGAGTTGCAAAACTATAGAACCACCTAAAACTTTTTCGATTTTTTAACAGCGACAGACTGTAGGGTATCACAATATTCTACAAAAGTGTATGGAAAGCAATACAACAAACTATTAACGGAATTTGTTTGGTGTAAAGTTTAAAGCAAAACAAAAAATTATCTTTTCTTACTATTACATTTCTATAAAACCAATCGTGTTTTATTTTTATTTTGAAAAGAATAACAAGAATTTATTTACTTAATTGACTTTAATTTATTTAATAAGGCATCCTTTTGTTGATATCATCTTAAAAATTCACACTGTCACCGAGATTTTTAATAAAATTACCCCTCTTAACTCTTTATAACTTGACCAAAAGCAAAACGTTCTATAACATGAAAAAATGCATCAAATTAACATATTTTTTTATTAAAATAGATTAATTTAATCAAATTAATTAATTGATTATACAATTGATTAAACAATTAATTAATCAATGCCGATACGGGCCGCCAGCTTCTACTGACTTCCTCTAAATAGGATTGTTTAAGATGTTCTCTCATAGAAAGCACTCCTAACCAGGTGACTACTTTACATGGCAAACTTAAAAGTTATATATTGAAAGACTTTTCTCTGATTGCAAGCACTCCTTTTCTCATTCTAGTCTTCTATAATCTTAAATCTCTTGTTTTTAAAGAATCTTGCTAGCAAATCTTTTCAAGCCTTTTATGGAAACTATAAAATATTTTGCATAAAACTACGGCAATGCACATTTGCAGTGTTCTATCTTTAACACTAGAAAAATTAGATTCAATAGTAAACAGGTAAACAAATGTTGTTTTATTATAAGATTGTATTTAAAGAAATATCTGATTAAATTTTCAGTAATCAAACAAGTCTGTTTGAGGCAAACACAAATAAATGTAACATTGATTGAATCCCTTTCAGCTTATAGGTCTCCATGACAATAAATTAATTAACGACAGAAAGTGAAAAATAAACTAAATTGCTTCATTTCGTAATGAAAATAATTTCAATAGTAAAATGTTTTCAAGCATGTTTTTTTCCCCTTTTAATTTGCATAATTATAGAGCTACAATTAAAAATGTCACGATTGAGTTAAGCATGACTGAAGTCCTGGCATTCAGTTCAGTCCTTCTTCTCTCTTTTAATTCCTTTTTTTTTTTTTTTTGTTTTAATGAAATTTTAAAGAAATTAAAAAATCAAAAAGCCAAATATTTTACAACAAAACAAAAGCAACAGAAATTTATTAATCAAAAATTAAATTTATTAAATACATTAAAAATTGATAAATCAATAAAATGTCATAAATAACGCGTACATATATTATAAAATTAAACTAAATTTTGAATTTGATTCACAATGCAGATTATAAGTATAACCTTCTACACAAGACACATACAGAAAAGTTCAAATGTCAAGTGATTCCATTCAGTTTGAATGATCATTATGATTTTAACAAAATGTTGAAATATTTTATACTATGTTAAAGGCCTGTGTTTGGCTTATAGCTCTCTTCCAGTAATCTGTGTAGAATAGAATAAAGTCTCTATGCAAAATTTAAGCTTAATATTGAAAAGAAATAATAAGCTGAAGGAAAGGATGTGGCTAGATTGATTCACCTCACAATGCTGATCATTTTCATATACTACCTAAATAAATCCATTAATTTATCAAGCAAAGACTTTAATGCGAATATTTTATTTGAATAAATGTTATAAGTTTTATTATAGAAATCGATCATAATGATGCTAACAAAATATTAAAGTATATTCTACTATAAGACATCTTTCAACCTTAGGTTTGCATGGAGATTATTTCCCAGAATGATCATTTGCTTTTTCGATATCTCAATGACTTGTTTCCAAAGAAACAATTAGGCAATTCTACAAATGAGCAAACATAGCTACATAGATTCTATTCTTATCCCAAGGATCATGATCACTTACATAAAAAACGTAGAGAACTTTAGAATCTCTCACATGTCACAAACTTTCTAACACACTGATATAACCATTCTCACTATGTGTGATAAAAAAGGCTTTTGAGAGTTGATAGCAAAAGGATGCAATGAAAAATTGAATAGAATTTTAGTTTATAGAATGAGGAGAAATAATAAAATATTGTAATATTTCGCCACGAATTCAATATTCACGGAAATTTGATGCATATTTAATGGAATCAAATAACGGATAATAGTTCAATGTAGCATTCGGAACAAAATGAAATGCATAGTACGAGTAGATAATAGCAGATGAAGAGGAGTAAATATATTGAAGGGAGTTCGTCCATCCGACTGTGGTATTTGTCTGCCTTTCTGTCTATTGGTATGTCTCTCTATCTACCTATCTCTGTATCTATCTGTCTATGGGAAAACATTTCATCATGTACATTGAACATAAAACGAAAATTATTGGCAAATATATGCACTGTTTTTTTTTTTGGAGATTTTCAAACGTAAAAATTGTTACAATATTTTGCCCAACTAAAGTGAAAAGAAAAATTGTTTTTGAATAGAAAAATTGTTCAACAAAGCGTTCGTCGTGTCGCTCATTGCTTTTCGTTTATTTTTAGTTGATTGTTGTTGGTATTATTGTTTCCGCAGTTTGAATTTCCATGACATGTTTAGTTTTAACAACTCTTTATTTTCTCCTCTATAAATTTTTGTGCAAATACAATAAGCCTGTTGTATGTGTGTATGGTATGTGTCACCATACTTTATTGCAGGCTGTTGGTTTAGTTTAGCTCAAAGGACATGCAATATTAAGTGCGTGTGCGTTGAATAGTACTATCTAACCATGTGTGTTTGAGTGAAAAATTCAATATTTGATGCAATGAACTAATAAAAACTTTTTAATAAAAACCGTGCTTTGATAACATACCATACATATGTATATACATATAGCTACACCATATATGTTATTACAGTGCAGGTTCATTCTAGTTGTCAGCTTGAATTTGAAGCTTAAAAAATATTTTATATTTACAACTAACTAGTAACTACCTATGTAGATAGAAAACTGTCTATATACTATCTACATCTGCACAATGTGCATAGAGTTTATACTTTCCTTTACACGCATGCATTTTATGAGTTACGGACGTGTAGAGTATGCAAAATAAAAAAAGAATATCTCATATCTAACAACAGCAAAAGATATTTTTGTATAATAACAGACAATGTTAACATGCTGTATACGCGTATAGTATATAAAGATTCTTTACGATATTCTAAACCATGCCATCCATGCATCTACTATGTTAGTACGAGTATTGTCCGAAAAAGATCAACGAAGACAGCAAATATGCATCAAATATTGCACATGGTATAAACTAAGTAAAATGAAATCAAGTGAATTTATTTTATTTAAAAATGCAATTTTTTACTATGTTTTTTTTTTTCTATTTTGTTAGTTGTGTGGGCGTCTTTCGTATTCACAGAATAGAACAACAAATCTAACATGACAAAAGATATAAGATGCACCAGCGGGCGACAACGTAAATGTTACAGATGAAGATGAATGTGGCGTTGCATAGAAGACGAATGAATGGCGCACGCTGGACAATCACAATATCTGTTGTATCTTTTGCTATAGTATTTCATTCTCTTCTTTTTCCTATTTTTTTTTTTTAATCTATTTTCAGTTTTTTTTATACCCTTCTATACTTTATTAGTGATTGTGGTTACTTTACTAAATATAACTTGATTACAGATTGAAATCATAGCGGGGAACATTCTATTTGTAATTGGAAAATTACTTAAGATATTTAAAAATTTAAAACTTCATATAATTATAATTCATTGAATTTGCTTCAGTTTCAAATAAATGGCTTTATTTTGGATGATAGTTAGACTTTCTGATCATGGTTCTTGAGTTTTAAGACTAGTTTTTAAGATTTTAGCATAAGAAGATCGCAGTGACGATATGGCCAGCTCGGATTGATCTTCAAGTTGACAGCATAGGAAAAATTTACTTCTAGTATTTGAGAGAGAGAGAGAGACTAAGCCTCTCCTAATTGAAAATTCTTATATTTTCTACATATTTATAGAGATGATGACAATTGTTTTACTTTTCTTATATTCCTTTACTAGCTTTCTGTATAACATTCTTAACCAATTTAGATTTCAATGTCAATTTCAAGATTATTAGATTATTTCTAGTTCATAAGTTCTATGAAAAAAGGAATCACCTTCATTTTGTAAAAGATCTCTTTGGATTTAGCGAGCTCATTTCATAGTTCAATGGTGGTGCATATGGTAGAGTGACTGTCTCGCGCTCGCACAGTGTAGGTTTGAATCTCGATCAAGTTTGAATGTAGTTTTTTCGAAATTGCCATTTTTTCATAGGCATAGAATTTTATCAATTTCTATTCGCTTTAATAGTTCAAGAAAAAGCTCTTGGACTCAACATTTGGTGACACCGACGTGATTTGTTCTTATCTTATCGATCGTTTTCACTAAAATGAACACTCCTGCGTCTGCAATTCGGCAGCGTATGAAGAACAAGCAGTTCTTAACTCGGTTCTTACTCTGTTGGAAGATCTACTCTTCCAACGGGGGGAGTATAGTATCTTTGGTTTTAGCGAGCTCATTTTATAGTTCAATGGTGGGGCATAATATGGTAGAGTGGCTGTCTCGCACTCGCACAATGCAGGTTCGAATCTCGATCAAGTTGAATATAGTTTTTTCGAAATTGCCATTTTATCGCAAGCATAGAATTTTATCAAATTCTATTCGCTTTAATAGTTTAAGAAAAAGCTCTTGGACTCAACAAGGTCGTTTGGGAAGAGTTTATTCAGCCTTCGTCATGTCGCATTTTGGGTAAGAGCTGTCGCCATTATGTTTGGATGACTATGCACAAAGGCATTAAAACTGTCTCGAAAATCTATTGCTGTATCTTCAATAGTTAATACGATATTTTGTGAAGGACTTCGAAGTTTAATAGTGTTGATTATTAGTGTAATAAATATCTGAACAAAATCATGGCTACGCCCTTTTCTATGCAGCCGCTGATTATAAAGGCTGCTTTGATTTCCTCAAGCCATTTCCATATTCAACTTTAGATCCCTATGTAGGTTAGTGTTGGGAACAAACCATGGGGCTCTCGTGGTTTGTCTTAGACCCTTGTTTTGGAAATGTGAACCTTCTTTATGTTGCACGCGGTAGTAATGTCCTAAATTATGTATGGCTGTAGGACGATTATTTGCCTGTAAATGAATCAAAGAAAGTTTACTGAGGTGGCATAGCAGGCCAGTTTAATTTCCGCGGCCTTGCGAAGCGACATGCCTTGATGGATTACACCAATAATCTTATGGGCTTTCTATGGTAAAGAATTCTGCATCGAAAACTCTAGTCTAAACCATCTGATTTTCCTTCTTTTTTGTTGATTACTTACTCTTGATTTTAAGGATTTTGTAATGCTATCTTTAAATTTCGTTTAGAAGACTCAAATATATTAATTTACAATAAAAGCATCAAATATCTTTACAATAAAAGAACTTGTGTAGTGTATTTAAACTTCAGTGTAGGATAGACTAATTTTTTAACATTCCGGTTTAGTTTCATTTGCCATTTTTTTTCTTCTCCTTTTTTTTTTGATGTTTCTGTTTCGTTTAATATTACAAGTTAAATCCATAAATGTTTTTTTTTTCTTTTTTTTCCACTCGCATTTATGTTATTTATTTTTCTTTGTTATATGTATGTGTTTGTAGTTGTATTAGAGGTTTTTATTTGTTTTTGTAGTTACAAATAAAAATATAAACAAATTTTGCCATTAACAAAATTAAAGCAACCAAAAAAACAAAAAAGCAATTCGACATCGTAAAATTTTTCAGTTTCTTTGCATTTTTTGGTTTACGCTTTTTCATTATGTGGGTAAAATATTGTATTTAAAAAAACAAAGACACAGAGATTGAAATGTTTATTTTCGAAACAAAACAAAAAATCACATATGCATATCATATGAGTTTTTAAAATAAACATGTATCTGCAAATATAAAAACATTTCACAGATGCGTTCATAAGAACAACAACGAGGAAGATTGTTTCTAATTTTTTTTTTTTTTTTTTGTTGTCCTTCTGTTGGATTTTATGAATTTGACACTTAATTCGTGTTATTTTTTTCACTTTAATTCATATTCATAGAGTGTGCAGTCAATTGGAAAAAAAGGAGAATATTATATTTGTCAAAAGTTTATCTTTCAACCAAAGGCTTACAAATATTGTATGTAAAATATTATTAGCGATTCTTGTGAATTTTTTGTATCATGTGGATATTTAATATTCATTTCTTTTATCATTTGGAAATACATAATACGATTTTTATTTAGCTTTAAGCATTATTGAAAGGATTTATGAAAATCAATTCTCAGTAAATGACTTTAATTTTTGGATTTCACAAATGATTAACTAAAATTTATATGGTGACCATTTGCCGACAAAGCTTGAAACTTTTAAAATGTAGACTCTTTAATACTGGATGGTTTAGGTTGATTGATAACTAATTTTTTAGATTAAAAGTTTAATTTGAAAATTAATTAAAAGATGTTGGTAAAATCTCTTTCAGTGGTATAAACTAATACAATGAGACATAATGTTATTTCACATTCTTTTAAGAGTTTGCAGCAATTTTAATGATCCAACTAATCATCATTTAAAAATCTATTTCAATTGAATAAAATTCCATTCAACATAACACCTGACATAAGGATTTCTATGCGTTTAAAGAAGAGAAAGAAACTATTGCTACATTAGAGAAAGTTTTCACAATTTTTTTTTATTTTAGTGTATCCTATCCTATCTAGTTTATGTTATCATTAATCGCTATAGCTTAAAACATTTTTATGATAAATAATATTTATATTAAGGACCATCCACATATTTCGTCACATGAATTTCATGATTTTTTGACCCCTCCCCCGTCCTTGTCACAGATGATCACAATGTCATAAGAATTACAGCTAGACGTGCCAGGGAAATTCTTCAAATGTGATCATCTGTGACACTTCGCTTAATATGAATGACCCCTTACATGGGCAATTTACCAACTTCTTTAGAGAAGATCCTTTGTGTGCAGCATCTTTAGTTTGCGTCACATCACATCTTGGGTGAGTGCTGTCGCAAGTACTTGCCTTTGAATCCAATGATTGTAACGGCTGCTGTGCAAAATTTATTTATTTATTTTGGAAAACCTGAACTTTCCATTGTATGGCATAAAGACAAGTCGAGGCAACTAAATCAGTCTTTTGCTTGCTAAGGAAAGTTTCCTGGTTGGGCTTGGCAACTGGTTTAAGTTCCGCTACTTTGCGTAATGGATTTTACACGTACACGCTAGGTGAGGCATTTCTGCCTTCTTTTAGTCTCCTTCTCACAAAGTTGTTTTTGTTAATAATCCATAACTCTTACGTGGAAGGAGCGACCCAGAGATAACTTTGAAGCATTAAATATTCTTTTCCTGTGACCAAGTTTTCTATTTTACGAAGTACACCGTTTGTTCATATCACATCAAAGACTTGATTAACATCCAAGCAGGCAGCAGAGAAATATTACTTATTTTCAAACGCAGTAATATATTGTGTTAGACAACTTAATATAGTTTCCCTGGCATGGCATGCAGAGCCCTTCAACTCATTTTGATGATAAAATATGTTTACCTTAACGCTTAGTACAATAATCTACTCAAAAATATTATTTCAAATATCTTGGTCTATAGGACTCGACAAGATTCTCCGACTTACCATGTCTAAAGCCAATTTCTTAAGGACCATAAAAGCATAAATATTAAATATTTAAGTTTTGAAAAAGCATCTGTTACATCTAAATGAAATGGAACTAAACTCTATCACAGCAAGAAAAAAAGGATTTATTTTAATTAGACAAAAATATATATATTTCAATCAGTAACCTAAATACCTTATACAATACAATATTACGTATTAATATTTATTTCAACACGTAACATATCATTGAAACTTAAAAGTTTTTGTTTTGTGAATTAGTATGTTGGCAACACAAACTACTTAAAATTCAATCGATAAAATAACAAAGGGAAAAGATGCAAATACAGATTAAAATGGACATAATTATACTTATACATACCATATTCTATTCAAAGTATAAATATCTATGTGTACATCTTTATATACAATATATAAATATCTAAGTGAGTTTATTGTGTAAGATGATGTCTTATTTAAACTTAACAACGACAACGACACCGACCTTCAAACACTTCAACAATTTGCTTTGTGAAATATTTGAAATTTTATTATATTGTACTATGAGTCTATTTTTCTAGTAGTAGAATATCCTTTTCTATAGTTAGTTACTTGAGATTTTACTTACGTACAAATACTATAGTATTGATGTTGTTGTTGTTGTTGTTTATTTGTTTGTTTAGGAAAGCATACATATACATACACAAAGTGAAAGCATCCTCTCATTGTATCATTCTTTAACATCAGATCTTTTTTTACAATCAACCATGCCAACCAACCCACTCATCCATCCATCCATAGACCTGCACTAACGCCTTCAATAAGAGTCTTTGACATTTCTTATGCTCGTTAGTGTTGCACAAAGTTTCTTCTTCATCTCCTGTTCATTTTACTACAATGAAAAAAGAGTTTCCAGCCAGCCCAGGCAACCAGGGTAGCCAACAAACCACTCAAAAAAAACATGCAACAAAATATAAGTGCTGTTATTTTTCTTCCTAAAGAGTAAAATACAAAAAAAACACACACACACACACAGAAGGCAGAAAGAAAGTATTGTTAGAAAGTAAGGAAAAGAAAACGAATGGCAAGTAATGGTAAAGCAGAGCTAACAAATCGACATTTGTCCATTTGAGTAGTGACAGCATTGGAAAGTGGTAGAAAAAAATTCCAGAGGAAAAGAGAAATGAACAAAAATGTTGATGAAGTTGAGGCTCAGATCAAGACAAACAACTGAATGAGCGAGCGAATGAAAGAATAGATGAATGCATGAATGAATGAAACAAATTATGAGAAAAAAAAAATCGGTTAGAAGTTGCAACAAAAACAGGACCATCAAGAACAACATTGAAGCATCAACATTTGCCTGGTCAAGCAAACACAAAAAAAGAAGCCTTTAGAAAAAATAACATAAAAACAGTTGTTGTGTCCATCAACATGAACATCAAAAACAGCATCCTATCTAGAAGTTTGAGGAAATTGAGGGAATAAAGATGCCAAGTCGGCCGGTCAAGCAAGACAACCGTTCTGAGTAGTGAAATCATAAACGCAAAATACGCCTTAAAGTATACAATAGTAGTAGTTTATAGTTGTATTACTTGCTGACAGTTGCTGCCGACTGCAGCCAAAGGACAACTACTAAATACATGCGAGAGTGTGTCTGAATGTTTATTCTTATGTGTATATGAAGCAAAAAAACGTGCATCCGATAACGATGGCGTAACAACGTGTAGGCAACCTGTCAGGTAAAGTCAACAACAGCAGGCGACTTTAAAAGTAGCAGCAACAGCAGCAGCGGCAAAAACAGAAAACAAAAAGTGTATAAAAATGAATGAACACAAATAGTAAGAAACACTGCTTCATAGAAGAGATAAAACTAAATATACATACATGTTAAAGGGAAGAAGGAGTGGGATGCGATCAAAACAGTTATAGAAAAGACAGAACAAATAGACAGTGGCACGTTTATACTTTTAATGCCATTTTTGCCAATGCAACGGTACATAATAATAAAAGATGCCGCCGCAATAAACTGAAAAAATAAAAATAGATATATGTATATGTATATAAATAAAATGTGAAGAAATTAACATCCATTTGAATGGAAATGAAATGCTCTAAGCAAGCAACAAGGGGAAAATATCATCGTAACTAATTTTGAAAGTTCATGGCTATTTACTACTTGTTTGGCCATCATCATCATATTTTTATGTTCGCTGATTTCTTTTTCAGTTGTAGTTTATTATTTTTGAACAATTTGTTTTAATATTAATCACTATAGCTACCATTGAATTTAGGTAGCTGGATGTAACGACTAATATATAACACACCTACATCCCTAAAAAATCGCTACAATAACAAAGTTTCTATAACATCAATGAAAACGACTAATTTTTATTAAATTGGAAATGCTGAACACAAAAATGTACACGGTTTTCTCCTCTCACGTACCATTTAAATGTTATTGTATGATAAATTTAAGAACATCTGTATGTATGTATGTGGATATGTTCCCTATTGATCCCAAAACTGTTGAACCGATTTTGATGAAACGGAAAATTTGCATAGTCTAGAGAGTTTTTCTGTGTGGTTTGGTGGTGAGCAGCCCTTCTGTTACCGAGAAATTGGTGCATAAAGTTTTTTCTGCCTAAATAAGTGTTTGATAACTTACACTCAAAAGAATTTAAACTATAAATTGTTATAACCAAAGCACGTATTGCTGTCAGGGTTATAATAAACACTCAAATAAAGTTATTTGTTAATTGTCATGGAAAAGTTACCATCTTCTTTGAAGAAGATCTCTCTCTCTCTCTCATCTCGTGTGAAAACTGTCACAAGAACATTTGGATGTCTTTAAAGCTGCTTATTGTATAGATATTTTAAGAAGATTAAAGGTGTCTATGAAGCTATTATAACTTCCAATAAATGAAGATTAATCGAAGATGTTCTTACAAAGAAAAGATTATAGAGCAACAGCCCCTTAACTCCAGACCTACAGTATCTTTTAAAAGTTGAAAGTTTCTCAGCGCATGCTTCCAACACAGCTAGGAAGAATGGAGCTACTTTGAATTGTGGATTTGGGAGGTAACTGGTAGCAAAGGTGTATAAAATGTAAATTAACTTACAACAAAGTGTAAAGAATAATTACCTACATGTGTTGGAAAATGCTAAGAAACTTTCAACTATTACAAAATACTGTAGTTCTAGCTTTCACGGGTTCTTCTAGCAGTATCCCAAGCAAGGTTCTTTAAAATGACACAAATGGGCGATGTTCTAAAATAAGAACCAAATAAGAACAAAACAGCGAACCTTCAAGTCAGACAAGGAACTGCATAAAAAATTTGTAAGTATAGACAGCCTCTACATACCCTGGAAATATTAATTTTAAATACTTTTTGCAAGTAATATAACCTTATATCTTAACACAAGCCTAATACTAGAAGCGTTTTTTATAAAGAGCACATGGAAAATATATTTTTAACGAATAACATCAAACAGATAAAGTATATACAGGCAAAATTGAAAGAACTATGCATCACCAAGATTGAATTCCACAGAATGAAAATCACTGATAGAAGATAAATCATTTCCTATGCTATACGGCTCTCGAAAGTAGTCATGGGTATATTGAAAACACTTCGAACCTATAATTGCCAAGCTAATTTAAAATTATTATCACACAAAACGTCAAAGTCAAGACTTCATTTCAAGCACTAAACCCCTGTGTAGAACTTGTATTAAGCTCATGGAAGATTCTTGAACTATACTTTTTTTTAAAAAGCCCACTTTCATGCCTGAGATTCTTTTAATTTTTTTTATTTTTATTATTTGTTGAAAAGTCAAGAAGACATAAAGAATGTAAGGATACTACAAAATACACTTGTTATTAACATCAACATGCACACATACAATATATTTTCTTCTATGCAGACTCTTACAGAAATACTATTTCATGGAATTCTTATTTCCTGAGATGTCTACTATTCTCTATTTTTCAACTGTTTTTATGCCGCTTACTGTTGCTGTTGCTGCTGCTGCTGCTGGTGGTTCTCATGTTGTTGAATGTATTTATTTATCAGCGATGAATGTGAAGTGTTTATCGTTGTTGCTTCAACATGTTTGTTTTTATATAGTTTTATTTTGTATCTTTTTTCTATTTTCTATTTTGTAGTTTTTTTGTTGTTATTATTGTTTTTGTTGGCATCTATCTAGTTTGTGTGTGTGTGTGTGAGTGCCTTGAGAGAATTTCCCCTCTACTTAGAATGTATTGTCAGCAATCATGATGCATGCTACATTCTTTTTGTAGTCCTGAGCATCATTTGACATTGTTAGTGTTTGCTCTATGATTATGATATGTTCTACAGTATGGTATTTTGTTAGAGACTTAGTATAATAAGAGATCTCTTGTATTCTTCTTATTCCTTCACCAAAGCATAACCAAATCCATAAGGATTCATCCATAGTAGGACGAACAAAAGCTTACAAAACGACAACATTAACGTGTTGTAAGCATAATCTTTACTATTTCTTGTTGTTTGTTGTTCTTGTGTCGCAATTCCAAATGTGACAATATAATAAAAACAAGATTTAACTTTGGCTTTGACAACCAAAGTAACAAGATACATACACTTATACGCACACACACAAACATAGTGATGCTTAAAGATACTTAGACATATAAAGAGAAGAGACATATTATTGTAATAACTAGGATTACACGCACCCACAGGGACAACGACAACAATAACAAAAACAAGCATAAGGATAACAATAATGATAAGGGTAAATAGTAATGGATAAGGAGGAGCAGAGCATGAAAGGAAAAGAAGCCGAGTGTAAGAAATGCAGTGCACTAACCTACCTCTATGTATACATTCATACATTCATTCATATTGCACAATACACACATTCAAAGATAAATGATGCAGTAATGTCTTTGTAAATTTGTTTGTGTCTTATGTAAGTAGATGTGGGTGAGTATGTGACTGATTGTGTGTGTGTATGTTTCATGTAAGTTTTTGAATGGTTGCCCTGGTAATTCTAATAAGAACAAAATACAGCTGCCATGCCGCAGATGCTTCTTAAATCAAAGACTCGAAGAAGCTCTTAGTTTACATTTATGTTTTCCTTTCCTTTCCTTTACTACTAGTCTTGTTTTCTGTTACTAGGCATACTTTAGTCTGGATCAGGTGCTGCAACATCAGCAGCAGAAGCCAGCAATCCTAAGAGTTCACCACACAAACTGACTTTTCATAATATGGCACGTGGCTTTGTACGTGCGTCTATACTTCAGTGTGGGTGGGTTGCTCACAACGGTTGCATTTTGCGTAGGTCGATCAGCAGGTACCTTTGCTGGAGTCTTCTAGGTGACAATGCAGAAAGTAGTTGACATTACCTATCAGTATTTTTTATTCAAATTCTATCTGGGTGAACTTCTATTCAAGAAGGAAGATTAAATTTGTTCATTCATTATTTGTCATCCGAAATATCCTTTATAAATTGGGTTTCCAGGCTGCAAAGATGAGCGAATCTATGTAGTGTGGGCCATCAACCCATGTACTGTTTGGAGTGAAATTGGTAGTGCCTTTTGGTAGAAATTCTGACCAGAGGCTCTGTCTGGTACTACGGGTGATCAGGAGCCCATGGTACTTGTTCTGTCCTGACCAGCGGATACGGCCCCTTTATGGGAGTATCGTGGTGGCTGTGGTTGTTAACCAGATCTGGGTGGAGTATATGCTCAGCGTGGACTTGCGTCATATGGGTGCTGAGACACTCAGAGTAGCAAAGGTTTTAGATTGTTCCATACCAACAAGAAGTCGCATGACCAAAATAAGTATTGCTCGGATTTTGGCACTTGCGGATATACGTATATCCAAGAGGACGCTGATTGACGCTCATACCTTGTGCTCGACACCATGGTCTTAAGTCTTTCACGACAGGTGTCCACGTTAAACCAACTCAACCTCATTACCTAAGTGTCTTAACCTTAAACAGCTTAGTTCTAATGGGTCCTTAAAAGCATTTTTTGATAAAAATCTTCTAGGCCGTCTAAATAAGGTTACCCGGTTAGGTAAAATTGTTAAAATCTATCCAAGGCAAATAAACAATCGAACATAAGACCTATTACTTTTGAAAAATTCAAATTGATGTCTTGTTCTCAGAAAGAAATGTATTCAAATTTTAGGATGCATATGGTTGGTTAATTCATCATGATTACATAGTAGCGAAGAAAAAATGGCTATTTTATCAATAATAAACAAAGAATTGCTTCTTTATTCAACATATTCAGCAAATATAAGCCTTTGTGAATATTTTCTATTTCTAAACCTTAAGATATAGTGGGAAAATATTGATATTATAAGGACCTTAACAAACCATATTTTTTTGAAAGGAATAATCATTAGGTTATTTACATTGATCTAAAAGAAAATTATTTTGATCGACCCTCTTATACATATGTATGTTAGTATGATAAAAATATATGCATATCTGTTTCTCTCATCACTCATTCACTCACTCACTCACCACTTTCTGACTCTTACATACCTTGGTTTGGCTTGGCTTGGCTTGACTTGGCGTTTGCCACAATTCCTACATTATCTGCATGTTTTCTGGCATATGAAAATATATTTTCATGAAATTATAAACACAAACTACACAGACACAAAGACTAACAGTTGCATAAATGCATGCACTTTAACAAAGTATGTATCTGTTAGTGTATACAAACTCACTCGTTCAGTCAGTCAGTCAGTCAGTCATTCATTTATTCAACACAAAATGCGTTCAACATGATATGCACTTGTCTCTGTTTATACTTTTACATATTCTTATTTTCATTTTCATGATATAAAATACAGTTTTCTTTATTGTCCCGTTTCTGTTGTTGTTGATTTTTATGGTGCAGCAGCAGTTTTATTAAAATAATAACAATAATAATAATAATAATAATAATAATAATAGTGCAAAAAGCCTAAACAACAACACCAGTAGTAGTAGAAAGAATCATCAAATAAAATATTTGTCTGCTTATAGTGTTATTATTTCTTTAATGTTTGATCTTCTTTATGCTATTATACTCATATATAAAAACGATTTATGGTATAAGAAAGTCTGCAACACTCACTATAAAACTTAGATAAAAAAAGTTATTGTTTTAATAAAAAATATTCTTCGTGTCATAAATTTCTTGTCACATAAAAATAAACATTATTTCTTAAGGCTTAAACATTTTTAATATTTCGTTTATAAAATTGTAAAATGAAAAACAAAAGAAATTGTTTTATATTCATAGATTTTATATTAAAATTCTATTGTATATTTATTGTTCATAAAAGTTTAATTTTGGAAGAGACACGATATGTTTTCACATTTTTTTCATTGGACTTCTGAATCCATAAATACATTTTAAGCTAAGAACACTTGAATAACAGGGTATTAGGACGCCTTGTTCATCCGACTAAATTGTATCTGCTTTTTGATATGAAACATCTTTTGGATTTTTGTTTATTTTTGCATTTTATTGTTTGCTTATGACAAAAGTCAACTTTGTTAAGTCTTCATCACACTTTTTTAATTGGTTTATGTAGATTTTTAAGAAAAACAAACTGAAATTAGGTCAAATTTTTAAATTAAAATGCTTTCTTATCTACAAACTGTGTATTCCAGTAAGTAACTTTGAAAATGTTTTATTAACAAAGGAGGTAATACCATCTTAAGAAATTTCTTATTTATCA
This sequence comes from Amiota communis, assembly GCA_037043315.1. Lineage (NCBI taxonomy): Eukaryota > Metazoa > Arthropoda > Insecta > Diptera > Drosophilidae > Amiota > Amiota communis. Next base: position 165,245 of record JBAMAV010001270.1, read on the forward strand.
GTAAAGATTTTCATGGGATAAATTATAAAAATTGAAACAGTCAATGCACTAATGAAAAATAAATAAATGATAAAATTAGCAACAAATTTAAAGTCTTGATTTCTTAATTGCTAAATATTTTACTTATCATCGCATCTCCATACAATTCTGGTCATAGTTTAAAATAATTTATGAGTTAGTAAAGTATCAAACTATATTGAAAACATACATAACATTCTAATCATAGAATAATGGCTCCCTAGTTTTCTTTGCTGCACATTTTGTTTGAAAATTATACAGTGGATGGACTTATAGAGAAGGAAAAAACGAACGAGAGTACCGAAATTGATATCAAATTTAAAATAGCATTAACTCGGTTTAACCTTCTCTTACCTTCACACCTTCTAATCAGAAAGATATTCACCGAACGATTACAGACATCCTGGAATCTCGTAAATCTGAATTTTGGCAGTTTTATCAACACAGGTACAAAGTTTTCAACCCATACCTTGTTGAATACCCAGAAAGTTGCCCCAGAAAAAATGTACCATCTTCAGTCTCCTTGAGTCACAGCGACATCGCCAACATTATTTACACATTGGGTCATATATATGATTGGATCAATGACCCCATTTTCAAAGTATCATAATTGCCCTTTTTCCTAACTACAAATTCTCATTATTACTCCCCTGTAATCACATTACTGCACAGTAATCTGTTTAAAAAGTCTTGTGACCTTTTAGATTAGATCTTATCTTTCTATATACAGGGTGGCGCAATAGAACGTGCATTTATTAAGTATAGGCTAAAAAAATAAATACAAAAGGTATAGTTGAAATAAAAGATAGGATGATTAGGTACTTAAATGTAGTTTATTTTTTTAAAATAACATCATCTAAATGACGGCCCTCTCGAAGACGGCACTCCTCCAAACGCGTTCGCAGATTTGTGAAAACTCTTGTCAATAAATCTGGGATGATTGCTGCTATTTCTCTACGGATATTTTCCTTTAGTTGACTGATGTTCCTCGGATTGTTCATGTAGACTTTATGTTTGAGGTATCCCCACAAAAAAAATCTAAATGCGTCAAGTCAGGGCTACGTGGGGGCCAAGGGATATCACCCCTTTTGGAAATTAGTCTTGCAGGAAACATCTGCCTCACAACCTTGCTCCGAAGTCGGACTCTTTTAATTCCTGTGTTAACTGGAGCTTATAAGGATGCAGGTTAAGATCCAACTTCAAAATTTGCTGTAAACTTCGTCGCGACAAGTTTAAAGCCGCCGATCGCTTCCGAGTAGACACATGCGGATTTTTTCGTACTGACTCCTTTACCCTCTCAATATTGTCTGTGGTCCTAGACGTTCTTGGCCGACCTTTTGCTGGTGGTTTAAACTTGGATCCGGTCTCGTCAAATCGCTTTATCCATATTTTAATTAAATTTGCGCTCGGAGCTTCATTAATGTGTGTTAATCCATACTCAGAACAATACAGTCGCCTTGTAGAGATGTACCGTTCTCGTAAAACGTGCGAACACCAAAAGCGCGACGCTTCCCGTCGAAGTGACTCATGGCTACTAAAACTCAACGAGTGCCACTAGCTAACCACGCTAGGCTCCCCCCTCCCGCGCACTGTTTACCCCGCGAAAAAAGATGACGCAATATGCACGTTCTATTGCGCCACCCTGTATATATAAAATCGTAAGCCTTTTCGTGTCTGTTCAGGCTAATCTCAGAAACGGCTTATCCAATTCGAATGTAACATATAGCGTTTATTTAATCAAAATCGACACACTTAATCAAAAGATATTCATATTTTTTAGTTCTGCTGCCCACACTGTTTGGCTGATTTTCTAATGATTTCTTCTTTTGCTGCGCGCCAACATTAAACATCTGATGATTAGGAAAAAAGTTAAAAAAATGCACGCTATTACAAATATATTTCGAATACCACGCGTACGAAGTCGTGGGCTCAGCTAGTACACATATAAAATCGTAAACATATTTTTCTGTGCACGCTAATCTCAGAAGCGGCTTTACCGATTTGAATGCGGTTTTCACTGGTGTATTATAGCAAGCATCCTGTTATTATTTTAGCAAAATCAACCTACAAAATCAATAGATATAAATTTTTAACTAAATATTGAGTACTGTTGCCAAATTTTTGGTTGAGTTTCGACTGTCTTCTAACATTAAACAGCTGATGATGGCGTAAGCTAATTTCATATCTGTTATACTAATAAAATAATATATTTCGAAAACCACGTGTACGAAGTCCCAAGCACAGATAGTATTTTAATAATAGCTTAAAGCCGATAGCATAGTAATTGTAGTCTCTGGTGTATTCTTTCATAAGTACTATATCATATCAATATCACGCGCATCTAGTCACGTACATACACTACTGCATAGCGTAGAGTAGAAGTTAACTGCTTAACAACTATCACTAAATTATTAATATTTTCATGATATTACATGATTGTATACAAAGTTAGTTATAGATTAAAAGATTTATTAGAAGTTTTAGATTTAACGACTTGTTCGAAGAGTAAGTAGTAAGAATTGAACTTATTGTAGTATAAAAACATAAAGAATGCATATTTTTTAGTAGCCTTCGAAATAGTTATTGTAAAGATATGCTAGGAGTAACACTGAGAAATGTTCTTTAAAATGCCAATGAAGAAAACAACAGAGTTAAAACAAATCAACGTTCGATCTGTGTTGATATTTCAAGTAGCATATTAGGTAAGTCAGAAAAGCAAGTCAAGCAAGTCAGAAAGTTATAAAGTAGAGTCATCATAAAGAATTGTCAGAGGAAATAAATACATTAAATTTGCAAGAAAGGAAGTTCGTATTGCGCCTGATTTATTCGTGATTTCAAGTAACTTTTCATCATTTGGCAAGTAAATGATCTTCTCTTGGACTCTGCCTATCGTTAACTGTAAAACAAGAGCCGAGAATTGGTTCACTGAATGTAACATGACATAAGCCCAAGAAGACACAAAATTTGCAAGATTCCCTCAATTTTCTTTTTCTTTTTTCAGGGCTCATTGTATCCTATAATACACTTTGCTTCTGCGTAAAAATATCGCCTGGCTTATTACATATGCATTGCTAAAAACAGTATTAAATAGGTAAAATAAAATGGTTAACTAGGTAACTCATGGCCGAAAAGTCACCTGGTTCGCCCAAGTCGTCATCTGCTCCATCGCAGCAAAGACCCAAAATGTTGCCTTTTGAGTCTCCGGATTGGGGTTGCATTGATCAGCGTTCTGACCAAGCGATTCTTGTGAGCCATCAGACGGTCGTTATATTAGCTTGTGTGAAAGGCAATCTGGCCTTCTATTAGCGCCAAGTTCATATCTCTATGCATGGTTGAGTTCCTGGCTTAAAGAGTTGTAGTTAGACTAATCATAATGAAGATAAGCATTACAAGTCTTCATTGATCGTAAAGCAATCATGGCCGACATTAATTATAAGGGTCATCCTAAGCAAGCAAGTTTTTGAAAATCACTTTCATAAATAAAAATTTATGTAATAGTTTTCGGAAAATACTATAATGCATACTTTTGAGTGTTGATTCTGTTTTTTATGAGTGGTGAAAATTCCACTTATAACAAGAACAATTGAAATAATTTTTGTTTCATTTTTAATTTCCGGTTTTTAAATACATAAAACATTTTTCTGTTGTATATAATGAAATACAACTAAGTATACTTATACAATGAGTTGAATACTTCAAATAATGTTTCATTGGGAAAAAAAATTGTAATAAAAACAACATATAGAATGTCCTTGTCATTCGTTACGATTTCATATAAAAAAATATATTTTTTATTTATTATTGTAATTTCAACAATCTCATATTCTCATATTTTACTTGTTTTTCCACAACTCATTCACACCCACTTGTGTTTATCATCATACAACAATTTAATTTGTCTGCAATGTTTTGGAATGCATTCACATAACCAAAAGCCTGAAGTCAGCAATTGGACATTTCATTGCAAATGTACAATTTTATAAACAAAAAACCAGAAAATTAAATAAAAAATAGGATAAGGAATTAACAATTATGGTAGCTGTAACTATTTCGATAATAATGGAATTCTTGAAATCATTGAAGGATTTGTTCTAGAAATTGAAAGTACATATTGAAAATTTAATTAAAACCTTTGAAGACATTTCCATTAACCAACCAACTATGCCGCAATCTAAGTCAATATTCACTTTAGATAAAATTCTATTTGTCGGTGAATGCAAATATTTAATGTTTCATTGGTTAGTTGAAAGGAGAAATTTCTGTAAAACCAAAGTAAAGCTTAATTGAAAATTCTTCTTTTGCATTCAATAATTTAAGCAATGCAGGCGACCCCTAAAAGTATGCAAAGCATACACAATGGAAAAGCATTCGATATGCGTAGGAAACAACGACTACGACAAGGACAATGACAAGTTACAGTAACAACAATATAATAACAATAGTAATAACATGAACAACAAGAATAACAAAAATAAGGACGAATACAACAAAATACATGTGCAAATACACCGAATGACATTTGTAACCGATCAAGTCATGCGGAATTGATATGTTCACTTCAACGCCATCATGCTTGGTCAGACACACAATCAAACAAACAAACACACAAATAAGCAAACACAGATACGCACGCACAAACACACTCCAGCACACTCAAAAGGACATTCAGCTGTACAAGTGTAAAGGACTCGTAGACACTCACACAAACACAAGCCAGCAAGGAATGCTTATCTTGCTAATAAAGTTTAAAAATATACTTCACCATAAAAGGCATTTACTGAAAATAGCTATAAAGCCATTGAATTACGGTTGAAAGTGGCTTCATTACAGCACATTAACACCCCCATCGACCCACTTGTGAAATAAAAGGATACAGTGGCGAACTAAAGAGGGATCAGTGGAAGGGGAGAATTCAAATCTTGAAAAGTCTATTATAATCCAATGATACACAAGGTGAAAATATGTTCAAAGGTCCAAAAGGTCTCTAAATTTCAAAAAGTTCATTATCATCATTATTAACACAAAAAAATGTTCAAAGGTTTGACCTTTAGGGCTCGAAAAGTTAAAACAAAAAGTTTTCTCGAACTATCTTCTGTTTCATTTTCAGTTTATAATGGCATATTTAGATAATAATAGTCGACTGGAGGATTGCTTTAGGTTTACTGCCCCTGGTCCCACATGAGCTTTTGGTACAAAAGGCTTTCAAATCTTAAAAAGATTTCCTTCAAGCGTTGAATCAAAAAGTTTGCTATTTCCTTTGTTCCGTCTTCAGTTCTTAGTAACACAATCATGCTCGTACATTTCAGACTCTGATGGGAGAGGTATTTAGGTTAACAACACATGTTCCTCTATGAACTCAGTTTTTAAAGGCTCTGAAACTTCGTTTAAAGGAGACCTTTAAATCTCGAAAAAATAGACTCAAAACGTTGAGCTTCCTCGACATATTTTTGGATATTCTTCGTCTTCAGTGCATATCAACAAGATTATACTCATCTTCTAAGCATACTAGGATACTCATATATATTTAGCTACCCAGGGTCGCCCATGAGCTCCATCCGCCACTGTGAAAGGAGACTTGCGAAACAAGGAGCCTGAGGTAATAAGAGTGCTTTCAAATAAATGAATGCCTTTGAATGCAACATTATACCATACTAGAGTTGCTTGCATTCTCGTATTAAATAAAAACAAAAAAAACCCTGCAGTACGTAGACTTTATATTGTTATTATATATATTTTTCAGTAATTATACTCAATAAACGCCTGCAACAACAATCATCATCATCATCATCAGCTATGTAAAAGTCGTCATCATCATTGTTGTAATTGTTGTTATTGCAACTGTTGTTGTTGTTGCCATTAATGTTGTCGTTATGTAAGCTTTAACCCATTTTCCGACATATTCGCATTTCCTTCCGTTATTTCAATTGCTTGCTTGCTCTATGCGTTGCTCGCTCGAAAAACATAAAAAGCATGGTACAAAGTTGACTATATTACGATAGTAAGTATGAAAGAGTGAGAGTGTGTTTAAGAAAGCCAAAGAAGGTAGCAAAAGCAAAAGCAACAGCAAATTATTTTAAAACCTCATTGAATAAAAAGAAAATGTGTAGAAAGAAGAAAAAAAAATAATAGAAAAAAAGAGACTAAAATAAAATAACCAAGAACCAAAAACCATTGGCAACACAAACCACCTCCATTTCTTCTCAGAGTTCCCCTTAGCAAACCCAACCGAACGACCACAAACTCTGAGCATCACGCAACTGACCACCCGCTCCCGAACGAATCCTTATTCAACAATTTGTTGTTGTATAACCAGAACAGGGAAATGGAAGGATCTGGTAGCATTTGTGTTTCCTTTCGAATGAAGCTTTAGGAGAGGAGAGGCTGCAACAACAAATATTCTAAAGAAGCATGCACACGCGTACATGAATGAAGAAATGTTATGCACGTTTCTTTTTTACCGAGTACAGTGCAAAGTGGAATATAAACTCTTATAGAGAAAAACAAGGAAAGGAAAAAGTTGAATAAATATATTGTAGGAATGCTGAAGAAGGGAGAGGGAGAGTATAGTATTGTATGAAGCGTAAAATAGAAAAATTCACTTGAAAATACTTGAAGCAAAAATCTAAAGTTAGCATTTCTCTGTGTCCATCTTCATGTTACACATACTGATTCATACGTATGTTTGCTTAAATATCTATACACATATGTGTAAGTGTTTGTGTATGTGAGTGAGTGTGTGTGTTTTTGTGTTTTTGCTTGTTGACCAACTACATGGCTTCCTAATAGAGGAACTTGGTCAAACAACATGACAAGTAACCAGGGACACGAAATAAATTTTGTTATTACTTTTTCTAAAGTTAAAATTTACATAAAACAACAAAGATGACAAAAATGGAAAATTTCTAAACATAAAATACAAAAATATTGTAATATTGTAAACGAAAAGCATTTGTGAGAGAACAAATGAAATCTGTCCTAAAAAGAAACTTAATTGGATTTGACATATCAAAGAAATTTATCTTTCAATGTAAGGCTTATTAAGATTTATCTCTATTTTTTTTGTTCTATACAATGAAAATCACATACTCACTGTCCACCTGAGGTTGTAGTCAATAGGTGCCTATGTTAACTCCCGTCCTTTCCCTAATCAAGCATAGAAGTTTTATTCTGATAGAGAGAATATTACTGATCATTGATTTCTTAAGGATTCTCATTTACTGAACTTATTTTCTTGAAATCACATGATAAAAATAGTCAACTTTATAAGATATTTAAGAACTTTTGGACTCTTTTTATCTAACATTTATTAAGTAGTAGACAAGTCTATTGAAATTTGGCCTTCTTCTCATAATTAACTGATAATAACAATCAGCCAGCATTCTCCTTGTTACAATAGGAAATATTTCCATGAAAGTTTATGCATTATTATATTATCGTACTATGTTACAGTCCATAGTTTAAAAAATATGAGCCGACATCCCTGTAATTGAAGAAACTGCAACAAAAGAGTTGGGTAAACTAAAAGAAAAAAACAAAAAAAACTAGAGAAACCGGACACATGTTCACACAAAGCCAAATCAAACAAACACTCAGAATGCTGTTCTATGCGAGACCAATACGCATCCCATTTCCACCTACAGAGACAAACAACCAAAGCTACTTCAATCTATGTTAATACCTACTACTTAGATATGCATGTTGCTAGAGCATTCTACGTCCTGCATTGCATCTTCTGCTGTTGGGCAATTGCTAGTGCTACTGCTGTTTCTGATGTCGAACACAAATTGCCTGCCACGAAGTTTTCTTATTTTTTCTTCATCTTCCTCGTCCACTTCTATCCATGTGTGTGTGTGCATTCTTATCGCTCAAGGGTGCTAAGCAAACCCGCTTTACACTACTATGTTTGTTGCCTTTCAACGCCTGCTTACTAGGGTTTTTCGTCGTCGTCGTCGTCGTTAGCCTGATGCTTGATGCTGCAACATCTGTACATTTTAACGTTGCTAATGTGTTTTCCTTAGACCATGTCCATATATGTGTATACAGGTGGATTGAATGCTTTCCAAGCATAGTTTTGAATGGATGTAATATGGGAAGGATGGATGCCTGGTGTGGATGGATTCATGTGTTTGTACTTGTAAGCCACTTTTCACTTTTAACATTCTTCTTTTGGTCGTTCATTCACTTGATTCACACCACTCTTAGGTTGTTCAAGCAAAGCAAAATAAGCGCTATAAAAATCTTATTCAACTTTGCCTTATTTCTCCTTTTTCATTTTTACAGACTTAGACAATGATCATCCCACACACACCCACATACTTTCATATACACCCCTACACATGTATCTTTAAATAACCCAAAAAGTACCTACAACATACTTATATATAGAAAATTTTTTACTTGGTTGTTTGCCTTAGTTGTTGCAACACCTTTATCCTTGGCTCACGCTTTTGGCCTCTAAAGAGTGTAAATTTTCAGCTTTCATCTTCTAATACTTAAGCATACTTCATATCCTCCTCTGTCTTCCTACTACTTCTTTTCATTCTGATACCATCTGTGACTACTACTCATATGGAGGAGAGTTTGTCTGTAAGCATATAAATTTTATTTAAACTTTTGACTGTTTCGTATGGGTGTGAAATTCAATTACCCGGCGGTATTTTATCACAATTGGAACTTTAGTTTTTTTTATTATTATTTAATTCACTCACGTTCTCTTTTATAATTGTTACTAGGCATCCATTAAGTTCTACCTACCTTAGGATATTCAATTAACTTTTGATTTACTTTCTTCACATTAAATTTCCACAAAAAGAAAAAGCAAGAATAAATAAATTGTACTTCATTTCAATTTGATTTATCCACCAGAATATTTGGTAATAAATGTTTTTAGATTTTAATTGAGTAGCTATAGAGAAAGCCAAGCAGAGGACTTAATCAATCAATGCCCATTTTGTATCCATTATTTGGTCAAGCAATTTGCTGCTTGATCTGATCCCTTCAACACTTACCACATTTAAATGGCAACATCAACCACCACAATACTACCATAACCATGCCAAAAATGTTTAAAATCCATTGGCTCGTGCACACTAATGGAACTACAGAAAAGCCTTTATGTTAGTCTTAACACCCAAGATACTAACAATTCTAACCACTGTTTAGAAATTTTGTATGGAAGCTGTCTTCCTAACAGTTTAAAAAATTAAATTTATTTATTTAACCAGGCTCATGAATCTAAAAGTAAAAAATTGTGTTTATTATTAAAAAAAATAATTGTTTGAACAATTTGTGGCCCATTTTTTATGGTTCTCTATGAAGATTTAACCATTATTCGGCGTTCATGAAAAGCTCAACTACGTAATGCAAAAGAGAGAAACACACGGCAACGAGTGTAAAAAAAATGCATTAAACATAATGACAAAGCACTACAAAAGGAGGTGTTCAGAATATATGAGATGGAGTGACAAGGAATGACCGTACAAGAACATTTGACAGCCTTGATGTCAGTCAAAAGCAAATTATCGGGACATTAGGGCTTATCAAGCTATCCAGAGGTGTCTGATCTCGATAGTAGCTTTTTGCTGGAGATCTACCACAATCTCTGAGTCCCCACAGGTTTCTTTTATCGCCAGAAGGATGACTCCGTTTTAATTAATTTAATTTAATTTAATTAATTTAATTTTTTCTCGTAAGCCTCTAAGAGCCTACTATTTTCTCCGGCTTTACTAGCACTGCTTCCGCGAGCTGCCTTGGTGGCTTTAGCTTTTTATGCTCTTTCTGTTCTATGCCTTTTTGTTCCTTTTCTTCACCTTTATCTGCAACGGGCCTTCTTTTGTTTCGTTCTTTTTTTTCTGGCACTGTTTCTTATGGTTTACTTCAACCCATCCTTCTGGCTCATCTTGCTGCAACGCCTGAACGCAAAATCTTCCCCGAATCTTGTAACTGTTCACTACAGCAACTAAGTTGCCCATTGCTGCAGTAATGTTATTGTTAAAGCTTGTAGTATTAGCTGCTACGGAGGCCAAGTCGTTTGATTTCGACGACCCGTGACATGTTTGCTCACCCATGAAACTCACCGGTAATAGGGATCCGACTACCTGCACCGTAATTTCTTCTCCTGTTTGTTTGTTCATTACGGTTGGTCATTGGGTACCACCCATATCGTTTTAGGCCTACCCGTCAGGCCACTGGGTTCAGACGCTAAGGACCAATGCCATTTTTAGATATAGAACGATGATTTTCAATATAGATGTCAATTACTGACAATCACTATGCCCAGTGTCGTTCAATACAACAATTTTTTTAACGATTAGGCAGATAAGGACAATGAATGATAATTTTTTGCATCTTTGTGTATTTTCCCACTTATACATACATTTCCAAATGATCTTCAATAAATTGATTCAACTAATTTTAATGACAATTTCGCAACAATTTTCGACCATTTTATTTAACAATCTTTACAGGCTCTAGTTATAATCTAACGGATAATATTCTCAACAGTCTTTTGAGAGCTTTTCACATTAAAGACTACACTTTACTTTACTTACATATATTAGAAAAGATAGAATAATTCTTTAGTTTTGAAACGTTCAAATACATAATGCGTCAGTTTGTTTTATAGTTTCTGAGATACTCACAAATAATTTCATTGATATAGAAGAAATATGCTTAAATAAAATTTTGTGTAACTTATTTAAAAATTTGTATTTGATAAATCAGAAAGAGCTTAAGTATACCTTGTAGTATCACAATCATGAAGTGATTAAGATGTCTTTTCAAAAATTAAGTTTAAATCTTAATAATTGAATGTTGTTTTGATTTTAAAATAAATTTTATCGAATGTAAAACAATCCAACCACACAAACTATAAAAAAGTCTTTATCCAACAAATTGTTTAACACTAAAAACTTGTAAAAAAGATGTTGGATTCTTTTTTTTTTCTCATTTTAAATGATCGTTTTATCTAATTTAAATAAATATTTTTCCACTTGTTTAAACTTACTGCCAACACTTGAAAGTTAAAAGAAAAATCAACAGCAATAACAACAACAACAGTAACGGTAACAATATGAAACAACAAAACAACTTTTAAATGGTATTAAAAAAGTTTTCAACTCAAAAACTATGAGAAAACTATAATAGCAACAATTTTAAGCTTAAAACCGAATAACAAAAATGAGAAAAAAGAAATAAGGGAAGAAACACAAGAGTAAAAGCCACGACATGAAGTAATTAAAATTCAATTATTAAATTTCATATTAAACCAACAAATAAAATAAACAACCACACACAATATGTACTTATACTTGCATAGATACACATACACCATGCACTTATACATAGATTATAGATACACACACAAAAATATGCAGGAAAAACCCCGGAAGAATCTAGAGGAGAAAAATTCATTTCGAATTATTAGCTTCTATCGCGGAGTAGTAGTGAGTAGTACAACATACTTTTGTGGTTCCGTTCGAAAAATACAAAATCTCAACAAAATGCATGCATATGTAAGCGTTTTTCAAAACTTTTCCTAAGCGAAAATTCATAGAATTGTTCCGTATATCATGCGATGTCAGACTGTGGCTTGCCAGAACTTGAGCCACAGCTGCACTAAGCCAAACTCAACTCAACTCAACTAAACTAAACTGAGCTACTAGAGATGGCTAAACTTTGTAATCGACTGACATACAATATGAGCCATGAGAGTAGGCAATAAACAATGTATGTGTTTCTGTGTGAGTGTGTGTAATACCCATATATCTTTTCTCTTAAAATCGCGATATATAACAATTTTGCAAAACAACATCAAACAATTACTGCTAAAGAACAAGTAGCGTGGGCAGGACAAGTATGTGAAACTCGAATTTAAGCGAAAATGAAAATTTCTAACTTCAAGTTGTTGTTATTGTTGTTAGCATTATACTCTTCAATCTAGTGTAACGGTGCTAACATTTTAGCCGAATGTTTGTAACACATAGAAGCAACTATGATGCATTGATGAAATGAAATTATGTTGCCATGATAAGCAAATACTGCATAATCATACTGGTTTGGATACTTTACTTTTCTTACTGAGCATATTGCGTAGAAATTATGTACAATAATTTTATTTTTTCAATCCTTATATGGGAACTAAATGATATTTAGGAGTAAAGTTTTTGCTTGACCCAAATTATCTTTTTCAGAATTTATTCCTTCTGAAAATCCGTTCGGTAGTAAGTATTTCAGTTTATCGCGTTTTCATTAAGAAGGTTATAGGTACATTAAGGTATTGGGGAAATCGGCTGAAATATGGCGATAATAGTTGAAGATGTCGGATCAAATCATGCCGATTGGATGTTTTACTGATATGTGTCGCGTAAACCAACACAGTCATAGTAAAACAATGTATTATTACTCATTTGAGCTCCCGGTCCACAATGATTTCTAAAATAAAATTAATATTATACTAGGTGGGGTGAAAAGTAAACTCCATGGGAATGAAAAAATTTTTTTTAAAAAAATTTTTTTTTTAGTTTATTCAATGTAGTTCCCTTTTAGCTCGATACACTTATTCCAGCGATTTTCCAACTTTTTGATCCCGTCCGAAAAGTAATTTTCTGGAAGGTCTGTGAATCGGGCGAATACGGTGGATGCGGAAGCAATTGGAGCCCTAAATCATTGATTTTAGCCGTGGTTGCGATGCTCTTGTGTGCCAGCGCATTGTCTTGCAAAAACAAAAATTTTTTCGCTTCATGTGAGGCCGTTTTGCAGCTATTTCGTCCTTCAATCGCTCCAATAATGCACAGTAATACTCGCTGTTGATGTTTTTTCTTTTTTCGAGGTAGTCCACGAAGAGTAAGCATGACAATACCAGAAAACCGACGCCATAACATTTCCGACCCATCGAGCCTCCCTCGGCCGATTCGGAGCACTTGTGCCGGCTTCAGTCCATTGCCAGGCACTCATTCTCTTTTCTGGTGTGTAATAGTGGAACCAGGTTTCATCAATAGTTACAATCGACGCCAAAAGTCCGCCCGATTCCGTATCAGCAAGTCCAAACACTCTTTCGAAGTGCTCTCGCGTTCGTGTTTTTATTCCGGAGTGAGCTTGAGCGGCATCCAACGGCAATATAACTTTTTCATATGCAGAATCTCGCCCAAAATATGGCGTGTGCGCTCAGTACTAATCTTTGTGGCATCTGCTAGCTAGCGCACCTTCACTTTCCGGTGAGCCAACACCATTTCATGTATTTTTTTGACATTGTCCTCTGGACTTCATTGGTAGTGGAGTTGCGGCCACCACGAAACTCTCGAAACCAATATTTGACGGTATAATCTGACGGAGCATTAGCCCCATAATATTTATCCAACTTTTCTTTTGTTTCCTTCTCCGTTTTGCCTCTCAAAAAATAATGTTTTATAAGAAACACGTCAACAACAATCAGCTGTCAAAACACTATGATTGTGTGCTAAACCACCATCAAATATTAATGTATCAATGTAAATAGAAGTTAACAAATGTTTACGAGTTTCACTCCACTTCTTCCTGATCACAACCCCCACCCTCCCCCGGATTTATGAAAATTCTCCCGGGTTGGATCGTTCTAGAGTCGGTAACGCTAGTTGTATGTCAACTTTCTCAGGAAATATTTTCGCTCTCCCTGACTAAAATTTAGCAACAACAAATTTACACATGTAAGATCGAATGATGCATAACACCCGGTTTACATTAAGCAATTCTGCGACAAAACTCTCGCAATTTTTGTTTGTAGAGAAGGGAAGCGCGATGTTTGCGGGGTAGCCTAATTTTACTTACATTTGGCTTATTTGGCTTTTGTAGAGTGAGGGTGAAGTGAGGGAACTACTTAATGCCAAAGACTATGAAATTATATTCACTGGACTAAGAATATACAAAATCCAATATTCAGTAGTTAGCAACGAAAGTACTCATATTCCGATCATTCAAAACCAAAGTCCTTTCATTGTGATTAATCGATCCATTATGAACAGAGTTTCATTTATACACAAGATCAGGTGATAATCTCATATACTCGAAAACAAATAATGTTTTATTATAAGAAATCAAAGTTACAATTTTTTCATATATTTTTAAAAATTATTACCCGGAAGTTAATGCAAGAATTAGTAGAATAGTCTAAAAATTTTACTTGCCTATTGAACAAATTCAGATGATCTGTTTACCATAGAGAAGGCTATAAAAATACATAAGTAAATGTAACAAATGTGAAGTGAATCAAATATTTGTTATAACCAAAATTGCAAATTTCTGTATCTTTTGTTTTCGCTTGCTATTATTTTTGTTGTTGTTGAGGTCTAAAGTTTGTTGAACAATTCGCGCTGACATCAACCATAAACTTCAAAAAATAAACAAAAATAGCGATAGTTTACCAACACTGGGATGTGCATGTTTTTTGTTTATTTTTGTTGTTGTTTGTAATTATAATAAAACTAAAATAAATAGAAAATAAATAAATGTTTTCTTGTGTGCATATATGTTTGTGTGGATGAGTGAATGCGTCTAGAGATCTAAACAAAAAACTATGTGACCAAAGCTTATGTGGAAAGGCGGAAGCTTCCTCACTTTTTGCTTGCTTTGCTAACTTCATCATGTCCTCATTCATACACATCATTGCTCTCGCTCTTTTAGGTCACTGTATCTCTTTTTCTTTAATACACACAAATGCGATGATAAAGGACAACGCATGAAAGGCAAACAGAATAGACGGACAGACAACAACAAGAGCGCCAACAACACAACAGCAAACAGGACCTAATTGGTGTCAGCCGTTTTTGTGTGCGTGTGTATCTTTGAGTGCGTCAATCTGTCTGTGTGTATTTTTGAGTATATGCGTGCGGTTGTTGCGTGTTTTTCAAAATTGCAACTAAAAATAACAACATCTATCCACATAACTACAAACAAACAACTAACAACAACTACAATAGAATAGAATCACACGGCGTTGCTTAAGCTAGAATGGGGGTCACAGGTGACAGATAGTGAATGCCCTACAGACATATAGGTCGGCGAAAATGGAAGGGAGAACTTAAAAGTCTACATACCCTGGTGAAGTACTCTTGACAGAGCGAGTGTTATCAGAAATCCAAAAGCGTCTGCTTCTAAATTCAGCGGCCTTTGATCTACGTCTGAACCTAGTAGGTCGACATTAATTAAGCCTTTCGGTTAGGCCTATAACGATATGAGAAGGTACTCAGAAATAAAACTAAAATATACAAAGAAACTTGAGTAGAAATTACGTTGCAGGGAGTCCAACCCCCAGTACCGACGAATTTGTGGGTGCAGAAACACCAACATTACTTCATCGATTGGCAAATTGCAGCGAACACAACTATAAATTTCTGTGAAGATTCGTCGTTCAGGGCAGAGCAGCCACTCCTCTGAAGGAGGATAACCCAATAACAGTATCCGCTGTAGTAATTTCGATTACCGATGTAGATGATAGGTCTCTGGCAAAAGATAATTCAGAGTCAAAGGATAAGGCGATTGATGGGGCGATAATTGAACATATGCTTGTTTCAGTAAGGTTTTTTTTTTTTTTTTTTTTTTTCGATGGGGAAGCATTGACAGCCGTACGAATCTACAATTCGAAGTGTGGGACTTGACTCACCCACTAAACCCCATCGCCCCAAGTCCTACAGTCCCCCTGGCACTACCGCTAAGTATTACGTCAAGGAGGAAAGAGGGAGCATTTCTGCTCAAAGTCTGCTTCTACCCCATGTAAATCAGTCAGTAATTTACGTTATAACTTCTTGTCGATATCAAACTAAGGACCTATTACTTCAACGTTAGTCTGAACTCGTCTCAGCCGTTCAATTCGGCGCAGCTCTGTCATAATTTGAGCTGCCGCCTGACTTACCGCATCCCAGTTCCGCTGCGATTGGTACATGTGGCGAACGCAATTCGCCACAGTCGGTTCCTCTCCAAACGCTGCTGCGACCATTGACCTGGCAACAACAAATCTCGGACAATGCAGAAAGACATGTTCTGCATTTTCGTTTACGCCTCTACAATCCGGACAGTAGGGATCATCATCATATCCCCGCTTATGTAGGTACTCCTTGAAGCATCCGTGACCGCTCAAGAACTGCACCAGGTAATGATTGACCTCACCGAACTTCCTTCCGACCCATTCTTCGACATTATTAATGAGCCGATGGGTCCATCTGCCTTTGTCAGAACTCTGCCATCTCCGCTGCCACTCCACCATACTGAGGGCTCTTTCATCTAGCCTTCTCACCTCTCCAGTGCTCCTCTTAGCGACAAACAGTCGACTTATCTCTGCAACCACTAAGTCAACAGGCATCATACTCGCCAATACCAGGATTGCATCGCTGGATACCGTTCGAAATGCAGCACAGACACGGATGGCACATGATCTGTGGACTGCATTCATTTCTCTCATATATGACTTTATTCTACTAGCCTCCATCCAGATCGGCGCAGCATAGACTAGCACCGACGTTACGACATTTGCCAGCAGCCGTCGCTTCCGCTCTCGAGGCCCTCCATAGTTCGGCATCAGCCTGAGGACAGCACCAGCTACTTTTGATGCTTTAGCAGCTGTTTGCGTCAAATGTTTCTTGAACGTCATCTTTGAGTCCAATTCCACTCCCAAATATCTCAAAGAGGGCTGTGACACAATCTCGAGGCCGCCAACCGTTACGCTAAGGTGTTCCCTCATTCTGCGTTTGCTGACAAGCAGTACTTCTGTTTTGTGTTCGGCAAGGCGCAGATCCTTTTGACTCAACCAAACACCAACTCTCCTAACAGCCTCATTACAGATAAACCTAAGTTCATCGATGAACTTTGCCACCACCACAATAACCAAATCATCGGCATAGGCCACCACCCTTACGTTGTTGGGCATGTCAATTTTTAGGACACCATCATACAAAACATTCCATAGCAGGGGGCCCAAAACTGAGCCCTGTGGTACACCTCCTGAGACGTCATACTCGATCTCCCTGTCCTCTGCATAGTATGTTAACCGTCTTTTGCTAAAATAGTCAACAACTACACGGATCAGGTACTGTGGAACGCTGAAACTTCTTAGAGTGTTTCAGTAAGGTCAACTTAATAAAAATCACTGCAGTCAAAAAAGTCAGCACCAGGGAAAAACTCAAATGGACGGAGATCGACCAGAGTGCAGCTAAAGAAGTAGCTTCCAGTGTAAGGACAGCAAAAAAAAAGTCAATATAGTAGCAACACGTGCCCAGCGATTAATGTAGATGAGATACCAAAGCTAACGGAGAACAAATGGCAAGTGGCTAAGGATCGAAAGAAGAGGCAAAAGTTTCCACGTGCTTGTCCCAAATATAACTGACTGGCTCAATTGTCTCTCCGGGAACGTAGGGTTCGAATTTAATCAATTCGCAATTGGCCATAGATGATGTGAAACATAATGTGGTCTCGTAGAAGATCAGTAACACCTTGTTCATGATTGCCCCCGATTCGAATAATATATATGCTTACCTTGGATCTCTCCACAGTTCACAGGTGATTTTATGGCCAATGATCACTTCTACAGAGGACTGGTCATTCTTCTCTTACGAAATTTTTAACATTATGCGTGCCGTTCGTATGAACGAGCGAATAATGGCGCCTAATTATGGTTATTATCCCTTCTTTCGAAGGAACGCTCTAGCAGTTTCATAGTGAATTAACGGGATTTGAGGCGATACAGGGTTTTTAGACGATAGAAGAACATTTGTTTTGGACAATTTTTTTTTTCGAATCAATCATAACTTGTGGCTCAGGCCATTCGTATCTTTTAAAGATTTTAACGTCCTTGCTCGCATAACAAAAAAAGAAATTAAAAAAACAGAGTAGAATAGAGTAACAAAAACAATAACAATAACAACTACAATGACAACAGTGACTACAACAAAAAGCAACAACTTAAAAATCCAGAACAACACTAAAACCACTCACATGTTTGACTCGAGGGCACGCAGACAAACAAAGAGACACACAGATACACAGATATAGTCACGTTCACGCTTACAGGCACATACATATGTAGACACACATAAGATACACAAACGCATGGACACACACATATTGGGAACAAAATTGCTGTTGACGCCAAAAGCCCTCGAGCTCTCTGCGTGGCTGTGGTAGGCTACACTACACTACACTACACTAGTACACTAGAAGTACAACACAGTCAGCCGAATCTGTTTGTGTGTATCTGAGCCTCTGTATATGTAAGTATGTTTGCATTCCTCTTTCGTTTTGTATTCTTAAAACTTCAAAATCGCATTTGTATGTGTGTGCGTAAAAGTATCTATAATTTCTGGAGCTGTTACTTGATCCAACGACAGTAGCATTTTTGGGCCACAAAGACATAAGCAAAAACTACAGAATTTCAATCTTCGATAAAAATAAAAACAAGTATAAAAATTTAGACTTTCCATTACAAGATTGATCAAAGATAATCAACCCTTAATCCTGACCTGTAAAATAGATGGAAATAAAACCCTCATCGGCAGCATCACCATCATCATCATCATCAATGTTACTTGGCAACATCATTTTGTCGTTAAAAATACTCAAACGTGTACTTCTCCATCATCATCAGCATCACCATCATCATTATCAACTTAAAGTTTATGTAGTGAACATCAGAAGAAGCATCATCCACATCATGATCATTGTGAGCACGTCGCGTTGTGACAAACTGTGTGGCTCAAAAGGCTCAACATGTCGCTGTGTCATCGAAGTTGCCCGACGAACCAACCAACTTGAGTCAACTTCAATTCTTTGCAAAATTTCACATGCTTTCATTTGCAGGTTCCTATCTTCTCCTTTCTTTTTGGTTTCCTTGTTATATTTTTTTTTTTGGAGTTTTTACATTTAAGTTCGAATATATTTTTTCTTTCCATTTTGGGTTCCATCTTCCTTCTTAACCAAACGCAATATGCTTCATTTTACATTGGTTGACGTCCTGAGCTTCATTTTCAAGCAGATGCAACTATTTGCAATGCATCAACTGCAACTAACAAGCGAATGGCAGCAAGTAATACAACAAGAACTCAACTCAACTCGACTCGACTCATATCATTTGCGTTGTCATTTTCTTTTTTAAGTTTTCTTCCTCCACCCTTTTTTCCCATTATTTTTCATTCCAATCAAGCTGTCACCTGGTATCAATACAAAAATGTATATATATCTTCATACATATGTATGTATGTGGTATTTATTGAGCTCTAAAGTATGTACAACAAAGTAAGATATGATGAAGAAGAATAAGAGAAGCTAGGAGGTGAATGACTGCGTATGCTTGATTTATTTTCATTATTCATACGCAACGTACGAGTAGGAAAAAAAATTAAAAAGCTGCTTTTAATTTGCAAACGTAATGATTAAAAGAAAATAATGAACGATGCACACAACTTGTCTTTAATTATTCACACATATGTATACTCCTTACACACACACACTACTCACAGGCAGATGTGCATTGTCACGTTTTCATACTTCTACACAGATATACTTCACTTGTAATTAATTTTAATAACTCAGCAAGATTACACATGCACTGCATCTTCTTCTATATTTAATTAAGGCAGATTAATACACACCACAAGTTAATACACAAACACATATACCCACACACACACATCTATTGATATGTAAACATAGGTCTATAGAGATGTATACATTGAGTAAAGTTAGACGGACTTGTTGACTTCGATAACCAGCTTATATGTATTAAACTGAGATACATAAACACACACACACAGATATTTGTAGATATAGCTACAGATATATGTATATATGTAAACATTTCCATGGCCCATATTCATTAGTGAAAATTTATATTTACATTTGCATAACATTCAACGAAATATTTCATGTTTCGGCAAATATTACGCATACGCACCAACCTTACATTTGTGCATAGGTAGGCCATCGTTGTCATAGTTTAAATTAATTGAATTCAATTGAAATGAAATGAAATGAAATACCACCCACCACCACCAAATCACATGTACTTCATATCACTACATTATTGGAAATATTAGAAAATACCATAAAAGATACTCAATTAGGCATCAATTAAGTGAGCATTCATACATTTCTCATACCATGGTATACTTATATTGTGCATATATAGTAAGAGATGTACTCATATTTGGTGTGATTAGTATTACAAAGGCATAAGGTATTTTTGAATTACAAGTCTATCGAATATTTTTGGTATCCAATTAGTCATGAAGAAGAAAGAAAATTACAATACACACTTTAGATTTTATCAGCCCCGGGTCTATGATTTTTTCGAGCCGGGACAGAAACTAGATAGTGGCGCCCCTCTCCAGCGTTTAAGATAAATTACTTAAAAAAAACTCACAAATATATAATATACAATGGTATTTTCTTACAAGTCGACGGTGAGCCAACCAGCCTAGGCGCTTTGTGAAGCAAGTTTTTTTTTTTTCAATCATATTATACTATGATTTCGGCGCCCCTTGAACTGCCTCCCGAGGCGAGTGTACCGGTTTGCCCACCCCTAAATCCGTGGCTGGATTTTATAACCACAAATAATATAGATAATAATTACCTTAGATATCTGATCTCCTATACTTTGCCAACTAATGAATTCGAATGTTGAGAATTCTGACCGAACGACTGATTCACAAGTTAAATGGTCCCTACTAAGAGTTTTATCGTAGCTTCATAGATGAAAAGAAAAGAATTATTAGCTTCCTCAACAATTGTCTCAGGCTAGCGTTAGACCGAAGACGTAAATAAACATGTTTTATGGTCTGGTGGAAAAAGCAGTACATTATTTCATATGAGAGCGCATACACCTAAGGAAACAAAACAGAACACATTGTTTTAGTCATGTTGCTTTATGACTACTTGTCGAGAAATACACGTCATTGCATATGGCCAACACACATTGAATCAAACATGTTTGTTTCAAACGATGATGCAACCTATACCGCACAGGTCAAAACAAAAACAAACAAGAAACAATCCGTTTCTTATGTTGAAATGTTGTTTCTTGCAGAAAAAATTTCTATTCCAATTATTTTCTTTATATGCGTTCTCTTTTTGTTGTTTGCCGAGACAGTAAGTCTGAAAACTGTAAGACAGGACACAGAATCAACAATTTTGAGTGCGTACACAATTTCGTGAATATTCATTAGTCTATGATGTTTTGGTTTGGCATTCATGTAATACTTCATTAAATTTTGTTTTACGGCAACACACACCAAATGAAACAAAGAAATAGAAAGTTTGTCCTGTTTCAATATATTGCGCTTGGTGAGTGTTGGAACAAATCAAGGTTTCTTGTCATACAAATCAAAAAAGTTTGTATTCGCTACGGTGTACCACCAGCCTTTGAGTTTCTATAAAACAATTCATTTCCTCGAGAAGATGATTCTAACCTGACACTGGATGTTCTCCAACTTTTCATCAATAAAAAGGAATGATATCATTTGAAAGATCTCCTCCTACAGGCATTTCAGACATCACAATGAGACGTCAGACCTCTGGAGGAGCATGTTCTCACGTGAAGTGACCCGTTTTATCAACATAAATAATCTTTTGTAACCTCATTTATGCGCTTAAATTTCCTTGTTTGAGTCAGTTTAAATTCTTTTCATATAATTAAAATAAACAAGTACCTCTAAACAAGAATATTAAATTACTAGCAGTTTAACCCGGCGTTGCCCTGCATTCCGTAATTTTCTGTGTAAATTGTTGTTGGAGGCTTTTTTAAGAGCTATTCAGTTTATAGTCTTTGACGAAATAAGCTGTCTCTCTCTTGATTCGCTCTCAGTGCACATCAAGTTCAGAAAGAAAAGTGCAATACTCTCAGTAAGTAATTAAATTATTAATAAGAGGGGAACAAATATAAGAATGGCATCAACAAAATTTTGTGCGTGAATATAAGCAATTTTATAAATAAAGTATAGATTTCTGATACCTTGGGTTACATTAATGAAATTTTCGTATAGTTCTCTAATCTAATCTGAAAGAATTTTTTAAATCAGTTAAGTAGTTTTTAAGTTTATTCATTACAAATAAACAAGCAATCATACAAAAACACAAATCATTCCTCTTTGTAATGTTACTATAGATTGAATCTAAGAAGTACTATGTCCTTATATAATTACATTAATTAGATAAGAACACAAAATTACGAATAACTTTAAGCCCAATTGATTGCTATTCAATTAGCACTAAATGGACCCAAGAGACTGATTAATACCTTCGGTGTCAATCTTACTAATTTTAAAACGAAAATTGTTTTAATTTCCTCAATAAATTCTTTAAAAGAAACCACAACATCTTTGCCAATGAATACAAATTTCTTTATTTCAAAAATTTCCCAATCAACAATCCATCAATCAATAAATAATTGTTGCCTTGTTTCTATCTTTGCAATTTGTATTTTTTTCTTCATTTTTATGCAATTTGTGGGAATTTTTATTTCAATTTCAATGACCTAGATTTCTTAGTCAAATTTCAAAGTGAAACCAAGAAACACATACAATATTTGAACAATTATAACCACCAACCATAATTAAACCAATATCAAACACCATTGAAAGGAGTGAAGAAACACACTTACACATAGCACACAACAGAACACCACACACAAAATCAAGTCGAAGCCACAAATTTAACAAAATTTGCGTAAATCAGAGAAAAGCAAAAGGAAAATTGAGAAAGTAAAGAGAATTTACACATAACAACATGTGTAAAGGAAAAAATCAAATGTAAAAATGTTGTACTAATTGCAAACTTCAAAATCACACATAGATACATACACACTCACATGAAGATAGTTGAAACACTTACTTTTGTTGCAACTCACTTCATTTGCATGAACAAACATCCACATCCACATATAGTACACCTCATCGACATGCATTCATTTACATTTAAGGACTTCATGTAGTAAAATAGAAAAATTGATTTCTAAAAATATTTTTCTATCATTTTTATTTTTGTACTTACAATAACAACTTAACAACTCTCTTTTCTCTCTCTCTCTCTCTCTCTCTCATTCTCGTTTTTGTTTCTTTGTATCTTTTACAATTCTACTACATAGAGATTTACGTTTTAATCACTTCGACGAGATTCCAGCAAACACATTCGCTGGTCTCCAACAGCTGACAACAATCTTTTTGAATGAGAATGAAATCTCGTACCTGCAGGATGATGCTTTCGAAGGACTTGTGGCTTTGCGGTTTCTCTACTTGAACAATAATCGCATAAGCAGATTACCAACGAACATATTTCAACATTTGAAGCATTTGGAAACGATGTAAGTATGTCTTTAACGAGCGTCATTTAGTTCGTTTGTTTGTAATTCCTTTACAAGAGACTGGATCGGAGAGTGTAGTAGATTGGATTGTAGAGTGTAGAGCATAAAGTACTCGTAAACTGAACAGAACAATCGATAGCATGTGTCTCTATAATGGAGCAGTAATCATTTCATTTTCTATCCTTTTTTGTTTTTGTTTTTGTTTTTTACTTCTCATCAACTCATAAGTAAGTATATGGAAATGTGTATTTAATTGAAAGTAGGGAATAGACGAACGATGAACATTGAGACATTGAGAAGCTTTGAAAATCTGTCTGCAGGTTGCCCGCATTTAAAATTAAAATTGCGCATACGTAGTGTTGAACAATAAAATGAAATACATATACATACTACTAATAAAGAAAAGAAGCAAAAAACAAAAACTAAAGAAAGAAACTTAAATCTAATTGAAACCTGGAACTGGATCTGGGATAAAGGTTAATTAAACACTGGAGGAGGAAATAGTAAATGGAAATTCAAAAGAAATGCATTGAACGTGAAAAAATCATGTTTATCTTAATTAAATTTTCATGATTCATGTCATTTACTGTATACGAATATATAAATAATTCAGAATATTTACTATTTATACGTATAAGATAGTATGGAGTGGAAGAAAAGTGAAACTAATGATTCTAAAAAAGATTTAATCTCTTTTTGAATTTCATTCAATTCAAATAAAATTAAACACTTAAATACTTGGGCAATTATATAAGTCAGTGACTTTTTAGATTTCTCACCTACCATCTAATAATAGACTAATGTCAAATTTTGAGCAGGCTGCGCCATTTAGTTTTGTTTAAAACAGTGTTTTGAAACAGCAGAAAATGGAATATCGTGAGAATATTTTTTGTGTAAAAATAATAAGGAAATGCTTAATAAATACTGTGGGGACTTTGCACCATCAATTCCAATGGCTAAGAAGAGGTTTACTGGATTCTGTTGTGTTCGTACCAGCACAAGTGTAGTTGCTATGGCAAAAATCCATAAATTGGGCTACGAACTGCTACCCCATCCAACATAATCTCCAGATTAAGCACTCTGCGACTTTTTTCTGTTATCAAACCTGAAGAAATGTCACGGCGATAAGATACAGGTCGAATGAGAAGGACATCACTGAAACAAACGCCTATTTTAAGGACCTTGAGAAAGCCTCTTATTTGCAAGGGATAAAGAAAATGGAAAACGCTGGATTAAATGCACCAAGCTAAAAAGAGACTACATTGAGAAATAGAATGCTTTTTCGCAAAAGAAAAATATCCTTTATTCAACAAATCACTGACTTTTCAAACTACTCTTATATACATATTTAACAGATGATAAGAGGATTAAAAATATTCTTTAACATATCAAGTAATAAATAAGTAAACGCAAGTGTTCACAAACAGATTTAAAATCTTTTATTGACAAATTCTTTTGATCTGAGAATGCAATTGTTGTGATTGATTTACTTAAATTTAAAATAAGTAAGCGGAATTTACATAAATAAAATTCTTGTTGCCTTGTTTGAATTATGGTAAACTGATTTAAGTTAAAGTAAAGTTTCGCACAAGTCTCCAAAAGTCCGGGACGAATCAATGTTCCAACTTAGTGTAGTCAACATCAAACGAAAGCTCACACGGAGCGTTTGAGCAGTGCTATTCAGATAAGTTTCCAGGAAATCATATAATTAGCAGAACAAGAAAACTAATCGGACTGTATGCAAATACTAATGATATGTATTTATGATCTATAAGAGGACAGCAATAATTAATCATGTCGAAGAAAAGAGACTAGTTTCAAAAGGTCTGCATCTGATCACAGTTATGTTTAATATTTTTAAAATGAAGAAGCCCATTTAAATCATTGCCAGAACGCCAATTGGATTTCAATGACACTAGACTTCAAAGATGACCAAAGGTGGAGCAATCAACCAGTGATTTTGAAATCGATGGTGCCACGAGCTTCAAATGCGCAGTAAATGGACCAACAATCATTCCAAGGTGATCGCACATGAGGACAATACTCATTCACAACGATGGCTGTTGGGGCAAATCATCAATTGTTTACCTGGAAAGGATGAACTTATCAGGGTTGTGGATGTACCCACTATCAAGGGTGTTATTCGGCCACCCATTCACAAGCCAGCTGCATTACCAATTTGAAAGATTCTTTTAATGGGGCCAAGATGTCGAGATATGCCGAACCTATATTTAGAAGCACTTTAAAAGTACTAATTTATAACTTTAATTACTTCTTTATATTAACTATTCCAAATATCACATATGAATGCTGACAGTCCCGGATCTACGATTTTTCCGAACTGGGGCAGAAACTCTCTCTAGCGTTTAGAATAATTTTCTTATATATCTCACAAATATCAATATATATGATGACGTCAATTTCAGTAAAAGACGTCAATTGTTGACACGCCAAATCTCAAATCGGCATCTCGGGTCCAAAAGTTCACTAGTGCACTGGTGCACAAGTTCACTTGTGGTGTGGGTCTGTATAGCACCTTTTTCTTACATGTCGACGGTGAGCTAACCAGGCTTCCGTATGCTAGGTGCTTTGTGGAGCAAGTTATATCATATTATGATTTATTATTTACGGTTTGCCCTCCTTAAATCCGGGCTGAATGATCATAGAATTATTTACACATTAGACAAAACATAGATGTGAATTATACAGAATCATTTGGATGTAATATTCACATAAACATACTCCTACTAAATCCACTTAAACAAGTTTGATCAAGTTTCCTATTATCCGTTTACCATACTTTATCTTAATACTTCAATTGAACTGACAAAGCATTTAATGGTTTGTCGTGAATTTAGTTTAAAGAATATATTGCAATCAACCGAATTACTGCATTGCCATCGAATAAAATTGAATTGTTTTTACCTTCCACTCCTCTACACTTTTGTAACATGAGTTTGTATGCATCTTTTCCATCTTCTTCAATGACTAACAAATAAATTAATTTTGTTTTTTTTTTTATACTTTAACAACAAAAACAAACTTCAGCTACCTTGAGAACAACGACATTTGGCAATTACCAGCGAATGTTTTCGATAATCTGCCACGCTTGAATCGCCTGTGAGTATAAAATACTAAAATGAAAAATCAACGAACAAAAGAATTTTGTGAAAAATAAAAGAGAAAAAAAATCAAAAAGAAAAACATTAAAATTCATGAAAAAAAAAAGAAATTCGAAGAATTGGAAAGTTTTCAATTAAATTTGTGCTAATTGTTGCATGTTCCATGCCACATTCATTTCATTTAATTTCTCTTTCTTTCTTTCCCCTCTCTCTCTCTCTCTCTCTCTCTCTTTCTCACTGTCTTTATGTGTCCTACAGATATTTGTTCAACAACAAACTGACGAGCATCCCAACGGATGTGTTCAACAATTTACCAAGTCTCAAGCGACTACGTCTGGATGTCAATCCCATTGATTGTAAT
Source organism: Amiota communis (assembly GCA_037043315.1). Lineage (NCBI taxonomy): Eukaryota > Metazoa > Arthropoda > Insecta > Diptera > Drosophilidae > Amiota > Amiota communis. The sequence continues at coordinate 192,060 of JBAMAV010001270.1, forward strand.
TGTGGTGTTTATTCGCTCTGGCAACATTGGCAACAACATCCGCAACGCAATCAAATCACTATCACGTTAACGTGCGCCACGCCAGCGGATTTGGCACGTCGCAACTTTGCCGGGTTATTGGAACAGCATTTTCATTGTCGTAAGTCGTTGTAGTCTGTAGTAATACAATCTGGGTGGAGATGTTCTTGTAGTGTATGTAGAATCATGCAAGGAGAAGAGTTGTGCTGAGTTGAGTTGGGTTGAATTGTGTCTAGTCGTGCTTCTTGTTGTTATTCCTTGTTGAGGTTATTGTTAACGTAACGATAAAAAATCGTGCATCGTGAATCGTGAAAGGTAACGGCGAGGAAGACTGAACACAACTAAGCAGACTTAAAGACTAGAAGACAAGCGTGAGCATGACGGCGATGACGATGACGTTGTCGTTAAATTGCATTTGATTATAGTTTGATTTTTCAGCGTTTTTTCTTCTTTCTGCTTTTCGCAAGAATAAGCAAAAATCAAGAAGTGCTTTACTTCACTAACTTTGCCTTCTTGCCATCCTCCGCCCATACTCCATCATTGGTATTAAAATAAGCTGACAAAGATGATAATATTTTCAACCGTTTCAATGATACTTTAATAGCACTCAACACTATTTGCGAAACTAATTTAAGTAATTCTCAATCTCTTACTCTCACCCTTCCTTCTACATATTTTATTTCATTTACCCTCCCATCGATTTATAGAAAAACCCATTCTGGTTGCTTCACCACATGACATGCATGTAACAACAGGTGACAGCGTCGAGTTGCCATGTCAAATTGTGGGCGATCCAACGCCTGAAATCATTTGGATGCAAAATACAAATGAAGTTTCCAATACAGAGAATGGTGACAACACGTCACGAATGCAAATATTATCCACTGGCAATTTACGCATCAATTCAGTGGAGTCCAGTGATATTGGCATTTACGAGTGCATTGGACGTAACGAAATGGGTGAGGTCAAGTCACAACCCATCCGCATAATGGTCACTGATGATGGTGACAATAACCGGGGCAACAGCAACAATAACAATAACAATCAGAATGGAAGACCAGAAAGACTGACCGCCGGCGTTGGCATTTCTAGCAGCGCTGCTACTGAAGCACCACGTTTCATATATACGCCAAATGATCAAATTGTCGCAATGCATGGCTCTGGCCCGGTGACTTTGGACTGTGTTGCAGTGGGTGAGCCTCAGCCTGAAATTCAATGGTTCATCAATGGACGACTGGTCACGCAATCAACACAAACTGTTCAGAAACAGTCAAATGGCAGCCTTGTCCTTTACGAGCCAACATTGCTCAGCGCAGGCACATATCGCTGTGAGGCAAGCAATCGTTGGGGCAGCATTCAGGCAACAGCACGTGTCGATGTCAAGGGTGAGTGAATCTATCTATCTACACATACACTTAAATATGTATTTGTCCAACATGCGTGTATCTATTGTATGTATATAGTATTGTGCATATGTTTTTTCTCTTGATATTCGTTATTTCGAATTCGAATTGAAATTCTTGTTGGTGTCGTTGTTGCTATTTTTGTCATGTTACATTTGGCACTGGGAAATTGCATTTACTATGCTTTTTATATGCTTCTTTTTCTCTGTGTTTGAGAATATTCTCTTTGGTACAATTTCAAACTGTTTCACATAAATAAGAATTTTTATTTTTCAATTTTTCTTTCCATAGATTCACTTTTTCTTTTTTTAGTTTTTATAGTTTTATACAATAAAAAAACCTGCATTGATGAAATTCGATTTGATCGTACATATGTCATTCTGAAACTAACTTAAAACCTTCTGATTGATGTTGATGGTCTAAACATTTAGTGCACTTTAGGTTCAAGGATATTTATATCTGTTCCAGCTATTCATATTTCATTCAATATTCAAATGAAAATCTTTAACAAATGTTAAAATATAGTGACATCTTATAAACTATTGCATGGTAACAACAACATTTGTTAAATTTGGGTGATGAAAACAGTCAGGAAGGTGATGGCCGCAGATTTGTTGGAGCGCTCGCAATATAATTTAGGTACTTCAATTTAATGCCTTTCATCAAAACAAGAGAGCAATGGCCATTTCAATGTATTAGATTATTTTAATCATAACATATTTAAAAAGAAAATCATACCCATTAAGCAATGAAGAAAGTACTCTTCTATGTAACGGTAATACTTTACCGTAGGATACTTCACCCGTCAAAAAGTTGTTCCCCTAGTTAGAATATAGGGTCTCATAACAAAGTAAGGCCAGATACATATTTTTAAACGGAACGGAATTCATCTTTTTCCTAATTATTCCGAAGTTTGAACTTTTCTTTTGCTTTATTCCATGGAGTATAAGGGCAATTTCCCTAAGAATTGTTTCCCCATCCAGTAAATATGATAATTTTAACCTCTGTGATTATTTCCAATATGAAACCTGAAGAAATAGTTGATACTTTTTAACAAGATTAGTCGCCATAGAGGCAAATGGGTTTTTTTGGAAGAAAACAATAAATTGGAGAAACATTGGACTAATTGTAATTGACCTAAAAGAAGATTTAAGGGAGAAAAAAATAGGTCTTCATTTCTAACACTGCCGCTTGTTGAAGAATTCTCGCATAGTGAATAAAACATTATTTATAAATTTCCATATACCCTACAAAACATACATTTGCAATCAAAATGATCTCAAAAAGTGAGACTCTTTTAATCAATGAAATAATATCTGCCTAAAGTGGCAATCAATTAAATTTAGATTTGTTACCTTTAAAGGTGCGAAGTTTTCTAAAAAGAAAAGTTTAACTAATTTATAATAGAATTTCAAAATAAGTGTTGGTGATTTTTTAATTATTTATGGGTTGAAAATTCAACTTTTATTTTGTGAATAAAAGAAATCATTCTCCCTAAATTATGTTAAATAAATAAATAATAATAAATAAATTCTCCCTAAAGAGGTGAATTAATAATTAACTACTCTTCCTCTGGCATACAATCCGCGCCACTTGAATAGCACACCCATACATATGTTTTTTTTTTAAACCTCATATTTCATCATTTGCCGATACAGAGATGTTGGAGGCTTTTGTGAAAATAGGATATTTAATTATGCATTAAATGTAGAACAATATACACGGCTGAGTTTATATGAATATTCCGAGACTCAACTAAAATAAGTACCTTATCGTATTGCCATTTGAATAGAAATACTTCTAGGAAAACATGTAACAGAGGCAGAAAACCCAAACTAAAAGATTTTAAGTACCTATGTACATGTTGATAAAATATAATAGAATATAATAGAACGAAAAAAGTCTTAAAGATATACGATATTCGCTTTTTAAGTGATGAGTCTAAATATGTAAATAACATGAAAGGCGCGGACAGGTGATTTATTTTGAGAGATGACTCAAATAAGCACGACTTAGTTGCCAAGATAAAGGCAAAAAGTAGTGTTAAAGCAAGCCTAACTACTATCAGACGTCTTATTATAAAAGCTAAATATGTATACTCGTATACAGAGATTTAGAAAATCTTCCATTTCATACCAATCCACACTCATTTCACCAGAACTATACTGGGAGCACGTTATTTGCTCAGAAGTGAATATGTTTTAAGTATTTGGAGGACCCCGTCTTCTTCAGCTATTACTTTTAAGATTTATCCCACACTTGGAGTATCAGCAATAAGGAAGGGTAAATGATCTCCTATGATGAGACTTGCAACCTGCAATTTTTGTAGACGAATGTAAATTCGAGGACATGCGCTGTAGAGAATTGCAAGAATCCATTCATATACCGTTTCGAATCCAATCATATGTAGTAAATTACTCGTATTTTACCTGTTTGGATGTATTTGAAATGGCAAATGAATGGATTTGTCAAGATCTCTAATAATTTGGCATACTAAAATGTGGTTTTCCATTCTTGATGAGCTTTTTAGACGTTTGGTGAGTTCATATAAACATGATAATGAGTCAATCTACACTCTGACACTCATACTCAACGGATCAAAACTTTATTGAAAATATTTAAGAATAATAATATTGAAGCCAAACAAAACTCATTCTCATCATTAACCCAGCTTGGAGCTATATTCTATTGAATTATATACTCGTGGACGAACTGTACAAATCAATCTCAAAAGTATCTGTGAAGCATTGGTCCAAAAATGGGGTTCAATAAATTGGGAAAAAAAATTAAATTCAATTAACTAGTACATGTAATAAAACAGTAATTAAAAATTTTGTTAATGTTTGAAACACAAAAGTTTACCAAAAAAAAAAGTCTATTTTGGGGAGGAGTGCTATTCAAGTGGCGCGGAATACATATGTACCAATAAATACTAAAAAAAAACTATAACTTTGAAATACTTTTTAACTTAATAATGTAATCAATCTTAATTAAAAATACAATATTACAATAATTTATGTAAGTTTTATTTTGTTTTTATTGTTTGAATGATAAAATCGAATCATTAAAATCAACTTTCATAGCAGAAATTTTATTCTTTTTTTATACAAGCATAATTTATTAAAATAATTAAAAAGTATAAATTTCCGAAAATCGAAAACACAAAAAGATAAAATAAATGATATGAAAAACCACTAACAAATCATTGTGTAAAGCCATAAATACATACGAGCCCACAACGATCGACAAAGACCACAAAAAGCTATTGAAAATATTGTTTAATTAATTTATAATTAATTTAACGCCAAATTCATGAATGAGTTTTTAATTATTCATTGTTGGCTTGTTGGCTTGTTTTTTTTTTTAGTATTTCCCTTATTTTTAAAATATATTTTTGCAAATTCAACATAAAAACCTTTGCAAAATAAAATTCATACAATAAATGAAATAAAATGAAAATTGGAAGAGAAAAAAAAAACAACAAACTTATACACATATTTTAGCAAATTATGCAGGAAAATGAATTACAGAAACTACAAAAACAACAAGAAACAAGAAAATCATGGCAACAACTACACAACAACAATAACAGTGGGAACAAAAAGTGAGGCCACAATTTACAAATGAATTGCTATGAAGAGTAAAATATGCTAAACATGTACAAAAGCCACAACGAAACCAACTCAACCAACGAAACAAGCCCGGATTGACCTCATATAATGATGACCCTCATATGATGTTGTTGATTATAATAATAATGATGATGATGGTGATGATGATGATGATGACTATGACCAAAAATATACTGTACGCATTAATTAACTGCGAAAAAGCATCAAATAGTAAAACTACAAAAATTATTTAAAAACGACAAAAAATACTCATTCAGAGGATATGTATATTTAAATAGCATCCATGAGGTCGCGGCTGTTCTGGTTTTTTTTTTTTTTAATTTTTTAAAGCCTCAATGGAACTGGACTGAACTGTCAAATATGCATAGATCGAATGAGAGTAGCTGCACGCGACTTATGTATGTGCCTATAGAAAACCAAAATGGAAAAGCGCTGACCGCAGGCTATTTATTTGCTTTTGTTGTTTCGATTGTTGTTGCTGTTGTTGCACTTTTTGTTGTATCTGAAGTTGTTGAAGGTCCTGTTGTAGTTGTTGTTGCTGTTGTTGTTGTTGTGTCTGCTATTTGGAGCGTGTAAAAACCATTAAATGGGCACATTGATTCCCATGTTTTATGCCACCTTTTTGTATGCGTTCATTCAACCATTCGAAACTGGCTTACGTTTTTGAGCATCAAAATCGCATCGTTTTTAAGTTACGACAAACAACAACAAAAGAATCAAAAACATATAGGGGTGCTATTAGTTGGATATGCCCGACTAACAGATCACCTTGTGTGTCCTTATAAAAATTCTAACAAATTCAGACAGAGCAAAAGTTAGTAGTAGTCGAGCAATGAGGAAGCAATCTTTATACAAATGTGATTAATGGAAAGGAAGATAATTTATGTAGCCTCCTCAAATAAAAAAAGGAAACACTTAAAATTAATTTTATAAGTATTACTGTTCAACTTTGTTATACCAATTTGGACTTATGGTTCTGAATTGCGGGGTACCGCAAACGCGAGTAACATTGAGGTTATATAAGGAGCACAGTCCAAAATACTTACAACAATCTCTGGAGCTCCATAGTATATAAGGAATGAAGACATTCACAAAGACCTGGAAGAACCACCAGTAAAAAAAGAATAGTCTAAGCTTAAAGATCTTTATATGGACAAACTAACTTGACACGTTAATCCCCTAGCTAGAGCTCTCATCTAAATCGCAACGATCGACCAGCCTTTTTGCTTAATAAGAGTGACTTTCTAGTATGGGGAAATGAAAACTCATCATTTAGAGAAATCCTACTATTTCTGTTCTATCAAAACTAAGATCTACCAAGGGAAGTTCTTGAAATTTGAAACAACTAACTAGATTCCTAAATCTTATCGTCTTCAAGACTGACATGGATAAATCGATACATCATGGTGATCATTTCTGTATGCATACATAAGTATTATATGCTGAATATATCTGATTCGAATACAGAAGAGTATACGAGTATAACAAAAAGAAAACTTCAGTCCCCCATTTACAATGATTTACAACAATTTTTCAATGCCATCAACAAAAAGCGGCCATTTTAACTAAAACTACCATTTTTTTTTTTGTTTTTTTTTTTTGTTTTTAACCCTTCTACTTTTTTCCACCATTCATCTCTTTCTTTTTCTACTGGCATTGTATAGATCTACCTGAAATTTTAATGGCGCCTGAAAATCAAACAATTAAAGTTGGTAAACCTTTTGTACTCGAGTGCGATGCTGATGGTAATCCAATACCCATGATTTCATGGCAATTCAATGGTGAGCCGATTGTGGCCAACGAACGTTTACTGCTCGAGAATGAGAACACTGAACTGGTTGTAAGTGTAGCCCGTGAAGAGGATGCAGGTAAGGACAATTGTGGAAAACTTCCATTTGCCATTGATTCATGTATTTTGTTGATTCATTCGTTCGTTCATTTATTCATTCATTCATTCATCCATGCATTCATCATGTTTAAATATGCTTTTACCGTTCCAAACCACCATCATCACCACCTTTACCACCATTTCCATCGGGGCCCACCAATCATCACCACCAACCCACCCCCACCACCACCACCGCCTTGTCTACTATGAATACAATTGTCGGGAACATGGACATGGACACGGACACCAGGTGTTTACACTTGCATCGCTGAGAACGAGAATGGCAAATCGAGCGCAATGGCAACAATTAAAGTTGAACGTTTGAATGGACCACCACGTCTAATCATCGAACCTGTGGATTTGGTTGCCTTCACAGGTACAACCATCGAATTGCCATGCAAGGCTGAACATCAGGATGATGGTATAAAGGTATGTAAATCCAAATTCTATTCCAACATTTGATTAAGAATTTGTATTGTCCTTGGTATAAAATTCAATTGTATTTTCTTCATTTTTCATCAAACATTAAAGATAACCTGGCGTCGTGATGGAAGGATTATTGATGCTAACGAACAGCTGACAGAGAAATATCAAATCAGTGGCACCGGAAGTCTTTATGTTAAGAACGTAACAGCTCTTGATGGTGGTCGGTATGAATGTTCATTGAAGAATCAATATGGACGTGCAACAACATCAGCTTTAGTTACTATAAGGTAAGAACATAGTACATATTTAGTTAAGACTTAAAGTAACACAATCCGAATAAGTAAAGATATAAAGAATATTAAGTTTACCAAATTCACACAAAACACAAAAACTTTATAAAACAACAACTCAACTAGTTGCGATTTAAGGTCTCCACATCATTGTTTAGTTTAATTGTGCCTTAGTGGGTCAAGCAAAAACTTGTCAATGAAACATTTAATCGAATCTCTGAACGAGAAAAACTCACTAAAAAAGGAAAAACTTAAAGTAGAGAACATAAACACAAAATAAAACTCAACAGGGACTCCGAATTTCAGTTGAAAAGACTCAAAAAAAAAAGGAAGGAAACAATGAAAAATAGAAAATTCAATTTCCGTCGACAAAAAAGCAACAATATTTTTAGACGATAGATAGAACCAATGATGCAAAAGTTTAGATTAGATGTTTTCACTTCATAGCTATTCAAATGTGTTTAGACTCTGAAAGGCACTTCGGAACAATTTTGGTAGAAGAAAAAGTTTTAATCAGTTGAAAATTATATGAGTTACACCTTATAATTTATAGTGTGGATTCCAAACGATTGGAGGCTTACGATTTACCGATTTTCCATTTAACATTTTAGTTAGGATCTTTTGTAATTTCTACATTTCTATTTCTCCTATATACTCTATAGTCGTAGTGCCTGCATGGCTTTGATATATTCACTCCTACTTACATCCTTATACTTATGATCTATTTTCATAAAGTTCTATGCTTAAGAAGTAATTAAGATCCATTGCGGTCTCTTTCCTTCCCTCTCTTATAACAAAGATCATTACATTTATTTAATATCATACCTGAAATTTTCTATAAATAAATAGATTGGTTTATATAGAGCCTGGCATGTGGCATTAATAGAAAGTGTATTTTTACGATATCTGAATCCAATCTTTGATCCACTGATTGATCATTTGATGTTTTACTCAAGATATGAAGTTTTCTATTTAAAATCATTTATTTAATAATATATTTAAACGAGAAGTTCTTGTATATATAAATATTTATGTCACGTATCTTGGAAACGGCTCTATCGATTTGGCTAATATTTTTTTTTTTTTTTTTTTTTGTTGTGTTCACCTGATTACTAGGGTGCTTTAGAAAATTCAGAAAAACCCAAATAGAACAGCCGAAATATCGTAAAACCCAAATCAAGGTGTGCAAGTGAGAAGGCACATGGCATGGTTGGTTAAGATAAGTAATTTCCAAGGGCGTAGCCAAGATATTGTTCAAGTATTTATTACACTAATAATCTAGACAGCAATAGACTTTCGAAACAATTTTAATAAGTAATACAATAACTAAACTCTGCTAGGGGATGCAGCAGTCCCGCGTGCCTGTAGCTCTGCATACATTCCATGTGTAGAAGTTTAACGTGAGGTTTTTCTTCAAAGAGATAGCTTTGATCATTCATTTTTATATAAAACCTATAGCGATATGAAATATGATCAACCGCTACAAGACGAGATATTCGTTTCTTTGTTTACAGGTTAGTATCACCCTTCTTTTCGATGTTAAGCATATCGACATTTGAAGCCAATAAAGAACATTTGGCGCAAGTGCTGAATTTGTTGTTCAAAAGAAAAAAGCATCGGAAAGTCATCAAATTCTTGTGGAAATTTACAGCAACGTTGATTCAATTGTTAATACTTGTGAACGCTGGTTTGAACAATTCAAAAGTGGTAATTTACACCCTTGGTAATTTTCAGTCATGTATACCTCTGTATACATAAATCAATGAAGATGCTGTGGTCATGTATAAACGGGAATAGTCATGCACACATAGTTCCCTTTTTCTTTCCTATTTTATTAAAATTTAAACAACAATTTTACATTTTCAAATGTAGCTAAAATTGTTTTGAGCCGTCAAAGTAAGACTCGTTCGCCCGGTACTTTTATTATTATTATTATTTATGACGTATTTCCAATTAAAAAAATTATAAACATAGTCTTTTCACAAAGTTGGTTAACAAAGAATTTCCATCCATCTCTTTTGCGTGCTAATGCGCGAAGTTCGCTCATGGATTTTCTTGTTTTTTCCGCAACAGTTCGTTTCCAAGTCAATTTCGGTCTTCCTCTGGACCTCGTCCCTTGAGGGTTCCATTCCATGGCATGGGGTATATCGTCGTCATTTTTGCGAAGGGTATGTCCCAGCCAACCGTTCTTTCGTTTCCGTATCACAATTTGCTCGCAGATTGGCCAGAGTCGCTGATTGCTAATAATTCTTGGCCACCAGATTCGCAGAATCGTACGTAGACATCGGTTGATGAACATCTGTAATTTCCTCATGTTTGTAAGACAGATTTTACACAAGCGTTAAATATTTTTGTTTTCGTCTTCTGGTGGACATGTTTAGCTCTCCAGAAGTTTCTTAGTCTCCCAAACGCGGCCATGGCTTTGTGAATTCTACATTCTATATCGATTAGGGTTCCTACGTTTGTTGTTATTTGGCTACCAAGATATTCAAAACGTTCAACCTCTTCGAAGTCGTTACCTTCGATTATAAGATGGGTGCTAGTAGTGGTATTTAATCGCATGCTCTTGGTCTTCATGAAGTTAATATTCAATCACACTTTTTTAGACTCCACAGTGAGTTTGTCTAGTTGGGTTTGCATATCCGAACATTGATTCGTTAGCAGTGCTACATCGTCGGCGTATTCCAGGTCACTTAATTTTAATATACATAAACTATTTCTTCCAGTAACCAAAGATCTCTTGTTCAAACATATTTGTAATGTAAATTGAAGAAAAAAAAATGCAATTGGCAAAATATCATCTTTTCGAAATGCTGTTAATTTCTCAATAAAATGTGTAGGATCTCTAGGCTAATCTTCAATTTGTAATAAACATAAAATCAAAATTAAAGTACTCTTACCATAAAACTAAACTATAAAGTGTGAAGGATATAAAAACTTAGTTTATGGTTAAGTGCAATGACAATGAAGCAAGGATTATTGGCATTTTTACTAAAGTTGAAAACTTTTTCAAAGAATGCAAAAACTTTAATTGCACAGCTCAACGCATTAACACATACAGACACACACACATGCACTCATGTGGAGGCATACACACAGTAACAGGCAACGACCATTGCCGCCTATAGATACAAAAATACAAGCAACTTCAAACTACAAAGACATCTATGCGTACAATATTTACAGCCAAAAGACCAAAGACAAACTTTCAAGATACAAAACATGAAATAAAAAAACCTACACAAAAAAGGAGAAAATCAAGTGAAACAAAGAAAACTAAGGAAAGAGAAAAGGCAAAATGAAATGGGGAAAACTGAGAGACGCCGCATAAATAAAAAAAACAGCCTTTTTAAATACAATATTTTTCCATTTAGGCAAATGTGTTGCAAAATGCTTTTTGAAGTGAAATAATAATGGCGGCAACTATGAGTATAAAAGTTGGAAAACTTACTTAATTAATTGAAAAGTCTCTAAAATGCACATTAAACACGTCAAGGACACAACACACACTTTTCATCGTTTTGAATACAAATAAATAAGAAGAAAAGGGTGTGATGAGAACAGTAAAAAGAAAAGAAATGGAAAAATATAAACCAACCAACCAACCAAGTGATAACAGCGGAAGCAAAGCACTGGTGATGATAATGATGTTGATGTTACCGATGATGGTGGTGATGATGATGATGATGACAGCAGCACGTATTCAACAGCTTGTAAAACCGCAGAAAATTGGCCAAATTGAAATTGAGTTGACAAGTTGTCAGCAACGGTGACGGAGTTATCAACTCTTAACTCAACTGCAAATGCAACTGCCACTGCCACTGCGACTACTACTCGACTACTGACTTTAGCGTGGTATGCAAGCCAAAAATAGTATGCAGGCGAATGAAAAGAAGAGTATGAAGAGTGAAAAGCAGAACAACAGCAGCACGCAATGCAAATGGCAGTTTAAAGACTTACGAAGCCAGAAAATATGACGCAACGGGAGATCAGACACATATACAGGCGCAAAGACAACTGTATGACTGTATTATTGGATGGATGGAAGGAACTACAATATAACAGACGCAGCAACATCAACAGCACCATCAACAGCAATGGCATTAAATTCTGTGGTTTAAATGAGGGGCGGTATTTTAATTAACCGCCCATATAAAACACACACACTCTCCAACACATACACACTACCATACAGTAGTGATAGGAAACCACAAGCAGAAGAGCAAATTGCCGTGGCCGTTCCCGCCTAGGCAAAATTGCTGTAATTGCTGTTTTTCTTTGCATAAAAGAAGAATGCGACGTGTTTGTGTGCCACACGCTTACGCACAAACACTCACACGCTCGCACACACAGGATATACACACACACACACAGATACATAGATAAACAATGCTTTATATTATGAACGCCGCTGGCATTAGAAACTTTACTCATTATGTGTTACCAACCAACATCATCGTAGTCATCCTAGTCATCATAGTGATCATCATCATTATCATAATAATAATGAACAGTAGCATCATCAACAGAACCGCAAGAGCCAAAAGCAAAGAAGAAAATTGAAAAAAGTAGAGTAGAGTAAAGTTGAGCTCAGAGAACTAAAACCAAACTAACCAAGAACAACCAAAAGTAGTAGTAGCAGGAGCATTAGGAGCAGTTTGTGTTTTTTCTATTGCTATTCCTATTATTTTTGTTGCTGTTGTTGTAGCCACTGGGACTATAAAGCCTGATCCTACTAAGCGCAAAAAGTGAAAAAGTAAACAAGAACAAACCAAGCACAAAATACCCAGGCACCCATTCTATCCCGTTAGACTTAGCGGCCAACAAACAGAGAAAAAACCTAAAAACGGAATAAAACGAAACGCGCTAAGAAAGCAAAATGAAGAATTTAAAAAAAAAAAAAAACAAAGTATCTTTCCTTCATGTTTGTACAAATATTAAATACTCTTTATAGTATCAGTAGTAGCAGTAGTAGTTTTATTTTGAGCTATCTGGTTATATAATATTGTGGTTGATAAATCTCTTGAAAATATGGGTGGCCTAAGTTCACGTCGAAAATTAATGAACAAGTATTCAAACATAACCTCAAATATATAAAAGATTAATGTTAATGAGAGGTAAGAACACTGATTTGGGCTTACAAATATTTTGAACTGAATAAATAGATATAACCTGAATCACTAGAGAATAGAGCAAACATTATTTGTATCATCACAACGAGCCTTTAATGACCTAAGTGAGCTATCGGCTATCTTGGTATCGGCTACCAACCTAATTATCTAAAAAACATAACCTATAAGGCAATCCAATTTATATGATCTCGACATCATCATCATTGTCATTATTATTGCATAGTATAAAGCAAAGAAATGCAATCTGTTCCGATACGTAGAACTTCTAAACCACGCAATGGATTTTGATACGGTTTTAACCATCATTTATAGAATTTTTGACGGAAGGTTCATATGTACAAAATTTTCTTATTATTCTAAATAAGTCTTTGTATATTGGTTATATGGTGGCTTAGAGGTATTTTTTAAAATCAATCAAGTCGTCTTTGTTAAACGAACTACTTCTTATATAGATCGTAGAACAAGAAACACAAACAAACATCGTTTGCTTTAGAATGATTAAACCGATGAAGAAATGGAAATGGGAAATGGCTTTCTAATGCACCCGTGCAAAGCAGTCATGGGTCTCTAGTATATGTATATAACCTGAATCTGGTTGGATCACACATCATCTGTGTAATCACAACGGGTCTTTAATGGCCTAAGTGCGCTGTTAATATCAGAATGGTTTTCTTGACTCAGTTCCTATTGGGGTATTCCCACCTCACAACACTGAAATCTTAAACGAAAAGCACATTGTAGTTTTGATTAAAAAATCAAAATTATACTGGCATTGACTATGAACAACATTTCATTCGATGTCATAGACCTAGCTTATTTATTTTTAATGTAATCATGATTACAAGTATATCCACTGACCAATAAGTGACTTTACAATATTTTACAAACATCAGATAGTACTGATAAACTTATGTGCAGGGTATACAAAATATTATAATAGAATAAAAACAAAAACATTGGCTTAAAAACCTAAAGTTCTTGCCAGCAACTGGCGTTAAACAAAAGCTTATCCTGTTATACCAGTTTGCTCTTTTACTATTGTCTTTCCCTCGAACTTCCCTCTCTCTTGTTATTTTTGTTACTTGGTCCTTTTGTTGCCAGTTTGCCAGTTACCAGTTGCCATAGACCACAGCATGTGGTAAACGCAGTAAGCGCACAACCTACGCAGCCAAGGCGCGACCACACTAAGCCCAAGAATGAAAGCCAAGAACAAAAAAAAATTCAAGTTGTACACACTAGTACAATAACAAAATCATAGTACCAGTAGTATAGTGAAAAAAAGGAAAAATAGGAAATAACAAAAGCAAAAGCGCAACACAAAAAGTGTTGAGCGCAACAGGGTGAATGAATTATGGCCGTTAAGTTATTGTCGACGCGGTTGTAGTTCGCGGAAAGGCTTTCTCTTTTTACGCGGCAGCAGTCAACATAACAAAGACCAAAAGTTTCCACCAAAATAATACAATAGTTGGCAGCAACTCCTTGCCCTTACCCAAATGCCATGCCTTTCAACTATGTACTACTATTGCCTTCATCATTGCATTGCATACTTTCCGGCGCGTTGTTTGGAATATTTCGTAAAATGTTTTCATAGGAAAAAAAGGAGTATACCATAGAATATCGTCATTGCACTGCTGCATTGTATTGTAAAAACAGGCTACTTTCCAAAAGAAATACTTGAATGAATAAAACAAAACAGCAAAATAGAGAAAAAGAAATGTTTATGTAGTTGAAGATACTTAATATTTTTATATCTGAGATCCCCCATAGTGCAAAGCGGCAAAAAACTTTACAAAAACTGAAGAGAAAGAACACAACACAACCGAAAAAAGAGCAAGTAAATCTGTGTTAAGCTGCGTGCGCTAACATTAAGAGCTTTGGATAAGTGCAACAAAACATAGGGGAAAAGTAAGAACAAAAAACAAAACAAAAGTAAATTCCGTTACATGTCTCAGCATGAGATCACGTGCACATTGTTTTTCATGAAATTTCATGTTTGATTCTTAACTTAACATAACATAAACAATTAAATAAATTGAATGTTTTCCAGTTCATTTAATTAACTGAGAATGTTACATTATGAGGCTCAGCTTATCCATAAAAACAATGTAGGAAACTACCAGATTTTTCTTACCAAGCTTAGAAATTCTACAGAGGTTTCAATCCAAGCTACTGCGATGGATTGTAGGTGCGCAGTGGTTTGTCCGGAACTCAGTTATTCACCGAGATTTGCATCAAACACTCCCATGTCAACCATCTGACAATCATCGTGCAGGCAAACGCGACGCCTGAAAAGGCAACACCCCCTAGACCTCCCTTTACGCATCCCGGATGAGTGATTAACTCAAGCAAACTTGCTTTACTGACTTTAACTTAAGATATAATTCGCTGGCTATCGTCTGCCAACAGTTGCAAATAAAGGATCTAATCATAAAAAAATAAAATAAAAATCTTAACTAGAGGTACTGCTAAGAATGTGTAGTACAGTATTTAAAGTTCCTGAGAATTCTACTAACTTAAGAGGAATCGCCTTCTAAGCCTGCCTTTCTTAAAGTTTAAAGAATTAATGACATTAATAAAAAAAAACAAATATTAAAAATTATCTCCAAAAAATTAATTTTTTCTAGATAAAAATCGTTGAAAGAATCCTTTAAACTTTTGTTGCCTAGGATTGCAATCAGCTCTGGATGTGAGTTCCCTTCCGCCGAAGAATTTTTCGATACATATTATAATTATAATTTTACCTTAAGGCAGGGCCCCTACAAATATTGGATTAAAAAATTTCATAACTGTACTAAGATGTTGCAAAATCATTAAATGAATCTTTCTTCTGCAGTGGAAATGCTGAAATCGCTCAGATTTTTCGTAGTGTCCAAAAGAAAAAAGTTTAAGGAATACGAAAAAGCAGCTCAAAAATTATCAGATAGAAACGATTATACGTTCTTGATCAAGAAATGTTTGGCTCAATCCACTGGATTATGCGAAATCCTTAGAATCCCAGCTGTCATCGAAGAAAAATTTCGAGTAGGAAGTTTTTTTGCAGTAAATGATAAGCTTCCAGCATCTCTGAGTGATATGATTCGTACTTATGCCGTTGTCTGCGGAGAACTCTGAGCATGAAAGTGATTTGCTACGAGAAATTGACTTTTGACAGTGGAAATTTGTTTTTTATTTTTATTGAAACTTGATGAAAGGGCTTCCAAACTCTTCAATGCCCCGGGCCCCAACATCCCCAAAATCGGCCGTGCCTTTAAGTTTCTATTGATCAAAATATTCTGATATTATTGGATTAAGGTTTGCATTTATAAATGAAATCTTTGTGAAACCCCCTTAACAATAATTTCATATTTAGATACACCTTTTTAGTAATCCCAAATGCCACGTGTATTATGTATATATGGTAAACCTTGTACAACTTCTCTATTAATTATAATGTCATAATCGGATGAACATACATATTTTTTACTAGCTGTGCCCCCGACTTCGTACGCGTGGTATTCGAAATATGTTTGTAATAGTGAGTATTTTGTTATCTTTTTCCATAATTATCAGATCTTTAATTTTGCCCCGCAGCTAAAGAGGAAAACATTCGAAAATCAGCCAAAATGTAGGCAACAGAATAAAAAATATGAATATGTTTTGATTTAGTTAGTCGATTTCGTTAAAATAAAGGCTATATGTTATACGAAGCTTGTTACAATATACCAGTCAAAACCGCATTCAAATAGGTTAAGCCGTTTCTGAGATTTGCATCAAACACTCCCATGTCAACCATCTGACAATCAACGTGCAGGCATACGCGACGCCTGAAAAGGCAACACCCCCTATATTCAATTTTCAATATTCAATTTATAGACCTACTATTCCAGCAATCAGTAAACCCCTATTGAATGATTTGATTAGTTTGATGTATGCAAACATATTTTGAAAAGTTTCGGGTATTTTTTTATCGAAGACATAATATTGTATTATAATGGATTCTCACTTTTCTATATAAAGATTATAATATTATCTATAGGTTAAGGTAGAACCAATCTAATAATGGCATGTATTATTGGGTTAAGGACAAAGATGTTTATTAGATAAAATTAATAATCAATTAATTAAAACAAATTAAATAATAATACAATGATAATTTTATTCCACTCACCCCTTATATCTTCCACAGAAACAATGAGGCTTTGGCACCTGGTGATCGTTACGTACGTATTGCTTTCACTGAAGCTGCCAAGGAAATCGATATGGCTATAAATAACACTATTGATACACTTTTCACTAACCGCACACGCACTTTACCGAATGGAGAACGTGCTCCACCAAATTATGCGGATCTCCTACGCGTTTTTCGTTTTCCAACCGGACAAGCTCGACAATTGGCACGCGCCGCGGAAATTTATGAACGGACACTGGTCAATATACGGAAACATGTGCAACGTGGCGATAATTTAACTATGGAAAGTGAACATTATGAATTCCGTGATTTACTTTCCCGTGAACATTTGCATTTGGTGGCCGAATTGTCTGGTTGCGTTGAACATCGTGAGATGCCTAATTGTACTGATATGTGTTATCATTCACGTTATCGTTCCATTGATGGAACATGCAATAACCTTCGTAATCCCACATGGGGTGCATCGTTGACTGCATTCCGGCGCATTGAAATGCCTATTTATGAGAATGGCTTTAGTATGCCCATTGGTTGGATGAAGGGTAAACTTTATTCGGGTTTCCCGAAGCCAAGTGCTCGTTTAGTTTCGACATCAATGATTTCAACTAAGGATATTACACCGGATGAACGTATTACACATATGGTTATGCAATGGGGTCAATTTTTAGATCATGACTTGGACCATGCTTTGCCGTCGGTGAGCTCAGAGAGTTGGGATGGTGTCGATTGTAAGAAGACATGTGAAATGGCACCGCCTTGCTATCCAATTGAAGTGCCACCAAATGATCCGCGTGTCAAGAATCGTCGATGCATTGATGTTGTACGTTCCAGTGCAATTTGTGGTTCTGGTATGACTTCAGTGTTCTTCGATAGCGTTCAGCATCGTGAACAAATCAATCAGTTGACTTCATATATTGATGCTTCACAGGTTTATGGTTATAGTGCACCATTTTCTCAAGAGTTGCGTAATCTAAGCACCGATGAAGGTCTGCTTCGTGTGGGTGTTCACTTCCCTAAGCAAAAGGATATGTTGCCTTTTGCAGCACCACAAGATGGTATGGATTGTCGCCGTAATCTAGATGAAAATACCATGAACTGTTTTGTTTCTGGTGACATAAGAGTTAATGAGCAAGTGGGTTTGTTGGCTATGCACACGATTTGGATGCGTGAACATAATCGCATTGCCATCAAATTGCGTGAAATTAACCCACATTGGGATGGTGATACTCTGTTCCAAGAAACTCGTAAAATTGTAGGCGCACAAATGCAGCATATTACATATAAGCAATGGTTGCCGCTGATTGTTGGAGAGAGTGGTATGCGTTTGTTGGGTGAATATCGTGGTTATAATCCACAACTTCATCCGTCGGTATCCAATGAATTTGCCACTGCTGCCTTGCGTTTTGGTCATACAATCATTAATCCCATTTTACATCGTTTGGATGAAAACTTCCAGCCCATACCACAAGGTCATCTACAGTTGCATAAAGCATTCTTCGCCCCATGGCGTTTGGCCTATGAGGGTGGTGTAGATCCTCTAATGCGTGGCATGTTTGCTGTGCCTGCCAAATTAAAGAAACCTGATCAGAATTTAAATACCGAATTGACTGAGAAGCTATTCCAGACTGCTCATGCTGTAGCTCTAGATCTGGCTGCCATTAATATACAACGTGCCCGTGAACATGGCATCCCTGGCTATAATGTCTATCGTAAGTTCTGTAATCTGACTGTGGCACAGACATTTGATGATTTATCCAATGAGATCAGCAGCGCAGAAATGCGCTCTAAGCTTAAGGATCTCTATGGTCACCCAGATAACATTGATGTTTGGGTTGGTGGCATCTTGGAAGATCAAGTTGAAGGCGGCAAGGTAGGCCCACTCTTCCAATGTCTCTTAATTGAACAATTCCGTCGCCTGCGTGATGGTGACCGTTTCTATTATGAAAATCCATCGGTCTTTATGCCAGAACAATTGGAACAAATCAAGCAATCTAATTTGGCACGTGTTCTTTGTGATACTGGTGACAAAATCGAAAAGGTCCAAGAAGATGTTTTCGTTTTAGCCAAACATCAGGGGGGCTACAAGCAATGCGAAGATATACCCGGCATCAATTTGTATTTATGGCAAGATTGTGGTACCTGCAATAGCATGCCACCACTATTCGAGTCTTATGTACCGGAAACTTATGTCAAACACAATCGTCGCAAGCGTTCCATTGTCAATGCACCACAATTAGATCTAAAACCACTAGTTGACAATGCTTATGATACCAAACTTGATGAACTTTATGATGTGAATGAGGAACGTGTAAGTGGTTTGGAAGAGGTTATAAGCAGCTTCCAAAAAGAATTGAAGAAACTTCATAAGAAAATACATAAACTGGAGGAATCATGCAGCGCTGACAATGTACCAAACCCTGCTAATAATGGAGGCGGTGGCGTCTATCAAGCCGGCAAGCCCAAGCGTAATCATTGTGTTGATGATAATGGTACTACACGTCTTAATAATGAAGTTTGGTCTCCAGATGTTTGTACTAAATGTAATTGCTATCACAATCAAGTGAGCTGCACACGTGAGAAATGCGGTGAAGTTGTTTGCCCCGAAGGCATTGAGCCATTAACGCCTCCAGAAGCTTGTTGCCCCCATTGTCCACAATTGCCAAAATTAATGATCAATCACAAGAACTAAGTCAAATAAGTATGTACACTAGAAAGGCATATCACAAGAGAATGCATAAGTAAACAAATAAATATTTGGATGATCATAATCAACAAGAATTTGATCTTATCTTTTAGTTCTAATGCCTCAAATGATGATTTCTACTTGATAAATTCAGTAAAAACAAATGTCTTAAATAAACAACCAACACCATAACCAACACCATCATCTTCATCACCAACACCACCACCACCACCAAGAACAACAGTACATACAATCAATCAACTGGAGCAGTAACTCAACAAAAGCAACCAGCAACATCTCATCTCTTTTGATCACAATAACAACAAGAACAACGTAATCTATTCATTATGTAATAATAATAACAAGTAAAATTTAAATCCAATAAAAACATATTAAAATATCTAACTACAAGTTTGGAGAATTCTCACTCCCATGTTTCATTTTTTTTTTTTTTACTATAATAATCAACAATCACTGAAAGTCCACAAATTTGGTTTGTGTACCTTTGGCTATAACAGAATTATCCTTTTTATGCCGCAACACACAATCAATGAATGCAAGTTTGCGACCAACTCGAACTGTATTCGCTTCGATTAGTACTTCATCGCCTTCTTTGGCTCCCTTTAAATAATTAACATTTATATCTACAGAAACACCAGGATGACATGGTTGTGACATAAGGGCATAAGTTGTCACCATATCAATAAGTGTCGCAGTATAGCCACCATGCAAGCCGCCGGCACGATTTGTATGCTCCTGGGCAACTTTGAATTCAGCTGTGCAATTCCCATCGCCTCCACCTGTTATCGTCACCTAATTAAGAATGAAAATGAGAAATGTTACATCAAATTTTAATAGTACTATGTAATGTATAATGAACAGAATTTACAACTTACTTACTTTTGACAAAGTACTTTCAAAACCTTTGGATTTGGCAATGATTTCTGTGATATGTTTGGCAAATTCAACGCCTTTTAATCGTGTGCCCATTTTACTTATTAAAAGAGATTCCTATTTGCATGAAATGTAAACAAATTCTAAAAAAATTGTACGCAATTTAACGCACGTTTGCCGCATAACCAACATAATGCAATTCGTAATTATAAGAACAGCTGATATCCACATGCATTTTTACGTAGTGTTGCCAGATTTGATCAAACATGAGTGCTGCCACACTGCAGCTATTTTTAACCGATTTTCAAAATAAGCAAAGGCAATTCAAACTTTTTTAACCATCTTAAAGAGAAAACAAATCGCTGTTCAAGAATTAATATGAACCTCCACACGCATTAACATATTTTGGATCTGCCCGCAGAATGCATTTAAATAAACATGAGCATATGCCTTAATTACCATTAATAAAGAAATAGAACCTGTTGCTCACAAGATGTCACAGTTGAAGAAAGAATCCAAAATTGTAATAAAGTAATTATAAATATAGAAAAATAAGATAGCAGCTGTGTCAGCAATGTAATTAGAGATTCATACAAAAGTTCTGTTCTCTTTTTCTCCAGACCAGCGTGATCTTGAACAGATTTGCATACAATGGCGTGGGTTTACACATTTTGTTAATGGCACGTAAATATCAATATTATTTGATTACATTAATCCCCTAATGAGATTTTCAATCAGATAAGTAGCAATATTTCTGAAAGTGATGAGAGAGAGAGAGAGAGTGATATATCCAGTCAATTGGGATAACTTTCTATGACAAAAGTTCCCCTACACTGAATAGAGGGGATCATAAAAATCAAGACTACCTACGCATTGTTTAAATGTCTTTATGGACACCAGTCCGAACAACGAACATGAAAATATTATATACAATGTCATGATGATGAGCACCATGCGCCCTTAGTGAAGAGTGCCTGTCAGAGGAACAAAATCAGTTGATGGAGTTAACCAGGCTCAAAACCCAGACCTTAATCTGATTGAAAATATGTGGTGAGTTGTGAAGACGAGGCTTTCAAAATACGATAGAGCTCAGAATACCAAATATGAAATTTTGAACAGAGTGCAGCACTTATAGAACAATATTCTTTATACCCAGTTTCAGAAATGCAATTTCGAAGCACTACAAGCAACTCGAATATTATAATTTACAACATTTTTGAAACAAACTGTTGCGAAGTACATATTATCAATGCTCATTGGTAATTAAAACCAATATAAAGGCCTTCGTCAGGGAAGTCTGGGTGACTGGAAGACTGAGTAGCAGTAGTAGTACTAAATAAACTAGCAAATAAACCTCCTCAACAGGAATAGCATTGACAGGCGCTTGAAAAAAGGTTGTTAACATCCTAAACTTGGCAACTAGATTTTAATAAGTTTACATTTATCAAATTTCTTGGTATCGCTGGAGCTTGATGTTTACCATATATGACCTATATATTTGACATTAAAACTGTAAATATATATTAAATATAAATATT
Organism: Amiota communis; assembly: GCA_037043315.1. Taxonomy (NCBI): domain Eukaryota; kingdom Metazoa; phylum Arthropoda; class Insecta; order Diptera; family Drosophilidae; genus Amiota; species Amiota communis. The sequence goes on from JBAMAV010001270.1 coordinate 214,129, forward strand.
TATTTAATTTCATTTGCACAATGAAGCCTCTTTCATGCTCACAAATAAAATTGAACTAAAAAATCATTATAATATTTATCAAATTTAATAAAATTTGGTTTTATCGGTTTTATCAAAATCCACATATTTTGTATGAGAACCAGTTACAAGAACTTTACCATCCGACTTACGTCGCAGCACACAATCCAAATAAGCCAATGTACGTCCCAATCTTATGGTTTTTGCATCAACTTCAACTACATCACCTTCTTTGGCTGCACTCATATAGTTGACATTAAGATTAACCGAAACTCCTGGATGTGCATCCTTTGACATTAAGGCATATGTAGTAACATTATCTATAATAGTGGCACTCAAGCCACCATGTAATGTACCTAAGCCATTTAAATGCTCTGGTTTAAGTGTAAATTCAGCAATGCACCGTCCTTCACCACCGCCAGTGATTTTTATCTAAAAATATATGACAAAAAGAGAAACTTAAGTTGTAAGTCACTCACATGGTGCATATTGTACTTTATGTCTTCTTAATTATGATAGAATTATGGGATAAAGGAAATCACAGAAATTAAATGCAATTAATTGAATTGTTGTTTTAAATTAAATTTCACTTTTGCCATATAATTTCGGTAGAGTTGCCTGATTCAATTAATTACCACTGTGGCAACGCTATGCTAATTTTTTATGAGGTTTGTCTGTATCAATAGTCTCAACAATTTATAAGAACGCAGAAATTTTTTTTATATGCAGCAACTGTCTGTTACTTTATGAGCCCATAAATTTGTGCGTTATCGCACACAACATCACCAATCACTGACAGTGAATTGTTGTCCATCTCTAATTTACATATCGATGGTCGATTATCAGCTGTTTATCGCAACGCTACGTTAATAGTATTGAAGAAGAAATTTGGGCGTTTGTTTATTTTGTTTTGTGATTTTATTAATGAAAACTTTATTTATTTATAATTTACTTACCATTTGTGTAACATTATCGAAACCTTTTTTGGAAATAAATGCTGCTACTGCACGCATAAAATCAACACCGTGTTTCGTAGTCATTTCACCAGCACCAAAATACAAAATTCTACTTTTCCCTTAAAGAAGATGAAAGCAACTAAATCAGGTGGGTAGCAGACTAAGCAGTAAAATGTGTATGGACGGGGAGCCAAAGGTCGTTTATAGTATTTCGGCGCAATGACGACACTAAACTGATTATGCAAATACAGTAGAAGCTCACATATTCGGATCTTCTTGTTATTAAAACCAAGTGGACCATAAAACGTTTTGAAATTAGTTCTTCAGCGAGTTTTATATTTCCTTGGCACAAAAAATAATTTAAAAATCTCTTTCGAAATTGCTGGATTGATGCTCTGACTGATTCGAGAGCGAGGACGATTTGTCACTAACAGAATGATGGGTATTGCAAAACAAAGTTAGCACTCGAGTTCTCCAAGAAACACAATTGATTCAAATATTCTTGTGTCTGCAAACGACATCGAAACATGGAAAGCAGACATCAAAGAAGTAGAATGCAGAACGAAATAGATCTTTTATTATGATGAAGAGACCATAGTCGATATCGAATCTTCCATATCTCACTAATTCGCTACTAAAAGTGCTATCAATTTCATTAAATGGTACAAAAGAAATGAGTCAACTAAGCACATCAAGCACAATATCTTGACGATTGGTATTGATATTGTTATATTATCTTGAAAGCAAATACAGTGACCGGTTGCTTCCAGATGGCAATTAGTGACCATCTCCAGCAGGAAGCAAAAGTATTATCAGTCTGCCAGCATAGTGAGCTGCTGCTTTCTAAGCTTTATTCGTTGTGTACACCCAAACTACAGTACTAGTACGGGCGTTGTTCCCCTAGGTATATCTGAAATGACATCAGGCGATAAAAGGATGACATTTTAATAGGAGACACTCTTGACAGTAGTCGCTATAAGTATGGTCGTAAAGGATTACATCGGAGGGCAGTTTAAACAGCACTAGAGTTACACCAGAATAGTGTTGTATTAAGAAGCCGTCTTTCACATGTTAATAATAGCGAAATGAGACTGTTCGAACCACCTTAGCTCAGTAAAGATTGGGCATGTCTCTTACCCTCCTCTGCTTCAGGGAACGTATAGTTCACTCTGACAACAATCAATGTACGCAGTATGGCTGTTCACATTTTCAACTGTCCACATAAACCGACACAATTGACTATCATTGACCTATGGTTACGATCGATACACATAGGTGGCTTCTTGTTTAGGGCATTCTACATACTTAGGAATAATAACAAATTTCTGAGCTTCTACTGTATTAGCCATTTGTTTATTGTGCTCTTTGTATTCTCTTCTACAAACAAACAGATAAAATTTACAATTATTAAATGATAAAATCTTTTTAGCACAATCCGAAAATGAAGATATTGAAATCATGGAATTTAAAACATTTGTGCAAACCGAATTCAAACAAGATTTTGTAGAAGATTTCATTATGGATACCATTGATGGCAATCACATAGTTCTCCTAGGTACCGTCTATGATGTGTTCACATTGAAACTGACACCAAATGTTACGCATTTGAATATGTTTCCATTTGATTGTGCCTCGGGCAAACTGACACAAGTGCGTCCATTGACTACATTGTTGAATTCAGTGAAGCTACAAAGTGTCTATGTCAATAGTGATATGGTGAGAAGTCAAGAACTGGCATTGGAACCGGTATATGTTGATCCTTGTTCTGTGGTGCCACCAGAAGCACAACTTGTTCATGCCTCATGGTCACCGAAAACTCTAAGTAATGGTCAAGAATTATTTGCTGTCTTGACCAGTGTTGGTGCTTTTAATTTATGGACAAAAGAAAAAAGAAGTGCCATGTGGCATGAAATGCCAATTAATGTTACAAAGCTTATCTATGAATCTGTAGTGCCTCCTAGTGACATAGAACCACGTCAAATCAATAAGTTAAAAGAATTAAAAAGATACATTGATCGTTTTTGGTTAACCGCCTTCGATTGGATTGAGTCGCAACGTGATATAGCAGAGCATGAACTAATAGCAGGTGCAGCATCTGGTCATTTGATATATATGAAATTGAATGCTTCTGGTGATAAATTGATGAGCCATCATTGCTCAGCCAGCAGTATGGGACACATATGTTATATAAAGATAAAAAATGATCTAGTGATAGTAGGCAATAATCATGGAGTGGTTAAATTGTTTAAATTGTCTAAAACACAATTCGAAGAAGTTGAGTGCCTTTGGAGTAAGGCTGATCGTATGGGTATACAGAGAGCAATAATCACAGAATGTCCTGACAATGGCAATTACTTTGTTTTGTTCACCAAGGCGGCACATATCTTGACATTTTCTGTGAGTCGCAAAGGCAAGATGAATTCAAGTGCCACACTCTATATGGGTGGTTTAAAGTTATCAGGTAATTATTGTCTTCATAATAAATACACATGTATAATGCATAATCTTCCATCAACAGGTTTAATCTCTTTGACACACAACACATTTATATTGACATCTATAAATTCCTTGGTTCATCATGTAACACTATCAACAAACGCAGATAACACACAATTGGAAATTTCCAATCATCTCATCCAGACAGATCTTGATACTGTTAATTTTCAAATCAAAGGTGTTGCAATATCTCGCAATCATGGTCTTCTGACTTTTGTTATGTACCGTTGCAATGAATATGTAATGCATCAAGAATATATCTCACGATATTCGGTAACAGTTCATGTTGGCAAATTAACTTATTTCGATCCATTGAAGCGTTTAACTGAATCCCAAATCGATAATATGCTTGATTACGTTGATCTCCTAAATTGTATACATCTTGACATCATCAATGAATGGAATATACCGAAATATTTAAACCATTTCGATTTGCCCACACCCAAATTACCTGCACATATCACTGAAGAATTTCATAAAGAAATGCAAATTAAATATCTACTTATGAAAATGTTGGTCCAGGTGTCCAATGAAACGGGAAAACTCACTGCTATACTGCCGGAATGGTGCAAATGGTATTTGGAATTTCTTCTCCTAATCCTTGAGATCATACATTCAATGCTAAGGTTACAACACTTGGATATCATAGGTGGTAATTATACAACATTCCAGCAACAAGTTATAGATATTATGGTACCACATTATACCATTTTAACCGATGAACTGAATAGTCTTAAGAATAAAGAACCGAAATTAGAACAAACCATTGATGGTTTCTTGGAATTGGCAACAAAAAGCTGGAATGGTTTGAGTGTCATAACTCCGGAATTTACTAAAGTTGTTGATAATCCCAACAAGGGTCGACATTGTTTTATCTCATATATGCCGGTAATATAAAATGATTTTCATATTTATTTCGTTATAATTCATTTAAATTTCCTTTTTTAGCTTGAACCCAATTTGAATAGTTGTTACTGCTCACTCTGTGAACGACATGTCTTACCAGATTTAACACTTTTAAAAGAACTTTATGCCTCAACAGAGAAAATTCAATGCATCTACTGTCGTACCAATTTGTATTATGAAAATGTTGATGAAATTATTTAATAAATAAATATAATTCTATGGTGTGTTTCATAATCATAAGACTGTAATATTTTATGAAATATTTTGGATAGTAGTATTTTATAAGAATGTTTTTAGTAATAAATTAAATATAACTGTGGATCTTTATTAAAAAAAAAAAAACAAAAATTTAAATTGTTTTTAAGTTGCTTCAAGATATGATAAGATATTTTTTACTTTCGATTAAACTTTATCAATACACAATAATCAAATGAAAGTTTCTGCTGATAATAGACTTTTTAGTAGTCTATAGCCTTTAGCAAATAGTATCCTACCACAATTTTGTTTTTCATAGGTATAGGCAATTTTAGTAAAAGGTTGATATCAAGTTTACCCCATTTAGCTCTTTACTGATGTTATATTTGCGATTAATTTTATAATTTCATCTTACTTATACACACATTCTATATGGGCACAAGTCAACCCCTCCATCCATAGTATGGATACTGACAATCTCCAAAATTTCATTTTCAATAGTGCGAGTTTGCCTCAAGAAAAAAATGAAGACTGTTTTCTAGTATCTAAATGTCATCCCTGCTTTTCATTGACGATTATGACAACTACAATTCGAAGGGTTGCTTTCGATGAGAGATTGAGATTGCCCCAGTTATCTGTCAATTGGTTACCTTAAAATTATTGAGATTTCATACAAAAATTTCGATCTGCTCATACCTTGTATATTCATTTTTCGATAAATCAGGCTGTCAAAATCAGGTTATATGCCAATATTTTGCCATGTTCTTTATCCGACATTGTTCCATATTGCATATTGGTTAAAAAATTAATAAGAATTACAATAATTAGTTAAAGATTGTATTAAAATCAATATTTTTGGGGCTCCCGTGATTTGTCTTAGAGCCTTGTTGTGATAGGCCTGAACTTTCTTTTAGTTGCTCGCGGCAGTGATGCCCCAAATTTGTATGGCGTAAAGCCAAGTCGAAGCCACTATTTGCCTGTAAACTAATTTATTGTTTGCTAAGGAAAGTTTAGTTGGACGTAGCAGCCACTTTAATTTCTGCGACTTTGCGTAGCAGGCATAAGAAACATTGAAGGTCGGCATGTGTTCAATAAATATTGAGCAAAAACCTGGTGCCAGTACATTGACCTTGTGAGACACCTTACCTGTCTTTTTGATGAATGCAGCTCCGAATCTAACCGGGACAGAAACTTGACAGTGGCGCCCCTCTCTCTAGCGTTTAATGTAAATTACTTAACAAAAACTCACAAATATATAACTCACATTTACAATCTTTAGGTCTTAGCATCTTTTTAATTTTGCTACAGCTTTACACGGCGTGCTTTTTTTTTGGCGAAAGATAGATTCATAAGCTCATGAAAGTCCGTCTCAAAGGCAGTTTAATTTTCAATGGCTAGGATCGCGAGGCCAGATAGACGTTGGTGAAGCATTGTTGAACGCAGATAGGTTTTAATTATTTTCAACTTGTAGATGTCGTATGTAATGTTCTTAAAGCTATACTAACATTAAGAAACACTTCTTGCTAGTCAGGCTAGTCAGATGTTGTAACAGATCGAATGCACTTGATTTTTCATGAATTTCGATTACTAGCAAAATCATATCAAAAATCAACTGGATTCAAGTATTTCGAATAGTTCTGAGCTAGATCGACTCTTGTTTTTTGCAAATCCTCAGTCGCCATATTTAAAAACGAGTGGTCACTAAGGAAAGCTAAATTTTCATGTAGACTCTTTGAGCTTTCTATCCTTGTTTCAATTTCTGTTCAAATTTTGTCAAGCACTTTTATCTCTTTGGAAAATAAACTAGTCGGATCTGGCGTTCTTGATTCTTCCTCGCAAATTTCGTCGTGTTGCTTTTGCTTTTTGGAAATTCGTTTGTTTTTAAGAACTGGCTCGATTTCTAACTTTTCTGATACAGGTGCAGCTGCTTTCACCCAATGCTCTATTTACTTTTCTAGATCTTAACAAGACCTTGTATTATCGCCACAGAACGCGAAATGATAATATCCTCTTTTTGTATTTCAACGTTTACTCTAATAATCTCTCGAAGAATATTATTCCAAATATTATATTATGATTTTGAAGCCCCCTGAAACTGCCGCCCGGGTCTGGTGCCCCGGTTTGCAGTTCACTAATGCTTATTCTCCAACGCAGTTACAATGTGCTGGACAACTCGATGTTGTTGATCTGGTGTGCCATGATGATTTGATATGTTTTTTTTAACCCATTATACTTCCAACAATCTACTCGAAAATATATTTCAAATATCTTGAAGAATGTCGGAAGCAGACTCATTGGTCTATGGGATTCGACAAGGTTCTACCACTTTCCAGGTTAGGAGAAAGTGTTATTAGTTTTAGTTTATGTGATCCCTGCAGTATGAATCACTGGTCCAAAACTGGTTTCAACTTTTACATGAATTCAACTGGTGTATTTAATATGACCATGCCATTGGAAGGGATCAATTGCCACTGCCAGTAAAAGAGGCTGCTGACTTACTATGGAAACGTACACTTACTTATTCGACTGTGCATAACCTGCCACTATTGAATTCTCTACCAGGTACTAAGAAAAGGAGCTAGTGAATTACTATCGAAACGGAGACTATTGCCACCAAGCATACAGCAGTAATGCTAAAAATAAAACAATTTTAGAAACTTTTCACTGATCTTATTTTCAGCTTAAAGTTATATTTTTAAGAGCCTTTTGGTGATGAAAACGCACCATAGTATTTGGACTTGAATTTTTTTGTGTTCTTTATTATTTAAAGAATCAATATTATTACTGAATGTGCCAAATTCTACTGTAGTAAAATACTTAATAGTATAGAGTAATGAAGTATGATGTATGATGGGATTATAAAATATAAAAAGCATAAAATTTACACATCAGAAACATAAATGATTGGACTCTTTTCCATTAAGTTAATATCCTGTTCCAATTGACGCAAATCAGTCTCAAGCTTGGCCTTACGTAACTGTTTCGAAGGTGTATCCGTGTACAAGGACATCGATTGATATTTCTTGGTCACTTCACTATAATATTTCTTTAGACCCTAAAAATGGAAATTACATAAGAATCAGTATAATTAATATGCAAAATCCTTTACTTACTGCCAATATCTCATCTCGTTCTTGCTGTTGCATGCGCCGCACACCAGCCAATTGATCACCATCCAATGCCAAGTCTGCGGCACGTTCAACACTACGACATACTTCGAATATAACCTTCTTATCATCGCTTTTACGACAACGACCTCGCACATCGGCCAACATTTGTTTTGTTTGCGTTAAATAGACAGGAATCTTTCCGAAATCCTTGCGACACATGAATTGCGGTATCAAACCGGAGTTGATGACATTATGACGTGTACCAAATGGTGTGTCAACATAACGAGGTGGTATACGCCTTGGTGCAGCAGTCCTTATCTTATCAATATTACGTTTGACAAAATCTGGACTCTTACTCCTTGGTGGAATTTTGACACAACAACGTGGCACCGGCGGCATATTACGTGGTGGCGGGCAAACATGATCATTTTCGCGTTTCCATTTGATTCCTTGATGTTTACGCAAAAATGCACATGGTGGATTTACCGGCGTGTGAGCACAACCCATTGTACGATGTCTACACTTTTGGGCGGTTGTCACAAGCTTCTCATTATTCTTCAAATTGATAATCTGGTGCTTTTTGTATTCAACTTCAAGTTTTTCCCGCAACCATTTACCATACTTATGCTTCGAATGATACTCCTTAGGATCATATTTCTTGTGTTGTTGTTGCAGTTGTTGAGCCACCACCAATGATGCCCTAGGATCGACTGTCGTTTGACCACGTTCCACATTGTAGATGTTCTCATTATGATGGGTTATATAGACCAAAGACATTATTATTTCTTCTTTGTACACAAATTATCAAAGAAAAAAATTTTATAAAAAATAAGTGTACGAAAATACGAAGACTTCGATTATCTTCACGTTTTTGAAGTCTGACGATAGAAACTTAGCTTTTGTTTGATGGAAGCAAGTGTATCCTATTATATTTTTTTTTATACTAGATACAGAACAGATTTGTTTGGAACTTTTCAAATCAATAGAATTCTCAACAATGACTTAAATGTTCAACTGTTGCTATGATCTGTTGTCAAAGTGAAGTCAAAATGTTTTGTTATTTTAATAAATTCGGGTGTTGGAAACCAAGGAAATATGTATGTACTTACATACAGAAAATATGTAAGATGGGTTATTTTTTCAAACCCCCACCCTACTACTGGCTTGCCAATTAGTCATAGTAAGGGGTCTGAGTAGGTGAATGGTAAACACCCTTAGAGAGATACCGGTGGTAGCCTAGGATAGAGAGAGCTCTCTCATGCCTGTGAAGTCAAAGGGCAGTCCAAATCAGGCATCCCCTAACCCACCAAATTCAAATTATCAAGAATTGCCAAATAATTTTCAAAAGTAAAACCCTTCCTGGACAGACCAGAATGGTAGTTGCTTTAATCCAATGTTTTAAGTCTACCAAGTACCGCAGTAATTTAGAAGTTCCTACTTAAAGTTATATAAGTATGTAATTATGATGGTTTCCCGGCCATAGGAACATTGAGGGAAATGAGAAGGCTGACGAACTGTCTCGTTTTGGTGCTTCCCTTGATATATCGTTAGCGGAACAGATCCCAATTCCCCTGGCGGTAGTCAAGAGGAGCAACTTCCTGTGTTTCCATCATCCGGCAAATAGGCGATGGAAAGATTTTGAATCTTGCAGAGTGGCACGTGATACCTGGCCTAATTACAACTAAAAGAAGTCACTTAGACTCATCAACAGAAGACGCTCAGATACCGCAAGGCTACAGCGGCTTTTACTGGTCACTGGTATGTAGGAACTCACGCGTAGAGACTGGGTATTCCGTTCAGAAACCATTGCAGAAGCTGCGAAAACGAAGAGGAAGAGGAGTCGCTCACTCACTTTCTATGTCAATGCCCAGCCCTGGCAAAAACTAGAAATAAGTTTTTGGGCAAATACATCATCAACAACCTCTCGAACTGTTCAGGCACATGCCCGGATGAATTATTAAAATACATAAATCGAGAGGTTTGGATTTAGTAATACTGATTGCGTTCGACGAGGAAGTGGTTTTAAAACGGCACTCTAGTGCTAATTGTGACTCGTAGTGGACTATACGGGTCAGCCACGGGAACCAACCATGTAATTATGAATAATCAGCTATTACTAGTATGTCTTCCAGGGATCGGTTTATCTCAGTATGAGCTAAATGATTTGATTAAAGTAGAAATAACACTCTGTGAAAAAGTTCGGCTATGAAATTTGAGAGTTTACTTTTATGGTGTCCTCATGTGGTCGCATCATGCCTACCAAGATAAAGGATCTGATTGTGCAAAAACAATTAGGCAAATGGTATAAATTTATCTTAGAATAGTCAAACAACTGCTACATAAATGTAGAAGTTCCAACTTCAAAAACATGATAAATAATCGGTAATTGCAATGTCTACCAGTGTCTTCAAGCAATCGGATCACGGTTACCAAGAGAAAAGACTTCATGGTAAAAAAAGAAAGTCAACATTATAGAAATTGAAGGTCTAGTAAGAGTAGACGCGATTGAATACTTAAACCGTTATATAATCAACAAAATGCAAGCAAACATTTCAAGCACAGGTATAAATTAAGGTAAAATAAGATTAAAAGTCGTTTAAATTTCCACATAGATCTCAGATACTTTGCGATATCAAATGGAGTCCTTCCCTTGATTCGTAATTGTCTTTAAATACATATATGTATATGAACACTGATAGAGTACGTTAGAATTGAAATCATTAACAGTTTAGCTAGGTTGCTAAGACTATTAAACCGTGTAACATGTGAATTCTTGTGTGTGAGGCACTTGGAGTTAGTCATCTATTGAAAAAAAACAGAGTACCCAATATTTCGCACACCTTTCTATACCAAATTTGATCAACCACTAACCAACTACCAAATACTAACAGTATTTAATGATTAAACCTCTAAAGCCTCCTTGATTCAGATTACTAAAACCATCTATTGGAAAAATAATGAATTTCTTCTTGCTACAGCACATAATATAATACTTAATGATTCAACCCTAGTGCCTCCTTGGTGGATTGCTACCTTGTCGTAATTATAAGGCTCAATAGATGTCAGGACTCTTGAGAGTCTAGGCTATCAGTAAAGTCTTACATGCCAGTAAAGTCGAAAACGAACTCATCCTTTTGCCAAGCAACCTGCCTATGCTACCCTATCCTATCCTCATAAAATAAAGGACGTTTATGACCAATGATTTCTTGATTTAAAAAATGTATACAATTATTTATTAATTTATTTCGGATTTGATGTAAGAAAAATATGAATTTCACATAGACTCAAGACATTTACCATACATTTAAAAATAAAAATATTTATTACAATTAAAATTTTTGTATATAAAAATCAATCATCTAAATCATGTATGTGTAGTGTATATAAAATGTTGGATACTTAAAACTATGTATGCATATTTATTTATGATTATTTTTTTGTTTTGTAAATTGATAAAATTTGCATTATTAAAATGTTACTACGATACGATAAAATATACGTAGCCACTTTTGATCTTATCAAATAATTATGATTACATAAGTGTATATATAAGGCATATTATATATATGTATATAAATATTGTATAAACGCTAAGCATCCTCAAAAGAGTGAATGCTATTTAGAGAGTCAAATATTGGATTTTGTTAAACAAAATGCTTCGTTGTTATTTTCAAATTGCACAAATATGTATGCATGCTTGTTATGGAAGCCACTATTAAATAAAAAATTTCAAAAAAGGATTCTCTTGCAAATACATTCCTTCACATCTCTTTCTCATTAATTAAAATATTGTTGCATTGTTCATTCATCTAGTTTTGTTTACACTTAATTAATTAAATTAATTTTAGAGAAAATAAAATAAAAACTATTTATTTGTTGTTGCATTGTTAACGCCACATTCACTTTCCTTTTTGCGTTCTTCACGTATTCGCTTAAATGCCTCCGTTTTAACGAAATCAACAAAATTATAAACGACACCACTTTGTTGTGGTGCTCTTGCTGCTGCATCCGATCCGGCAAGACCAGCAAAACGTGCCGCTGCATTACCAGGCGATGAATTCAAATTACCAACACTCATGCTTTGTCGATTAAGTGGTGGTTTATTGGTCACATCCAAATCGAAATATTGTAGTTTATGTTCGTTTTGTTTGGGAGGCAAAGGTACCGGTGCCGCTACCATTGTTGGTGTTGGAGTTGATTGCTGGTAAGAGCTTGGATGTAATTGCATGGCAGCAGCTGCTGAAGCAGTACGTTGATGTTGATGTATCATATGACCAGGACTATGTAAATTAACACTACCATTACTATAAAGAGATTGACTTTGTTGACGTGGTAGTGTGCGTGTTTCAAAACCACCAATAGCACCTCCTGTTTCATGTGGTAGCACCATTGAAAGTGGTGCACCTGTCGAGCGCCGTATGGCAGGTGACATAGTCGAAGCAGATCCGATCTATTAAAGAATTTTTATACAATATAAAATCATTCACTATACTATATCTCTTTCACTTACCTTGTAAGCATTTGGTTTACATTTGCGATCAACAGATGGAGGTCGCATTGGTCCACCACCACCACATTCACTGGCCGTTGGACTTTGTAAATTGGCACCAGACATTTTTGATACTAAATTATCGATTATTATTGGTGGTTTAGCTGGAAACTCTTCTGGTGGCTTATCTTCGCCACTAATCACTTTCGGTTTCTCATCACACAATTGTTGTGTGCTGCCTCCTGCAACTTTTGGTTTTAATTTTCGATTAACTGGTGGACATTCACTTTGTTCCATAAAATCATAACGAAAAACATTTCCTTCAATAACTTTACTAGGTGCAGCATTTGTATAGCAATGAGGACGTGGCAAAGTGCGTACCACATCACTCACACTTGATGATGGTGATGGTGGAACTGTTGAAGCAATCACTGTTTTTGCACTACCACCACTGCCACTTAATGAAGTACTATTAGATAGTGATCTTTCCAATACGGCGGCAGCAGCTGCCATTATGTTGGGCGTAGAAACTGCAATGGAATTGTTATGTGGACTTGTTGCCTTTTCAAGCAGTTGAGCCACATTATAGTAAGGCAATTGATGTGAACGTGGAATGTCATAGCTTTCTTCGACAACGGAATTAGCATTACGTGGACCAATTGCTGGTGAAGTGTTCTCAGTGTCTGACAATTGAGGCATATCCCTTGTTAATCTGTAAATACAATGAATTAGTAAAAATTCCCAAATTCCTTTATTCTATTTATGCAAAACTTACTTTTCATTCTCCTTAAAATCCAGTATAAGATTATTTTTATTCTTTAGCACCTTAGCAAGCTTATCAAGGGTATGTCCGGGTGATGTTGGCACTCCTAGTTCTTCTGTTTCCATGGTCAATGATGATTTTTCTTGACCCGGTAGTGGAGGAGAAAGTTGTTGTGCTGCTTTGCCATTAGCTTCATCATGCATCTTAGAGAATCTTTGTGAATAAGTTAACACAAATGATTCATTTTCAATGGAACTATCTGATGGTCGTGTGCTGCGATCTATTATTTTCCAAGATGAATGATTATGATGATGATTATGATCTAGTAGTGAATGATTGATATTTACTTACCAACATTCTCGCGTAAAGGCATTGGATGTGTCCATTCATCATCATCGGTGAACACACTCTCAGAATCGGAATCAGAAGTTTTTTGATGAGTGCGATTCTTTGCAGCAGGCGCAGAAGCAGCAGTGGCAACAACGGCGGCAGCAGCAGCAGCATTAGCCATTTGTTGTAAACCACAATTGGTTATTTTCGGGGAATAGGATTGATCATTTGTTAGATTTAAACCAATGTTATTATGACTCCTTGGTGTATCATAGAATTTCGGATCCAAATTATTCAAAGGCGTTGTTGGATTAGTACCACCACCATCAGACAGAAACTTCGGGCTACCCGAAAAGCACTCACTAATTGGTATATAAGGACCAGAAGCTGTACTCAAAGCCGGTGAGGCCACGACACTCGATGGCTGAGCATCTGGCAGAGGTTGATTGTTTAGCACCAAATTTTCAGGTATTTTACGAACAACGCCATATGAGTTATTAACAGAAAACCGCGAAGTAGAATTATTGTTCTCACAAGTTGGAGCTGGAGCAGATAATATTGTTGATGTGGATGCTGCTGCTGCAGCTGCAGAAGCTGCTACTTGGGCTTGTATCAAAGCACTATGATTTAAATAGAGTGCTGTAGCTGGTGAAGGCGGTGGTTGCTTTTGCTCAGCCGATAGCAAATGTTGTTGATCAAAATGTGCATCGCAAAGCATAGTTTCACGATTTGAATAATCTGTATTGACATAAACAGAGTCCGAGTTGTTCAATGTTGTTGGTGTTGACAATGTTGGTTGTTGATCTATGATTTGACTATTTGGAACATTTCGTCTCAAAATATCTGTTGATGCTGTTAATGGCAAATTTTCATTACCACCAGCATTACGTGAATTGGTTATTGATGAAGATGTTGCACCCAAAGAAGACTGCAATGCTGAAGTTGTCATCATAGATTGTTGTTGTTGTTGTTGTGTGCGACTATCATCTGTGAAAGAATTAATATTAAAATAGTCTTATTTGATTGAAAGCCAAACTATAACTCACCTTGCAATTCATTTGATTGTTTGGTATCATGCAAATGACACACTTGACATATACAATTCACCCAATAACGCATATCCGCTTCTGTATCTGCCGCCAAATAATAGGTTCGCTTTGGTGTCTTAATGTCGAACATATACTGAAATTTCTGTTTGCGATTCTCTAAGCGTAGACCACAATCCACTTGTTCACATTGATCTAAATCGATGACGCCCTTTAGTTTACGACAATTCCGATCGGTGTAATATTCAAGGCAGAACTGTTCTGGTATCTCGCCTTGTTTCAATGTAAACCAACGTCGCCTCCAACGCTGCATCATGCATATAACATAGTACATAAGTAGATAGAGAGAGACAGAGAAACGGATGAAATGAAAGGTGATAAACAAGCGAAAAAAATAAGTAAGCACTAATAAACACATAATGTAAAAATATAATTTGATTTCAACGACTGTAAAAATACCTATAGCTCATTTTAATAGAAATTTTATAAGTTTAAAAGTTCTGTCTTCAGTGTGTATGGGATGACTGTGGTCTAGACAAACAAACAAGAACATATTAGAACAAACAAGCTCCAGCTTTCAAATAAAAAAAGAATCATTAAAATCGGTTCAGCTGGAAAAAAGTTCTGAGGTAACAAACAGATAACTAAATATATATAATAAAGGGCGGATCTTGATCAAATTTATATGGGACCACGCGACAAGCATCAGCTTTTAGTCGAATTGATTTAAAGTCGGTGAAAAAATATAATATAATCTAAGACTTTGAAAGTTTTGCCTGTTAGCATGTTTGTTTGTGCACGCATCACGTTGAATTCAAAATTGAATTACTGAGATTTATGAAGCTTTATTGTAAGTAACATTTAGGATTTATTTTATCAAATTCGGCCTAGGGATTCAAAAGATATTCATTCTTAAATTAAACCAAAAACTATTAAATACAATATTCTCTGGATTTGCTTAGAGGAAGCGATCGGTGGTACAATAATTTCTTAATAATTGACTGCGCACAAG
Source organism: Amiota communis (assembly GCA_037043315.1). Taxonomy (NCBI): domain Eukaryota; kingdom Metazoa; phylum Arthropoda; class Insecta; order Diptera; family Drosophilidae; genus Amiota; species Amiota communis. The sequence goes on from JBAMAV010001270.1 coordinate 229,450, forward strand.
AGTATGTATTGCTGTATATGTTTGTAGTCGCCAAAAGGTAAAAGCCGATCTACATACTAGAAGGCTGGTCGATATCTGCCCGGATCAACTAGTTTATATGTAGTACAAGTTTTTCTTTCATTTATCGATATAATTTTATCTCCGATTCATTCAATTTTGTTATGTATTTTCTTCTCTGTAATTTGTGATAAATTTTAAAGATTGGTTATACATAGATAATAGGTCTCAATGAGATCCCAAAAGGCTATATCATTTAAAGCAGGCCTTTTGGTACAAGCTAAGTCTGCAACCTACGGAAAGAGCTCAAGTAAACTCAAAGCTGATTTGTTAAGGAAAACCCAAGGTTCTAGAAATTGAGATAGACCTAAAGCCTTTAAATGGAGTATAATAGAAGCGGACTTAATGAATTCAAACACCCAGAGAAATAACTTACAACAATTCGCTTATAATCGGAACAAATTTAATTATCTTAGGTTTCCACTACTCTTCAACTGACGTGACAGGGAATTTTATACATATGTATATGGTATACTATACAATTAGACCTTTAGATAAGTCCTACAAAAATTAGAAAGTGAAATTGTTTCCATACAAAAATGTAGGGACAGATGATTTAACTTATTCAGATTCCCCACGAATTTAATCATTGCAATAATCACTTTAAGAGGACAACAAAATTTCCTTTCTAAATTGATAACACCACTTATGTATGTACTTACATGTAACAGAAATATAATAATACTGAGAGGTCATTTGACCCCATAACAACATTTCGCAAGGCGTCAGCAAAAATATAAATATATGGAAAATATTAAAAATACTTCTTATTGATAAAAAAAAAACGCAACTGTAATCACCAACTAAGCCAATGTTCACGACACTAGTACTATATTACACTACTGAGCAACTAAATATTGTCGTCTGCCTTTGGCAGTTATCCAGTCACAGACGTAGTCGTCGCCGTCTTCTGATAGTCAGTTAGTCAGTCAATCATTCATTCAGTCACATAGTGCATGCGTTGTAGACTTACAAAAGCGTTAAACTTTGCCCACGCGCTCCTGTTTTTTCGCCCACTGCGGCAACTGCGACTTGTGCTGCCGCTGTTTGTTGAGTCTCAGTCTCCATTTCCCAGTTTATCATGACGCTGCCGACTATGGCAGCATTTTGAAGCGTATCGTATTGATTGGAAATACATAGTACTACATGGAAGCAGCAGCAGCAGCAAGCTGTGCTTGTGCTTTCTCATGTCTACCACCCACTTACCCCACAGCAACACACAGCTCAGTTAGTTGGGTGGAGCGTCGTCGCTTTGCTATGAGTAATCAACATTTTTCCGCGAATTGTTTGTAATATTATTTTAATATGATGCCGATGTCACACAGTCGCTGCATGCCAAGACATACATAAATACATACACTCACTCACTCACTCACTTATTGAATGGGAGAGCAAGCAAGCAGCTGTTTCGGTTTCTTATTTAACCAACAATCATGAGTTTAGTATAAGTAAAAAAATAACCTGACTTAGCCAAGCTGTCTAAAGTTTGTTTTGAGTTTTCTTCGAAAGTACACAACAACATCAACGACAATGACGACAACCAACAACCACATTGTTGCAGTAAGTATATGGTGTATGTATAATGGAAATGCATGGCTAGCGGCGGGCATATATTGACCAAGTGGTCATTGGCTTTATCAATGGTTTTACACAACTTTTCTTTTTCGCAAGAAATTATTATTGGAAATTTTTTGTTAAGAGGAAAAAGGTGTGGTATTGCGATTGATTTTATGAAGAAAAAAGTCTGCTTACATTCCCATTTCCACATTTCTGCAATTGTATTAAGTACTTCTTTGATTATGATCATCTAAAGTCCAATGAAACTTTGGGACTTTATCAAACAGCTGGCTTCATCATATCACTCACCAAGTGATAATTTAATTATATTATTATTATTATAATTATCTTTTATTGCATATGTGATTATCTTTTATGTCAGATATAAGTATGCATCATATATATGTATACACATATGCACATATGTATGTATCTCATATTTGATTTATGGAAATTTTTTTAAATAATATAGAAACATATGTATTTATCTTTTCTTTATGTGAGTAGTTTTTAAGATAAACAGACATCAACTTCAGATTCATTTTCATGGAAAACATTTGTGTTTCTTATTGAAAACAACATGAGAATTTATCCGATAAGAACAACATACTTGTGGATACTTGTTTATTGAGATATACACTACTGGACTACGGGTACTTTATTGAATCACATCCAAGATTAATTCATTTTTTGAAACTTATAGCGTTTTCACACCGATCCTGATGGAAATCAATGTTGATTTGCCTATTGATCCGGATCAGATTCGACAACAATCACAAAGAAAGTCTGTCCGTATGCATGTATGCAAACTAGTCCCTCAGTTGAAATTTTGTACATAGATTTCTTTTTACTATATACTGCATACATTTGTCGGAATCAGCCGAATCGGACCACTAGGGGGAGTACCTCCCATACAAACCCCCATTTAAATTAATGTTCTTATTTGAAAGAGTCCTTTGTTTTTTGACTTATCGAACTGATATTCGGAAAGGTGTCATTTTTCACCATGACAACGCTCGGCAAAAATTACCGGATCTAAATTGGGAAGTGATGTCACATCCACCGTACAGACCCGACCTTTAACCATTAGAATTCCATTTATTCCGCTCTATTCAAAACCCTTTGAGTGGTGAAACATTCGATTCTGATGAGACTTTCAAAAACCACTTGATACAGTTTTTTGCCCATAAGGATCAGAAGTTGTACGAGGAGAGAATAATGGAACTTCCCGAAAAATGGGCAAAAGTGGTCCAAAAAAACGGCCAATACATAATCGTTTAATGTTTGATCTGCATATAATAAATAAATTTTGAATTTAATGGAAAAAACTGACAGGAATTTTGTACACACCCAATAGACATTTCATTTTAGACATTTTTAGGTAATTTTAATACTATCACAAAAACTTATGACTTTAATGGATAGAATAGTATGGAATTGTTTATTCACTTTTTAATGAAACTGCCTCTTGGTCAACCAGAACTTCTCAGTGGCACCTATATAATTGGCTAGCTTAGTTCAGCTGTTCCATCAACTTAAACTGATAAACACACAGTGAATCCCATCCTCAGACCTTCCCACAATCAGCATAACTCTGTGTACATGGAAATAGTCTTGTATAAAATGAAGCATCTTCTTTTGGCTCCTCACTTTCTAAAACTAAACAAAATTTTTGCCAAAACTTTTGATAGAAAAGAATGTATATGTTTAAATAATAAACAAAAAACCCTCTAATTGAATTATAAACAAAAAAGTAATGAAGATAAATTTATGTTTGTTTCAAATTTTCTTATTTCCATTCAATTATTGAAAGTAAACAAACAAACATATTGACAGGACAAACCAATGAAGGGGGAACAGCAAATTGAACAATCAACAACAATTGGCACCCATTGCGAAAATAATTTCTTGCACACAGATCCATTAGTATTATGATTATTAATATTATTATGATTATTATTATTGTAACACGCTGCTACTATTAAATAAAGTGAGTAATTATGTGTTTAAGATAAAGAAAAAGAAAAAGAGACGCCACAAAACCAAACAAAACAAAAGAAAGAAATAAACCAATCAAAACTACTACTTAAGTTGGTGTTATAGATATTGATTCATATGTATGTATTTATACAATATATAAAAAAACCAGCAGCTAGTATTTACAATGAAAATTGAATAAAAGAAACTAATGAATAAGAAAAAAAGATTATGGAAAAAAAAAAGAAAATAAGAAAAGTAAAAACAAATCAACAATTCCAAAACATTAACTTTGGATCAACGAAACTTATATACCTTTCACAACCCAGACATGTCACTATAGAAGTGAGAAACTTGTACTTATCATCATAAACACATAAACTTACATACGTATGCCAAGTTTATCTAATATTGATCCCAATGCTATAATTTATTGGATATTTTGTATTCAAAAGAATAAAAAATACAATTGATTTTCAAACAGATTCAAATAATTTAGATGGCAGCTTTAACAATTATTCGTCTGATCGGATCGGATTTTTTGAATATCTTGTGTTCATTATTTTAAATTATTTTGAATATCTGAAGATTTTTAAAAGTTGTCCATACAATAAATCATAAAAACTCACAAGGCTTATATGTACAGCAATGAGACGATGAACTAAAGTAAAATCTCCTACCACGGGTGATGTCCGCCCACTGGAATGTATTTTGTTTTAAGAACATAACTTGAGACTATGAAATTTGTTCGACCACGAGAGATATCCGTCTGGGGATCTCCGCGACTAAAGATTTTACCGTATTTGTCTGATCGATTCAATTTGTGAATATGCTGCTGTAAATTGTCATACTAAATCATTTTAATTCATGACTGTTCTTGATCTTAAGAAATGAGAAAGGTGTTTAGTAGAAAAATTCGTAACAATTTGTTTTCTTCCTTAAACCTTTTTACGGATGCTTTACCCGCCAAAAAGTTGTTCCCCTAGTAAGAATGTTGGGTCCCATTAGAAACTAAGGCCAGAAACGCAATTTTAAAAGACATTGTGGAGCTGTTCCGAATTCAGCTATATGATGACCCAAAGCATGCATTGCTTAAAACCCAGATTTAGCTGTCAGAGTCACCATATTAGATGAAGGAGTGGCCGGCTCTAAGCCCAGACCTCAATCCGACTGAAAATATGGGTTCATTGGAAAAGGGGAGGCATTCAAAATCAAATAGTGCGCTCACTGTGGAATATAAACTTTTGGGGAGAATACAGCATAAATGGAATAATATTCTCAGTACCAATATACACAAATTGATAGAAAATATGCCTAAAAGACTTAAAAATCTTAGGATTTTGGATCAAAATTAAAAATAAAATAAGATTTAGTCAATTTGTGCGAAACATGCAAAACTGAGCAAATGCTACTACTGTAATTTTCGCAAAAGTGACTTTAGGAATCTTTTACTTATGATCTAAGGAATACATGGTATTTTATTCATAATTTTGTAGTGGCCCGTTGGCACCTTACAAACCAAAATGTGCAAAAGTGATCAACATTTACTAAGTTTTGATCAACATTTACTCAGTTTTGCTCGTTACTGTATAAAATACTTGTCCAATTGGTGAAATTTATACTCAATTCATTCATTTAATCGGTTTAATCGGTTAGTTAGAGCGAAATTATAGTGAAGGAATACTTAGTTTGAAGTCTAAGGTTGTTTCAGTCTTTATTGACAAATTTTTCCAATAATTGGGGGTCTCTGCTTAGGACTTTGTAAGACAATTATATGGGACTCTTCCCCCTTGTTGGATTGCCATCTTAAAGTGGTTAGAGGTCTCTAGGAATGTAAAGACCCTAAGAGCGGTGCTGGTGGCCGGGTAACTTATGCCATCCATGCCCAGGGAAAGGACAATAAGGCTTGTAAAGAACTTGCTTCAAGCCTGTCTATCATATCCTCACATATCACAAGAGATAAATCTATATCTCTCGATAAGCCAAAAACTGAGAAATTAATTAGCTTGGAATGAGATCAACTGAAGACGTAAGCGCAACCCAATTGATTCCTCTTGGGATGCTGAAAATGACAATATGTAAATAACCACGGTCATGGCTGAATCAATTCTTTTCATCATGCTGATCATTTGCATATGGAAATATACGACGACTGAGATGCTCCTGGTTTATCCGCCACAAACATCATGACAATGTGTTAAAACTGATTTCAAACTACTTACATATTGTGAAAGGTATCAGAAATGCTGACAAGTGCGTCATTGTTTTTGTTTATTATGCACAACAATTGTTGTTGCTGTTGTACAACTTTGTTGTTGTTTTTGTTATTGTAGTTACTGTTGTTGTTATGGCTGTGGTTTATCGCTTTCAATGCTTGCCTTATTGAGTATGTGTGTGTGTGTGTGTGATTGTGAATGTTTTTGTATTGTATATGCGAGTGTTTTGTATTGTAGTTTGTTCATTTGTTTGTGTATCTTCGGCATTTTATATATTGCGCTTTGCCTTTACTATGGGATCAAAGTATAGAAGAAGAAGAAGAAGAAACAACAACAACAGCAGCAGCAACAACAACAAAAGAAGTAACAATAACAACAACAATAATAAAATGTTAAACGGTATTCGTTTAGCCTTTACTTTGCTTCTCATTTCCCTTTGCTTGTTTTTTTTTTTCATCATCATACTTGTACATACATTTTCATTTTTTTCTCTTTCTTTACTTTGCTTTGCTTGTTTTAAATAAATTTGATTAAACGGGAACAACCGTTTACGAGATATTGTTGTTGTTGTTGTTGTTGTTGTTGTTTGCTGTTGTTGCACAATTGTAATTTAATACTTAAATTGTCTGAGCTCTCTGTGCTTATGTGTTTTTGTATTTGTATCTGTGTGTTAAAGCGCCTGTATAGTTTTATAGTATCTGTGTGTGTGTTTGTGTTAATTATGCTGATATCTACAGTTGTTTTTTTTTTTTTTTGTTTTATACATAATCATTAAAAAACTGTTTTTAGCGCAAAAAATACAGTAATGCCGTCGCACCCCTAAGTCACCCATCCCACCATCCATTTAGCTATCATCACCCACCCACCATCTTCAGTTGTTTCAGTTGAAAAACAATTTCATTCATAATTTTACAATGAGAAAACACTTTTTGCATTTAAATTTAAATAAACAAAGAAATGTATGCGCATTTTTAATTAATAAAAATAATGGGAAAAAATATATAAAAATATATAAATGAAAAAGAGAAATTATTAAAAAATAATCAGCATAAAATAATTTATTGTAAAATAATGAAAAACCAAACATAATAAAATGTCAATCGTCGTACATAATTGTTTTGCTATCTTTGTATGACTCAACGGAACCCAACCAAACAATACCAAAATAAAGTAAAGAAGGCCACTGCTGCTGTTGTTGTTGTTGCTTACGTACTTCTTTCTACCATAAGTTTTCCAATGTTGTTGTTGATTGAATGATCATTCAGTTTTATTGTATTTAGTAAAACAACATTCTTCTCACGCTCTTCCAAAGACCAACAACAAACACACCACACCACAGCAATACAACAAAAATTTGTGGTTGATTAAACACTTGGTATGGTATTTCTTTTTTATATTATTTTTGACTTTTGGCATCTTCTTCTTCATACACCACAAAACACACACACACACACACACATACAGCCATTCATGCAAGTACAAAAAGCAACAAACAACAAATTACAAACAAATAAGAAATAAAAGGAGCGGAGCAAGTAACAACAGTTGGTCAGTCACTCCACTCACCACATCAAATTCTTCTTTGTCCATAGTTATGTATATATTGTTTGTATATTTTTGTATTTTTTACTTACCGCACGCCAAATTCGCTTTGTAGGCGGTGACTTAATCAACCAGCCCTCGTAATGTATTTCCTTGTAGTCCATTTCGTTTTGCTTTTGTTGTAGTTTCCAGATTTTAAATCTAATTATTTTGATGATTGTTTTTTTTCTTTCTTTTTCCAACTTTATGTTCTATTGAAATATTTGGATGATGATTTTATGAAAATTTATAGTTTCGTATATGTGTTTTTTGTTTTTTTTTTTTTTGTAAGGCACTTTTGTGTTTTATATTTTCGTATATAATAAATGAGGCACTTCTATTAATTTATAATAGACAATTTTATTGATTCGTTGTGCATATGCATTTGCATTTCGTTATGTGTTTTTTCTATATTTATTAGTATTATTTTCTTGATTTGATTTGGTTGTAGTTGAGACTATTAAAACGGACAACGACAACGACGACAATAAATAAAACAAACGACCGACAACGACAATGATTATTTGATACTGTGACTAAAAAATGCCACATCTGTTTGTTAGCAGCCCACTGAGTAGTTGTGTTCGCTCAATGACTTGACTCACTCTCTCGCTCTCATGTTATTCAGTTCTCCTTGCGTTTGTTTGTTGTTGGTCAAGGGCGCCAGTTTTTGAAACTCGCTCGTTCGGCTTGAATCTTAACATTTCTTAAAAACTATCGATAAATTGGAATTCATTTCGCCTTTCACGTGAATACTTTTTTTTCGTCTCGTTACAACATTCAATGCAATTCTTTTCAGTAAAACCCTCGAAAAATTGATGTTGTTGGCAATAGTGGCAACACTAACTTCGAGAGATGCACATAAAGTGAACAAAAGTCGATAAAGCAGTGAGTAACTTTGAAATTTACCTTTATGCTTATCGTACATAATTTATACAAGCATTTTACATATTTATTTATTTATTAAATAAAATTAATTTAAATGCATTTGACACTATGGAAATAGTATTTTATTAGATTAAGTTTATGAGGAGATAAGTTTTTAGGTCATGTTTTGATCCTAGGCATCATTCTGAGGAAATTCTGTCGAAAAGAAAATAATCTTGAGCCCGCCCCTTGCGAGAAATCAACTAACGATGATCCGATAAATGTTGAGCTTGTGTGTCTGTAGAATTCGATTTGCCAAAGGATATGACATTGAATTGTACCCTTCTAAATGCAGCAGATGAAAGTCTTGGGGCCAGATTTTTAAATCTGTCTGAAAAGGAAAGTGATTTGACACCAATTTTATATACTTATTTATTTGCCGACAGAATAGAGGAATCGGAAGTGATGCCAGCAATTCTAATGTCATCACATTTTGAAAAAAGGTGATACTGGAATCCCGTTACTGGATGTATGAATCTATCTATTGTCGCTACATTGACACCGGGTAGTGTCTGATCAATTTGTCTTCTACCGGTACGGGTTCCACTTTCCAAGAGGCAGGAGAAGAGGAAGGAGAAAAGAATATGCTGCTTCTGCGGAAACCATCGTCCAAGTATATCGGTAGCAGTCAGGAGCCATGAGTCTAAGGAGGAGGCAATGTTACTTACTATAAAGCGGAACATTGTTGCTGTTGTTGTTACAGCAAGGGGGCTGCAAATAGAGGTATGCATGCAAAAGGATTAGGAAAGGTAAAAAGGAAACAGAGATAAGTGTGCAGCAGAAGGTAAAAGAGATAAAAAAATCGGCCAACAGCCCTATCTTCACAATAGAAATACACATTTTGTGAAAATGTCAAATGTCTATCTATTACGGTTCATGAGATACAGCGGAGTCGGACGGACGGACGGATGGCGGAAGCTTAGTAACAGGGTCCCGTTAGCACCCTTTGGGCATGGAACCCGGAAAAGGATAATAAAGAATTAAATAAATTAAATTAAGTTACAATAAATTAGTCTAGAGTAAAAATATAGGATAAAGTTCTAACCTAAGCGTCAACTCCTAAAAAAAAAAGGCAACTCTATCGGTTGAAGCCATAAGTCAATTGGAGTCAGTTGGGTCGGTTTTCAGAATAGTTAAAAATGTGAACATTGTGGACAGCGATCATTGTCTGAGAGACCTATACGTTCCTTATAGCACTGGAGGATAAGAGACCAACTGAACTAAGGTGGACCGAGTGCTACAAGAAAGTATCATTTCGCTATGATCAAAAGCGAATCGTAACTATGATGCGTTTCCCTTACACGCACGCGGCCACAGATGTTACCGGTCTCGGGTGCTCCCATCTAACCATGTCCTAACACACAGTTCCCAATATTATCGACTCAGGCTTCTATGGCCACCTTCAATAAATTGTATGCCTGCATTCATAAGCGATACATTTAGGCCCAATATTATTATTTAATGTACTTGTTCAATATACTTGGGAGGTGGAAAATTATAATAAACTTAGACATACATTCTTATGCGGCCCATACATTATGCGATCTATTGTACAATGGCATTTTGCTTGTTGACTCTCTCAATGTGAGCGGGAAAAGGTCATGGTTCATTTGTATGAAAAATCAAAAAGTTGTTATGTAGTATGGCAAAGGATAAACAATTTCATAATTTACTAAAACATCTATCTAGGGAGACTGTGCTAAGTGCACATTAATAGGCTCAAAATGAAATCCTAGAGAGATAAATTTACTGACTAAAACCAATTACGTTTTATGCTCATAACATGGGTTTGAATGATTTTTTTAACCTTAACTCAAAGAACTTTGAAATTAATATTTTATGCGGTGTATTCTCCCTAATTATTAATAATAGGTAATAATATTTTATTGATAACTGAGTTTATATATGTACAATGCATTTGTTTATTTATGTATAACGAAAATGAATCATTTAATTTATTTAAACGAACAGAAATTCTTACAAAAATAAACTCGTTTAAATATACTCAAGGATACCTTACAAGTCAAATGAACACTTCAGCCCTGGTTGGCTGACACCGAAAATCGACTACTGACTACTTACTTATTATAATTAAGCCGGCAGGCACTAATTTGTGTAGCAGCGCATTTAGTTTTTTTTGCAAAGTAAAGAAAATACAAAATAGTAAAGCGTTAAAAAGGAAATAAAAGCTAAAAATAACAAATAAAATCGTCACGTGCTGTAAAAATTAATTGCGCCAAAAATTAAACACACTAAAAAATATAAAGCGCTACAACTGAAAGTGTAAAATCATTTAACGCGTGCTTTTTTGGTTAGCATAGGAAAAAAAAATTGTTTGTGAAAACATAAAAATGGCGACTCAAATTTCGAATAAATCCGGCACCGGCTGGCCGCGCCGTGGTAGTCAAGGCCAGGCAGACACAACTGGCAACAATGGTACATCGAAATTTGCGCCCAATCAAGCATTAACCATAAATCGGTCAATCAATCTGTAAGTACTGATTAATATACTTATATACTAATTAATATATGATCAGAAATAAATAAATTCTCCTTGTGTTTATGTAGATATCCATTAACTAATTACACATTTGGGACTAAGGAGCCGCTTTTTGAAAAGGATCCATCGGTACCATCGCGCTTCCAACGCATGCGAGAGGAATTCGATCGTATTGGCATGCGACGCTCTGTTGAAGGTGTCCTCCTGGTGCATGAACATGGCTTGCCACATGTACTGCTGTTGCAATTAGGGACCACATTCTTTAAATTACCTGGTGGTGAGCTTAATACAGGAGAAGATGAGGTTGAGGGCCTTAAAAGACTATTAACTGAGGTAAGTAAAAAATTTAAGGTTATTTGGTAATGACTTGCTGTTTTCCCAATAGAGGGGATTAGAAGCAATTAAAATATAATTTGTCAAATGTCATTATGTCATTTGACAGGTGATATTTTAGTTTTGACATATGGATTTTACAAATAAGATAATTCACGATATTTTGAAGAATTTCTTCTTCATGTAAGGCGAAACGACTTGCAAATTTAATGGTGATAAAGGTTGTTGTCGTAACTGCAATGTTGCTGCTTCATGGGCAACTTGCGTTAGGTGTGAGTGGTCCCTGGCAGACTGTTATCTGGTGATTCCGGGACGTAGAAACGTCCATTCGGAGTACTGAGATACTAGGAACGACAAAATCATAGAAAAAGTGCCTATCAGAAATATTGCGTAGAGTTCCAGCTAAACACTGAATTCGTCCAAAGGCACTTGAAAGTAGTCGGATACATTAGAAAGCTGAATAATTAGATGCCGCATGAGTTTGTAAACTAAAACCAAATCGACCTCATTACCATCTGCGATTTATGGGGACTGGCAATGAAAAATATTCATCTACAATAATGACATTCACAAATGATCATGACAGAGGAAAAACCAAGCGGAACGTCGTAGACTGAGGTCAAGCCCTGAATGGTTTTGCTGTCGGTTTGATAAAATTAGAACGAAATCATTTAATAATGAACCATATATCAAAGATCTTGATTGTTTGAATGAAGCCATTATTAATCAGATTAATTGGTCAGTAGGATGGAAGTTTTGTTCCATCAGCGCAAACAATGTGAGACACACATTATTGGTGACACGAAAGAAGTTACAGGGAACTTGCAACCGCCAAATACATAGTCCAAACATTGTGCCATTGGATTATTATCTAATCTCTATTTGTGATTTCTGATTAAATTTAACTCAAGAGATGCTTATGTATGTTGTTGAACCGCTTGTCTCAGTTTTTTGCCAATAAGTAGAAGGATTCTACGAGAGGGGAGATTCATAATGAAATTACTTTTAGATTGTCAACAAGTTGACGCATTTTTTACCTAATTCTGTTAAGCTCCTTAATTATTGGGAGTACAAATAAATTTCCAATGTTTTTAAACAAAAAAATGGGGATTTATTTTGAAAGAATGGTACATTATGTTTTATTGAAATTATTGTGCATCGCAAGCCACTACCTTTTCCAGTCTTTTTTATCAATTTTAATACAAAATCGCTAATATTTCAATGTTATGATGTTGTCTAATGTCCAACCTTACGATAAGACGTTTTACATCTCAAAAAACAAAAACAATTAAAATCATATAAAAAGTGAAAAGTCATAACACATACAACCATGTACTTATATTTTCAAAAAAAAATTGATATTAATTTTTGTTAATTGTAGACTCTTGGTCGTCAGGATGGTGTTAAACAAGATTGGATTGTTGAGGACACAATTGGCAATTGGTGGCGGCCAAATTTTGAACCACCACAATATCCATACATTCCACCGCATATCACAAAGCCAAAGGAACACAAACGTTTGTTTCTTGTTCAATTACACGAAAAAGGTAAGTATCCGGCAGGGTAAAACTTTATTAGTCAAAAATATTAGATAGAAAATACTTCATTTCTATGGCTAGGTGCTTCGACTATAAGAAAATGCGCGTAGGTATTTATTTTGATTTATATAAACTTATGTATTATTGTAATTAAAAGAAAAGAAAATGAAGTGCTTACCAGTGAAATCTAATAGTTTCAAATTGAATTGAAAGAATTGAAATGAAATGAAATTGACGTAAAGCTAACAAATTCTCATGTCATATATATATCTTTTTAATGCTGTTTAGATACGGACAGGAACGCCAGTCTCGATGTACCCTGAGCAGTTCCATATGTCGTGTACCTACCACAACCAAAATCCTACTACTACTACTACTACCACTAGTGTGTGTACAAACAACAACAATCACAGTCGCTTCTGTAGCCTCTAAAACCAAAAATAAATAGCAACAAGCAAAAAAGAATACTATTGAGCATATGTAGAGAGAAACATAAACAAAACAAACAAAGTTGCTGCTGCTGAGACAAAACAAATATGAAAAAAATTATAATTATTATAATTAAATTATCAAAGGATCAATCAATTTATAAATTGATTGCACAGATTAGAGAGAAGCATAAAGCATCGCTTCTTTGTTGTATTCCAACGTTCGTTCCATATGATAGACAGAGACATTTGTATCTATAGATTATCAAGCGTTAGAATTCGTTTTTCCTGTTAAATTTAAATTTATTTGTATACTTTTTTTCTTGTTCATTTTATATATATTTTTTTTTTATTAATTTTTTTACTGTCCAAACAACTGTTTTTTTTCTTTTTTTCCAAATAATTGTTTGTTTATTGCTTATTTTTTTTTTTGAAATATTTTGTGTCCACATATTGTTTTGTTGTATTTGAGTTAGAAGAATGAAAGAATTTAGTGCTACGGCCTTCATGTATTAATTTTGTAAATATGTCAAATTGTCGACATATATCTCATTTTTTAAAGCAAGCAATGATAATCATGAGAAAATGTTTGTTATACGATCTGGTCTATCTATCTATCTACTACCTACTATGATTTGATTTTGTACTACTTACTATAGTGTATATGCAGGCGAAGGACAATGAAATCTTTTGTCACAATTATCATTATACACAAGACCAATCCCACTAATTAATTCGACACACAATTTTTATCTCATATGCATATTTAATTCTTCGGTATGATTAAGCAAAGGAGAAACTGTTTTATATTTTATATTTTTTTTTTTTATTACTTATGTATTTTTTTTAGGATTTCTAAAATTAAAATTAAAGAGATCCTTATCGTATTTGGTTTGACGTAATGCTTTAAATCAAGTTTGAATCATAGCTAGTCATTCTTCGTGCATAGGATGTCCTCTCGGATAAATTGTTAATAAGCCTGTAATTTGGCTGAAACCCAGCGTTGCTGTATTGTCGGAAATGAGGGTGCCTTCGATACACTTAACGCCGAAATAAGTACCAATGGATACTTTTCAGATTTTAAATGTTTTGAAATGCCTTTCAATATTGAATTTTGCATTCGATTGAACTATGACATATTAGACATTGTACTTCAGCGTTAAAATTTTTGGTGAAAAAAAAAAATCATTTAGAAATTTGTTCTGAAATGCCTACATTTGAAATGATTGAATCGTTTGTTTTTCTTTGAATAATGTAATTTACTTTAAAGCAGCACACTCTATTTATGCTAAATCAAATATTAAACTTAAGATCTTCGGTTTTTTTTTTTTTTTTTTTTTTGTACTTATTTATTTTATTAGGATTTCTTAAATTTATATTTTATTTTATTTATTTTATATTTTAAATCAAGTTTGAATCATAGCTAGTCGAATGCAATTCATTCTTCATGCATTGGATGTCCTCTCGGATAAATTGTTAATAAACCTGTAAGTTGGGCGATCAAGTCAATTTGTTTAATGTGAACACAGCCACCATGAGCACTTTTTTATCTAGTTTAAAATGCTTTCCATCTATTTCCAACGAACCCATGTTCTGACAAAACTTCTATTCATAAAGACTTCTGATGAAGGCATGAGGTCAAGAGTCCTAGGGATCCCTTATGGCTATATATGATTCTTGATTCTTTCTGACTATTTGGCAGACAGATTTCTAAATGAAATTCATCGATTCTCCACAACAATTGATGATAAAGTATGCAAATCGCTGGATTCAATCTACTTGATGTATGCATGTGTGTACTAATTTGTTGAGGCGTATAGTTAATCAATCAACATTCTCGATTTCCTTGTCGTTCCGATAGAAAGTGAGCTTAGCATTGATTTGAGCTCAATCAATGTCTATGCTTGCAAAAGAAACTTCACTTCTTTTTTAACCGATTTCAAAAAAAGGAAAAGGTTATCAATTCTATTTTTTTTTTTTTTATGTATGTATGTTACCCCAGAACTTTTTTCTAGGTGAACCAATTTGGATGATTCTTTTTTTATTTGAAAGCTGGTGCTTGTCATGTGGTCGAAATGTAAATTTGATCAAGATCTGACCAGTAGCTTTCGTGTTATCCTTAATAAAGCGCCTTCCATTTGCGCTACTTGATGTCTGTTTTCTCTTCTGTTATAATTTTTTACTTGTTACTCTTAAAATTGATCGGTTGTCTTATTATTTATTTTAAATATTCTTACACATTTGAATTTTTTTTTTTGTTTTTTTTTTTTTGTTACAATTCCAATGAAATTAAAATAAGAATATATTCATTTTGGACATCTGGGGCATCAGATTTCACACGATCAGCAAAGTTCCTCTTGTGCAGAATACGATGAATAAGTCAAAAAAGGATTTCAAACCTAGTATCGCGTCCAGACATTTTGATTTCCAGATGGCCAGTATTGATCATTTCTAAAAGTATTAACCAGTTGGAATAATAATTCGATTCATTTCACTTCCATTGAAAGGTTTTTCGAGCATTGAACTCCCTGGACGCTCCGTCCTTAGCTATGTCCTATTTGGACTCTTTTCCCCAACGACACCAGCACCAGCTTCCACACGATCATCGTAGTTTCCCTTGCGCAGCATACGATGAATACGTACAAATAGGAATTCAAACCAGGTATCGCGTCCAGACATTTTGGTTTCCAGAAGGCCAGTATTAACCAGTTCCAAAAGTATTAACGGGTCGGCATAATAATGAAATAATAATCCGATTCATTTCACTTTCATTGAGAGGTCTTTCCTTAATAATGCGTTCTATATGAACAACAACTGTGCTGATTATTGATCAAGTTTTGTTTAAAATAATCTTAAGTTGTTAGACAAAATAAATTATAAAAAAAAACACACATATTAAAAAAATATTGTAAATTCTTTATATAAAACTAGATTGCACAATCTTTCCAACAAATATGAAAACTATATAAATCATACATAAATTAGTTGCTTAAAAACCATGTTAAGGAAGATGCATATGAGAGAAATTTTGTAAAGTTGACAAATTAATAGTAGTTTGGATTTGTATGCAATATAATGATTTCGTTAGACTTCATTGTTCTTGAAAAAAAAGAATAGACTAAAGACTTTATGTACACCTACTAAGTTGAGGAATTATGATGTTGATGTAATTATGATGTTGATGTTGATGATGATGTGTTGATGATCATTAATATGTACACAAACATTTAATGTAAATCATGAAAATTTAGTTAATTGTACAAGTAAATTAAGTACAAATAATTGTGGATGTTTATGATGATAATGATGATGAATTACATACTATATGATTTTTTGAGTAACCTAGACACATACCATTTTTTTTTTTTAACCAAGCAAGCATTTATGACAATGCCTGACAGACGGACAATTGTTGCTGTACCTGCTACTACTACTACTACTACTACTATTGACTGTCATGCATTTTCTCTTTTTGAAATCAATCAATCAATCAATTCATTGTTGTTCTTATTCTTACCTTTTATCGTATGTATGTACATGTACACATTATCTTTATCTTAGCTTTATCTTAATACTACTACTACTACTACATTCGATTAAGAAATCAAATTTTTTTTCCCTTTTGTTGTAAACTCACTCACTCTCTCTTAATCTTAATAATTATAAATTTAAATTAATCTCTGACTTAGACACATAGATACTCCACACACATTGACACACACACACTCACACACACACATATATAAAATTGTTAAAAATAATAATTCTGTATACACTTATAAACACAGATTTAATTCTTTTTAACCATCAAAAAATAAAAAAAAAATATTAAAAAATTGTTAAAAAATTTTGAAAAAAAAAAAAAATTCTAAAAATATATGATTAAAATTGTATTCCATAAATCCTTTGTACAACTACATACATATGTACTGTATGACTACAACTAAAATACTATACTCAGTGAAATGTTTACCTTTTAACTATTGTATTTTTACCCAAACAAACTTCTGTTCTTCTTACTTTCGTTTTTTTTTTATAAAACTTTAGCCCTTTTTGCTGTTCCCAAAAATTATAAGTTAGTTGCGGCGCCACTCTTTGAGCTCTATGACAATTCACAAGGCTATGGCCCAATAATCTCATCACTACCACAAGCATTATGCAGGTAAAATATACCCAATAAAATATTAAAAACTCTCTATCTTATCTACATATGTTTATTAAAATTATTTATTTTTTAGATTCAACTTTATTTATATGTAGGAGGAGAACAGAAGCAGAAACAAATACAGATATAACACAGATGTAATGAGTTGGTTAGAGGGGAGGGGGGTCCCTCTCTAATAACATACTTGTATTCTGTGTTTTGCAAATCACATGTGTATTCTATTATACTTTACTTTAGAACTTATCTTACAAACATATATGTAAACAATCAACACTTATAATCATAATTATTATTATAATGATAATTAAAACAAAAAAATATGAGTCAATAGTTTTCCGTTCGTAAGTCTAAAGTTGAATTTAATTATATATATCCAATCACTAAAGTTAAATTATTTTATGTACATTGAATAATAGACATATTACTTTAGTATTTCAAATTAAAAATAGTCTCTCGACATACAGACAAAAAAGAAAATATTGTTATTAATCATGATATTAAGGCTAGGGCCACGATTAGCCCAATGTGTGGCCCTACTCTTAAAGGAAAGATCTTTATCAGTTGTTGATTGATGACTTTTCACCATCATCACATAATCATAAAGATATAAAATTGTTCATACGTTTATCAGTCGAATAGAAAAGAATTTAAAAAATTACATGGGATATTTAACTTCTTCTTTGAAAAAGATTGTTAGAACGCAGCATTGGTTTTCTGGGTGAGAGCTGTCGCTGGTACATTTCGTTGGTTTTGAAGCCGCTGATTGTAAGGGCAGATTTGAAAAGTGATTTCCACTGTAGTGTTACGAACAAACCATGGAGAACTTTGCTTTGACAAATCTGCACTTTCCTTATGTTATAAGTGGCAGTGATGCCCTAAATTTGTATGGAGTCACTATTTGCTTGTAAATGAGACTTTAAATTGACAAGAAAAGTTTAAAGTTTAGTAGTTGGGCGCAGTAGCCAATATAGTTTCAGCAGCTGAGTATAGCAACATGTCATTATGTTTTCATGTCTTCACGTTATGTGTGTCAGTCGCTAGTCAAGTATTAAAGCGAGTTACTAAACTTGGTTCACCTTCGGAATGATTTCTGAGCCTTATGTATCATGTTAGGACAAACGCCTCACCCTGAAGTCACTAAAATAATTAACAAAAAAAAATTTCTTACTTTTGAATCCTTCTGGTATATTCAGACAACATAAATACTTGTTAGGTAATATTTTAAAAGTAAGAGACTTTTAATGAAGGCATAGTTGATTTCTGGTCTAAATCCAAATCGCTCGTTAAAATTTCATAGTACTCGTATAGTGCCCATTTGTAGTTCTTATAAAGACGTGACCTTTAATGGATCTCTGCTTTGTCTGGTAGATCGTTTCAATATTGATTTAATTTATTTTGCTCTTTACTCTTTGTCCATATATGAGTACATACATATATAGAAGGTACAGTATGTATTACTTTAGCAATCTTAAGGTTTTAAAAGTTCAAAACTCATAATTGGTTTTTAGCAATAAATTAAAGCTCCAAGCTCATTTGATGGCATGGATGAGATCTGGTATAGATATAGATGAATATTAATGTCCAGAGGCATGCAATTTTCTGGCTAACTATTTCAAAGAATTTTCGATAATGTTTAGGTCCAGTGGGTCTGTGAAAAAGCCTTACGTTACGGCTCCAATGAACGATTTTAAGGTTTCTCTAAAAATACATAGTCTGTAGCCATAAGAAAGCACACGGGTTGTCTGTCGTTTCCATATATATATTTATTCATCACACAATAATTTAACGTTTACTTGTTTTCTTAAATTTGTATATCCTTTTAACATTTTTTCTGTTTGGCTTTTCTGCCTCTGTTATAGCTTTTTCGTGAACTTTGTTTTTAAATTAAGATGCCCAAAATTTACAAATAAAACCGATTTGCGTTCCAAATATATTATTAATTAAACTGGTGTATGTAAAAATTATGATGAAAAATTTAAAACACACTACCTTCTGATATCTTTAAGTAATAGCTATCTGAAGCAACTTCACTTTACGGTCTTTCAAAACTACCATGTTTTGTGGACACTACTTATTTTGATGATGCATTCATAATGCTTATCAAGCCACTGTTGTGTTTAATTAACTACGAAATTCTTATAAGTATATCCATTGTTATAAATTGCAAAACTGGGATCACTTAAAATCACTGTAAACTAATTGACAGAATGTCATGAAATTATGAAACTTGTCGTTTGAAGGTTGGTACTACCTAAAAATCATATGGGTCTGTCAACAATGTTGCAATATATTTGTAATGTGATACTATTCTTGTAATGCATTACTGGTTCCTTGCAAAGATCTGATGGCTATTCAGAATTCGCAGAATCATATTTCTAAGGCAAATGATTTATCACAAATTATTCAAAACGGTGACTTCTTTCTTTCTTTTGTTTTAAAACAATAAAATTATTAAGTGTCACCGAAAGCACCTGGACCGAAGGCTTAATGGAAGACCCTCTTTGCAGCTAAACAAATGCAGCTAAAAGCATGAACAATGGTCCACACTGGGGTCATATGCAATGTACTAGCTATGGGAAACATATCAGAGTGTGGCTCTATGTACAATAGCAAGTGCTGTGAGCATTTTCCAACTCCATAAAAACCCCAAAGTACTACTTGTTGGGGATGAAATAATAAAAATGTCAGATAGACACATCAACAAGTTGCATAACCATACCAACAATTTAGCCATAAGTCTGCTAGAAAACAATGTGATTGTTTGATCTCTATATATATAATAGTTATTTGTCTATTTTTAGATTTACTGAGCTCGCTGGAGCCTCACCAATTCTTTTGTAACTAAAATTTGTTAATTGTCTGCATATGCATCTGTCCTGACCAGGACTGCCACCTTGTGAAGTGTAGGCATAAAAACTAAATTTTTTCGACAACGTAACCTGGTTTTTTTTTTTTTCAACATTGAACTATATTATTTACAAAATCTCTCCGACTTAAAAAGTTTACACAGAAAACAAAATATTTCATATTATACAATCAAAAATTTGTTAAATACCAATGTCGCAGCCCACAGATAAAGATCATTACATGGAAGTGGGAGAAAGCATTGATCAAGACATAAATCAGTTAATGAAAACCTGTGAGTTGCAAACCTTAAAAAATGAATTTCCAAGCATGGATATAGGTTTCATTGTCTCGAGAAATGATGCAGCGATGATGCACAAAATGCATAGACAGCATACACTTCTGACATCTAATTGCCAGTGCAATAATATGAACGTAATATTAACAAACTGTTTAGAACCAACAATGTGGAAACACAAGATAATAATGGAATACATTAAAGAATCAAATTATAGCTGTAAAGGAATTCTACATATCCTTGACAAGTTGGCAATAGATGATCAGATCTAGTACACACCAGTTTATTTGTTTGCTGTTGTATTCATCTTCATTCTCATAAACCGCACATTGCTCGGTATCAATATTCACATTCAATCGTTCTATAAGCTGCAATCTCAAAACAATCTTTAAACGCCAATACTAAGAATACAAGTGGAAAGGGACTAAAATCGGAAAAATATATGCTACTTACTGATGTAGCAATTGCAGTGTTGGCAATGTTGTTGGCATCACTACTTCCACCGCTTCCACCAGAAAAGGCAAACAACAAAAAATGCTAAAATCCTACATAAATTGACGACGACCATCTACCAACTCCATGGAACGTAAAACTGATTCTGGAGCCTCCAGTAGTAACTGTTATACTATTTATGCGAATTTTACGAAACTAAGGTTGTTAGTACACATATACATACATGTTTAATTTGAAAGCAATAAAAGAAATATACGCTATATATATTTTCTTATGTATTTTATTTATATCTTGGGATCAACTTGGTTACACAAAAAGTATTTTTCTAATAATTTCAATGCACCGAGTGCTTGTTGGAGACTCAGGTTAATCCGTCTCATCTTCTTCATACCGTTGTTTCTCAGTTTTTCTGCATCTGTAAGTGAAGCTGTAGCAGCCAGACTATTGTCTAGGTTTGTAGATTTTCATTGAATTTTTGTGGCATGTGGAACTGTTTCACTCTCTCAGTTAATGGAAGGTCATATTCATTTTCAAACTCTGGTCCCGTTTCCACTTCATCACTCACAGAACTGGCACAAGAACCAGCATGACGAAAAGAGTGTTTTATATTTTTTTAGCTTAATTATGATGTATTGTTGTCGTTATTTAGAGTGGCTAAGTAAAGTATGTGAATCTGCGTATAAAAGCAGGTGTATCTTGGTATGTGGTCCATTTCCAAATCTATAAAGACCTCAAAGTACCATTGATGTACAATCAACAAGTTGCAGAGCCATTCAAACAATTTACAAGTATTTAATGTTTACAATACATAATTTATTTATTATATTTTTATTTATTTATTTAAATTGTTAAGATTTTCACTTGTGACATTTTTTCTTTTGTTTTTTTGTTAATTTTTTTTTTTCATTAATTTGTGCAATTTTCTTCGTGTATTCCCATTTTTTATTAATTTTTTTTTTTTTTTATTAATCCATTTTTTCTGTAATTTATTAAGAGACTTTACCTCAAATAAGAAGAGAGTTAATTTTTTTATTTAAGCATGTAATCTTTGTAAATCTCTTCATATGCAAGTCGGCTGCTGAAATGGAAGACACAATATTTTTGTTTTTAAATTTTATTTATTAAATGTTGTTGGGGATTAATTAATTATTGTACACTAATACGAAAAACAGAAATAAAAAGAAAGAAAATCCTTTATCATTTTGTGTGTTGTGATTAATTTTCTCTCTCTCGGTGCATTGGTTAACAAATGACTATAGTAGTAAAAACAAAAACAAATAAATTTAACAAAATGCAATTTAATTTAATTAAATAACAAATTGTAACAAAAACATAATGGAAGAAACTTTTATTAATGAAAATGATACATTTTGATATGATTTCTGTTTAAATTTTCTATTTTCTCCGTTATGTGAATAGAATATTATTTTTTGTAGCATGCGATTTTGCTAATGTAAAATTGTTTGCTTCATGCTTACCACAAATATTGTGTTCATTAAATTAAAGGGGTAATTTATTTATTTTATGGTAAATGTTATTTGGACATTTGTTTTTTTTTTTAATGTAATTTTCTTTTCTGTTTAGATATGCCTAAAAACTATTTGCTTGCCTCTTAATAATATTGTTTCAAAGCACAAAATATTATTTATTTAATATTGATTTACTTAAGCTAAGTTTTGACGTAGAAAAATCGCATGATACACAATTTGTTTCACTCGCTCACTACCTCACTCGCTTCATTCCTTCCTTGTTTGTTTTTTATTTGTTGGCATTTATTTTGTTTCATCATGATAATAATTCATTACGATAATAATGACGTTTTTCATTATGATAATCAATTGGTGGAGCTGCCATCTCTGGTTCTGGCTCTGGTTCAGGCTCTGGTGGCTCCTGTGGTGTTGGCGATACTTCAGTATTATTTAAATTGGTATTATCTTCGACGACATCATGGTTTACTCTGGAATTTGCAGTTTAAATTGATTGTTGATAAAGAAAAATCATAATAATCATGATTCACAAAATGCATAGACAGCATACACTTCTGTCATCAAATTGCCAGTGCAATAATGTCATTGTAAGAATAACAAACTGTTTAGAACCAACAACGTGGAAACACAATAAACGCACATTGCTCGGTATCATTATTCACATTCAATCGTTCTATAAGCTGCAATCACAAAACAATCTTTAAACTCCAATACTAAGAATACAATTGGAAAGGGACTAAAAGCGGAAATATATAGGCTAATTACTGATGAAACAACTGCAGCATTGGCAATGTTGTTGGATTTACCATTTCCACCGTTTGCGCCAGGAAAGGCAAACAACAAAAAGTGCTAATTGACGATGACCATTTACCAACTCCATGGAGCGTAGAACTGATTCTGAAGCCTCCAGCAGTAACTGTTATACTATTATCCCTTCGAGTTTCACGAAAGTCAGGTTGCTTTAATTGTTAGTACACATAAGTTCATTTTATTTGTTTTACATATGAACAGATTAAAATCTGAATAATAAAAGTATTTTTCCAATAATTTCAATGCATCGAATGCTTGTTTAATGCTTGGATCATCCGTCTCATATTCTTCATCCCGTTGCTGTTTTTCCTCAGTTTTCTTAACGAATCCAGAATTTGTTCATCTGTAAGTGAAGCTGTTGCAGCCAGGCAGTCGTCTACATCTACTATGTAAGTTTGTAGATTTTCAGTGAAATTTTGTGACATGTGGAACTGTTCAACTCTCTCAGTTAATGGAAGGTCATATTTATTTACAAACTCTGGTCCCGTTCCTACTTCATCACTCGCAGAACTGGCACAAGAGCCAGCATGACGAAAAGAGTGCTGTAAATTTGTTTAGCTTAATAATGACTTAGAGTGGGTAAGTAAAGTCTGTGACTCTTCTTAAGAAAGCAGGTGTTCCTTGGTAACTGATCAATTTCCAAATCCATAGAGACATGTTGACTTCTTTCCAAACAGAAGACATCTGAACGAACCGTGGCGCTTCAGCTATTTTCCGTAAACCTTTATTCTGAGTGATATGAATGCACTTAATTTGCGAGTAAGTTGCCAGACCCCAGATCTGAATACCATATGTCCAAGACGTCTTGATGATTTATTTGTATTAAGCAAATTTAGCTTTTTTGTTTTTAAATCATTTTATTAGAAAGGTCAGGTCCGAAGAGTGGAGACTTTTTAGCCTTCTTGGGAAATCTGTCGTTATAAGAGCCGTAGTAAGAGGATTGATAAGTGTATGCAGAGCAATATTGTAGCGACTAGTGTGGCGATGTGTGCTCTTTGAAGGAAAGGAGTAAAAGTACCCGCTTAACATACCAAAGAGCACCCATAAAGTGTAGGAGGGCCTTATTCTGCATAGCCTGAACTCAGTTGATTGTAGAATTAGCAGCTAGTCCTCAAAGCTGGATGCCAAACTTATAACTAACCTTGAGATTGAGATCCGGGTCAAATAAACCAACGTAATTTTTGCAACTTGCTTCTACAAGTAGCTGCAACGACCACTTCAGTCGTCGATCCAAGTTCATGCCCAAGTATTTAACCGATGATTTTTGGGAGATTTGAATGCCGTTCAGAATACACAGCACTTAATAAATTCGTAGGATGACTAATAAAACAAAAACTTTTAGATAAAATTCTATTCTATTCTCCATCAAGAGTGATACATTCATTCCAACGCTTCTCTAACATATCGATGCCTTTTTAAACATAAAATAAATACCAGATTGTCATAAAATTTTTACGTGTATCCTTTGAAAGTTGGTAGTTCCTAAAAATCATATGGACTTGTGCCATATATATGTCATCGTACGAAGTAATTGACTGATGTGTTAACTGGTGGACAGCTTTTATAGCGAAAACAACAGTGTTACGATTTTGTACTATTAATAGTTATGTTTCATCGCCTGAACCAAGTTTCGAATTCATCTAGGCAAGTATAGCATTTAAGTTAAAAGTGGTTTGTATAGGGGATGTCAACTCCACTCATGTTGACAGTAGGGCAATAGAATTATATTTCAAAAAAAAAAAAAATTAAAGTGAAGTATAAAAAAACAAGTTTATTTAATATAATATATCCATCTATCATATATAGTAGAAGATAAAATTGATTTTATTTATTTATATTGATAAATTTAATGTTTACAATACATAAATTATTTATTATATTTTTATTTATATAAATTGTTACGATTTTTCCTTGTGACATTTTTCCTTTTGTTTTTTATTATTATTATTTTTTTTTTATTTTTCATTCATTGTGCAATTTTCTTTGTGTTTTCCCCTTTATTTTATTTGTTTTTGTGTTTTTTTATTATATTTTTCTGTAATTTATTCTGAGACTTGACCTTTGATTTAAGCATGTAATTTTTGTAAATCTCTTCATATGCAAGTCGACGGCTGTAATGGAAGATACAATATTTTTTGTTTTAATTTTGTTCATTAAATGTTTTTGGGGATTCATTATTATAATGTAATATGTATTTTTTTTTTTATTCAATTCCAGTGGAATTGCGGAAAAGTTAATCTCTCGGTTAAGTTAACCGAATTTCAGTGTCCACCGCTCTAAAAAGAAAATTTTTCAGTTAACTTCAAACTTTTGAGTTAATTTTTCTGAGCGTATGAATTTTTTGTTTAGCAGAAAATGAAGATTTTAAAAAAGTTTGATCAGGGCATTCACGGAAACGACTCGCGTTAGATTATGGTGTACCTAAAGTAGCCTCTCATGTTTATTATTGTATTTTTTTTTTCTAATTTTGAATACCGTTTAGAAAACTTAATATTTCGAAAAAGTTAATTACCCTTGGGACATTACGGTTTACTTCTTCGAGATTCTACTGCACTATTTCAATTTTACTTAACTACATTAATACAAAAAAAAAAGAAAGAAAGAAAATCTTTTAATATTTTGTGTGTTGTGAGTAATTTTCTCTCTCTCGGTGCATTGGTATAACAAATGACTATAGTAGTAAAAAAAAAACAAATAAATTTAACTAAATTCAATTTAATTTATTTAAATAACAAATTGTGACAACTACATAAAGAAGGAACTGTTGTTAATGAAAATGATACATTTTGATTTGATTTCTGTTTAAATTCTCTATTTTCTCCGTTGTGTGAATAGATGACCTTTTTATAGCATGCGATTTTGCTAATGTAAAAATGTTTGCTGCATGCTTCCCAAAAATATGGTGTTCATTACATTCAAAGGGGAATTTATTGATATTTGGACATTTGTTTTTTTTTTTTTGTTTTCTCTTTAGATATGCCTAAAAAACTATTTGCTTGCCTCTTAATTATATTGTTGCAGAGCACAAAATTTATTTATTTAATATTGATTTACTTAAGCTAAGTTTTGACGTAGAAAAATCGCATGATACACAATTTCATTCACTCGCTCGCTAGCTCACTCGCTTTATTCCTTCAATCCTTCCTTGTATGTTTGTTTGTTTATTTGTTGGCATTTATTTTGTTAATTATATTTTTGGTTAATTTTTTCTTGTATATTTTTGTTTTTGTATTGAATTTACCATAATTTATTATGATAGAATTTGAGATCATAATGACCTTGATCAGTTAATCCCTGACCCGATGATACTGTTGACATGGCATCTACATTATCTCCTCCTCCACCACTAGCAGTTGGTGATGTTAGTTTAGCGCCCACGGGACGATTTATTTTAACATCACCAAACTCTTCACGTGCTTCCTGATCGAATTCCATTTTATTGCTGGGCATAACAGCCATGCCAACACCAAATGAACGATTCTTCATGCCAGTATGTTGCTTACTCAAATGGAATGTTGGGGCACGACGATTAGCACTAATGATACTTTCATCATGATAATAATGACGTTTTTCATTATGATAATCAATTGGAGGAGCTGTCATCTCTGGTTCTGGTTCAGGCTCTGGCTCGGCTATCGGTGGCTCTGGTTCATTCAATTCCTCTACCTCCTGTGGTGTTGGTGATACTTCAGTATTATTCGAATTGGTATTATCTTCGTCGTTGGCATGCAATTGTTTTTGAAATTGTGCTCTTAATGCTTCGACGACATCATGGTTTACACTGGAGGAAAATTTGCAGTTTAAATTGATTTATCAAGATAAAGAAAAATCATAAAAATTTGTTTTGTTTTAAATGATTTTATTTTATTTAAATCTTTTTTTTTTTTTTTTTGTTAAAAAAACATACACAGAAATGAATTTTAAAAAATTAAATTAAAATTTAATACAAAAAAATGATCACATAAATGATGAATGAGTTTCTTTCGTTTGTTTTAATGAAGTAATTAACAAAAATTTGTATTATCTTTCTTTATTTTGTTGTTCTCTATTCTTCGCTTTGGAAGAACCACAACGCATGATGATACTTTTTTTTTAAGGATGTAAAAGATGCATAAGGATGTGTAAGGTACATGATGATTAATTTTTTTTCGTCAATTCTTAGTTTCTTTTCTTTTCCAAGGCTGCTGGTGCTTTTGTTCTTTCTTTCTGCCTTTCTTTTCTTTACTATAATTCTAACAGTAAAATTATATAAAATTTACTAAATTCTTTGTACAATTTTTAGTTGCCATCTTTGCTTCCTGATTATCTTTTGTTTTGTTATTTATTTATTGTTTTATTATTATTTATTATAATTATTATTTTTTTTGAGATTGTGAAACCTTACTTGATTCTGTAAAAATGAAAAATTAAGAAAAACAAGAAAACACAAATGAGTAAAAAATAATTAGAAACAAATACAAATGCATGAATAAATAAAATAAATAAATACATATAAACATATACGAGTATAACTTATAATATTAAGCATCAAAACAACATATAAAGTGCACATCTATTTATTTTAAGGATTAACAAATCAACAGATGGATGCATCAATCATTCACTCATAGCAATCTTTCACTCTTAGGGAATGTTTCGATTTATGTAGGCCTTATAGCATAAAATGGGACATGCTTTTTGACATATATATACATAAACTCCATGGGGCTCATACAAAACAGTGATGCTTCTTATGTCCATTGTAATGCGGAGATATTCCATATATCTCCCCTCTTTGACTGAACCATCTTGAACTTGTAACTTGTAGGTTATTGATACCTTATGTGATAACATGAAAAATAATCTTTCAATTACTTAGAAAACCCCAATAAGTTGTCTACTAATCATGATAATATTTTTAGTAAGACATTGACTTAGCTTTGGGGAAGAAAGTTAATTGATTGTACGTGAACACCTGCCGTAGAGACTTCATATCACGGTGCCGAGATTGACTTATTTTGGTCGTATGTCTCATTCCTTGGTCTGAAATAAGGCCTATTTAAAACTTCTGCTGCTCTGTGGGTCACAGTATCCGGTTGTTTCACGCAACTCCACGTCGAACTCTCACTCTACCCGCATCTGCGTAACAACTACAGCTACCATGATGCTCCCATAAATGGCTAGGACGTAGACAAGTTCGGTGGGCTTCTGACTACCTGTCGTACCAGAAAAGAACCTCTAGTCAGACTTCATACCCGAGGTACTACCAATTTGAACCAAAACATAGCACTCGGCAATAAAATGCAGGCTTAACCCACAGATAGCACAATATACACTATATTGTATATATATTGTTTAGAGCGAGGTCTACCGCTACCTCTTCCGCCAAACAGGCAGCATTCCTATGTTCAAAGAAGAATGTGACTACTGTGTGCCAGAACTGACATACAATGACAATGTTAAGACAAGATTCCCGGTTAGAGATGGTTGGTAACGACATCAGACAAAATGACCTTTCGATCTATACAAGATTGAAGATGGTACTGGTCCTGGCATCTTCACGGAAGAGATAACTTTTGAACTATCGTACCATCTACCAGAATGGTGTAGTGTTTTCCAGGTAGAAACCTATATGGTCTTGCAAACAACAAAGTTAATAAACGCTATGGGGGAGACAAAGTCAATCAGCACATTCTTTAACGTTGCGATAAATCCTCCGAACCGCTTGTTCACAATTGGTAAACATGTACCTGTCATTCCCTCATCGTTATTGTATAGCGTTAGAATAGCAAAATCGCTTCTGAAGATTTCAATTTGTCTAATGAACTTTTTGTTATTTAATGCACTTAAACTATCTTCTATGAAATTGGATCTGATAAAACCTACCAGAGGAGGAGACTACATGGGCAAGTTTGTCTGTCAGTTTCAAATTCGATCAGTACATTCTTTATAAGTAGTGTAAATGTTGCGAAATGTATGCCTAACAGTTTGTTCCCAATTGGTAAACATGTACCCATCATTCCTTACCTTATTGTTCCCTGGTACAACACTACAGCGTTGAAATAACAAAATTGGGTCTGATGAATTCAATCTGCCCAACCTTCTGTTGTCTTCTATGAAAACGAATCTTATAAAACCTACTGTCCCGTCGTGTGGTCTACTAAGCCAGATAACATTTTTAGCCTATGCCAAGATTGTCTGGCAATTGCGCAATCTAAAGGGCTTAAAAGTAACTTCAATGTTTGAAAAGGTATGTCTAGCAGTTTGTTCTAACTGTTAAGCATGTACCGGACCATGCACGATAATCAGCCTTACAGTTGTGTTGTATATTTCTATAGCATTGGAATAAAAAAATTTAACCTGATGATTTCAATCTGAGAGAAGAATCTAAAAGCTACAGTTAATTTAGATCCATACCAAAGTACATTGAATTCATCATAAATGATGCCAAAGTGTGGGATTAAACAACTTAATTTGGTCTATTTAACTATTCTGTAGCACAATAACTGAGGTTTTTTTTTTATTTAACATTTAATAAACAAATATAAACCTCCGATTTAATGGTTAGAAATATGGTACGAGATTGACAGATGACTTAAAGCTTAAAAAATATTTGCAGAGTAATGTCCTTTTGGAGTCCGTGTACCCAAAGGTCATCAGAGTGAAGGCTCGAGCCTCTTTCGAGAGGTATTTGTAGGCAAAGCGGAAGCTAGCCTATTGACATGACACTTTAGTCAGTCATTATATCGGCTTGTGTGCAAATTGATCTGCTTACGGACTGACAGGTCCCTGGATATGACGTAATTACACACGCACCAAGAAGCGTTTACTATCTAACGGAGGGCAGAGTTCTGCATCATCTGTATGAGGAATACATGTGATTTAGATGCGGAGCTCCATATGGGAATCACTGAGGCCAATCTACATGAGTTGGAAACTTTTTATTACCCACCTTACTCGTCAACAATCTACCATTTCTTCTTGCATTTGAACAAACTTATTACAAAACTTTAATTTTGACAATCCTGTAGCAAAAAAGTGATTTCCCTTTCTCATTGTCCAATTTCATACTAACAACAACCAACCTGATATTTGTTAATCCTTTCATTTTACTTTTCTTTCCTATTTTTATTATTATGATTGTGAATCAATATTTTACCTGCTTGTTTCAGCACCGCCGCCCTTGTTTGATGTTGGACTGCCAGCATGAATTATCTGTAAAAATTTAAGAAGTTTTAATGCAAAAAATTATTAAATTGTATGCGACAAATGAACTTTATTTCATGGAGGCTCAATTGAAAATGTTAAGCTACAAACTCACAATATCACTTTCAACTGAATTTTTGGTGACTTTCATTATCTTTTCATTGTATAAGTAAACTGTCGCAAATAAACAAGTGAATGTCACCCAAAGGCCCAAAAATAAAAGAAAAAACCCTCCCATCATTTTCTTGCATTCACTTGTTTGCTTTGCGCTTTTTGTGTCATTTCCTGTTTGTATCTGTGTGTTTGTGTCATTTCCGTTTTGCATAAGTGTGTGTGTGAGGTGTGTCTTCATTCTTACTTTCATTTTCCTAATGAAAACAAAACAAAATATAGTAAGAAAATGGAGTAGAGCGAGCGACATATGCATTTTTTGTTTGGTTTTCGTGAATTTTTTTTTGTTTTTATTTTATTTTTTTTGAAGTTGGCAATAAGCCAGCCAAGAAAGAAAGTAAGTGAAAGTTCTTATTTTTTTTATCTGGAACACATAATTTCGACTCAATTTAATAGACAAACACACACAAAAAAAAACCAAGTTTACAGCAAATTTATATAGACAAAAAATAATGTAACTAAAGTTGTTAGTTGGTAGGACAAAGCAAGTTTTAAAGAGAAAAATTCAGGTTGATTGAAATAATAGAACGTCTGGTTTGGATTGGATTTCTTGGGTCATGTTGAGAAAGTTACTGATCTGAGTATGATTGACTATAAGCCGTCAGTAAAAAGTATATAGAATTATTAATTTATTGGACCACCAAGGGAATTGCCAGCGTCACCGTTACCCATTTCCGGGGAACGCACAAGATAAATGGTTGTCTGACAATTTGGGCAAGTAGTGCACATATCAGCCTCAGGTGGTGGCGACATAGGGGCACCACCAGCATTATTATCACCAGTACTTTGTTGCTGTAAAAGAAATTTCAGAATTTAACAGAGGTTCCCAACAAAATGAAGACACTAAAAGTTACATAAGATTGTTGAGCTTGTTGTTGCTGCTGCTGCTGTTGTGCTTGTTGTTGTTGCTGATATTTATTTGAAGAACCTTGTTGGGATGGAGGATAACCAGCTGGCTCCCCTTGTTGTTGTTGATGAGCATGTCCGCCAGCACTGCGTTGCCCCTGTCCCTGTGAGGGTGTTGGCGATTGTTGTCCCTGTGATTGTTGCTGAGAACTAATGCTTCCACGTGGCGACTGAGCAATAGATTGATTTTGTTGGGCATAACCTTGACCTTGAGCTTGACCACCTCCAGCGGCTGCTTGTTGTTGTTGTCCAGATGACTGGCCTTGTCCCTGTTGTTGCATCTGTGGTGATGTTGGTGCCACATTCTGATACTGCTGCTGATGCTGTTGTTGTTTTGCTGGTGGTGGCATCTGTTGCTGTTGTTGCTGCTGCTGCTGGTGCTGTTGTTGTTGATATTGAGCTTGAGCTCCACCCTGCTGCTGGGTCTCACCAGCCATCATGCGTAATGGCGCCTATGTTAAAGCAACACCATTGAAGTGACTAATAAACGTTTAAATCGTTTCTCTTTTGGGCACTTACCATTTGTGCCTGAGCCATATTACCCCCACCTTGCATCTGCTGCTGTTGCTGTTGATTTTGCATACGATTCATGCCATCGTCTAAGCCCGAATGACGAACACGTGATGAACGTGCAAACATATTGTTATTCAAATATGAATCATCAACATCCTGGAGACCGGAACGTTTTTGCAAAACTTCCTGGCGAAAAGTATTACGACTCAATGCATCCAAAGGACTCTTAAGCGACTATTGACGAAAACAATATCTACTCAAAAAAGGCAAACGAAGAAATAGAAGAAGAAAAACAAGTCTTACATTCGTATCGCGTTGTGCTGCTTGACTTGGTGTTAAACTAACCGAGCTGCCATATTTTTTCATGTCACTGTTAGAAGGGGCAGCAGCAGCGGCGGCTCCACCTCCACCACGACCATGGCGTGACTGGGAATTATATATTTTAAACAATATTTTTGTCCAAACAACAAAATCAACTTACACCAATGCTTGTCTTAGACGGTTGAAAACCACCTCCTCCTCCTTGGCGATTATGTGAACGTTGTTGCTGATCCATAATCCTCTCGGCGAATATTATTTATTTATTCGTAA
The DNA here is from genome assembly GCA_037043315.1 of Amiota communis. Lineage (NCBI taxonomy): Eukaryota > Metazoa > Arthropoda > Insecta > Diptera > Drosophilidae > Amiota > Amiota communis. Next base: position 261,987 of record JBAMAV010001270.1, read on the forward strand.
AATTTAACACACTTAAAAAACTTTTGGATATAACTATTCTATTTTCAAACAAAATTATTATATGCAAAAAATCGGAGCGATTTTCTTTACTATTTTGTTTCGAGACTTAAAGAGAGAAAATTTTATTTAATTTTTTTTTTCAAAACCTTACAACTACTTGCTCTACTTGGTAAATATAAATGACATACACACACACACATAGAAACTCTTGACATACTTTGATCAATTGATATATTATAGTCACCCCAGTTGAAAATGATTTATATAAAATATCAAAGCATTCTTTGTTAGAATTACAAATCAATTAAGGCATTCCAAAATTTAAAATAGAATTTGTTAATAATGTTTACAGTACCTCTGCCATGCTGCATATTGGACGTGGTGCTCCATAGCGTCCAGCTGGTGAGATCTGTGTTACTTGTTGCAACAATGCATTTGGTGAAGGCATCTGTTGGACCCCATCACCATGTTGTTCGATACTATGACGGCGTTTGTTAGTATCATCACCATAATATGGAGAACCAAAGAACAGTGTGTTAGGACTATGATTATGATGATTCATAGATGCCAGCCACCACATAATATTGATGATTTGATGTTGTTGTTCGATGTTGTTGAGTTGATTATTATTGTTATTATTATTAATGATGTTACAAATTCATTCAATACACATTGATATGTTGTTGTTGATATAGTTGGTTAGCACGGATAATTATTTGATTTTATAGAAAAGAAGAAATATATATATAGGTTAATTTATATTTAATATTTATATGTACAATATTTGTTAAATTATTTTCTTTGATTCTACTGAATTAATGTAAGAAGACTCATAAAAGTTTTATTAAAACCTAAAAGTCCTGACTTATTTCCTTATTTTCATTTAAGGAAAATATGCAAAGATAGGGTTGCGAGGGATAGTAATAGTGTCTTCATAGCCTCTACTGTCCTAATGTCATCTTCTCCAACATATAATGTACTCCGTTAATACAAAAAGTGATTTGGCATTACATATACAGAAAGGTGTATATCCATACCATCCAATCAACTCCCGTTTATACTATCTCTCTTGCTATCCATAGCATCACAACGGGCCTAAGCAAGCTTGTCTTGGCACCGAACACCACCAAAACATTTTGATTTGAGTTAATTTTAAAAATTCCAGTCAAGCTTTAAAAGGAACGATTATAAGGGATTGGTTTTGATAACATTGACATCCAGTTACTTAACTAAAAAAATGAAAGAATCTCCTTCGTAGATCCAAAGGGTGAAGCCTTTTCAATTTTCTTGGCAATCATTTGTAGTAAGTGCCAAAGCAAGAGGATTGCCATGCACATTCAGTTCGATTAACAGAGAGGATGCCATGATCACAGTGTGTTAAAATCCGCTTGACGTATCAAGGAGCACCTGTGATGCATAACTTAACAAAAATATGAAAACATTCTATAGAAAATATAATGGAATTAAAAAAAGGACCAATTGCGATTCGCACACGAAAGATTCCGTACCATTAACGTAAGCGTTGGTTGCTTTAATGAGCTTCCGATCAACTCTTTCATATTCAAATGGGGTAAAATCAAGCATGCTTACTAAAACATACAGCAAATCAACATTTATAAAAACAATTTTTTACATATACTCATTTGTTATTATAGAAGCAATAGAAATACACACTCTGAGATAATTTTAAGGATCTATCTATTACGGTTCATGAGATACAGTTCGCTGACAGACGGATGGACGGACAGCGGAGTCTTAGTAATACGGTTCAGTTGGCACCCTTTGGGTATAGAACCCTAAAAATTATTTCTGATGTTTTTATTCTATGGGTAGCACTTATGTTTCAACACTTGTTTCTAAATAATAAACTGAATAGTATAGGAATCCGTTTTAGAAGTTTAAAATTTCAAGTGATATAACGGGTGATTTTTTAGCAAATTTTTTTTGGCAACACTGTTTTTAACAGCTGACGCGGTTTACGTGCCTTGCGTTACTGTCAAACACGTTCAGTTTGGTCTATAATTTAACCATGAATCGACTTACAAACGAACAGCGTTTACAAATTATTGAAAGTTATTATCAAAATTCATGCTCGGTAAGGCAAGTGTATTGTGCACTTCTTCCATTTTAGGGTCACCTGACCTTCTGAGACGGCTATATTGAATGTTGTGACTAAATTTCGCACCCAATTTACATTATTGGACATTAAACCACCAACACGCATACGTAGAGTACGGATAGAGGAAATAATCTAGCTGTATTCGTCAGTGTTACTGATGACCCTGAATTATCGATTCGGCGCCGTTCGCAGCAATTGGGCCTCTGTTACTCCACTACGTTGAAAATTTTGCGAAAGGATTTGGGTGTAAAACCTTTTAAAATACAGCTGCTGCAAGAATTGAAGCCGCGCGACCTACCACAACGGCTAACTTTTGCTGAATGGGCGCTGGCAATAAAGAGCATTTAAGGCACGTGCTGATTTTCTTGTTCCATAAAAAAAAAAAACATCGGATAGTCATTGAATTCCTGTGAAACCTTCCGGCGAGGTTGATACAACCGTCAAGACTTGTGAACACTGGTTTTAACAATTCAAAAGCAGTGATTTCAATGACAATGACGAAGAACGCGAAAATCAACCAAAAAAGTTTGAAGAATATAGAAGATATACAGACACAAAAAACAGTTAATACTCGTACCAAATGATCAAATTGAACATGGTACAAAAACTGTATTCACCTGACTTGTCCAGATTACTCTGTCTTTACATCGATGGGGCACGCAATAGCTGAGAAGCATTTCACAACATTCGAATGACTGGATGATTAGATTTCGATAAAGGATGAAACTTTCCTTTGGAATGGCATCCATAAATTCCCTGGTGATGGACCAAATGTGTAGAAAGCGAGGGCCGAAAATTTGAAGAAAAACCTTTTGCCATTTTTCCTAAATTACTGTGTATTTTTTAATGAAAAAAAAACCGACATTTTAAACTTCTACATCTGATAAGCATGTCTAATCTTCATGTTTTTATCTTTTAATGGAAAAACATGTGACGAAGAATAAAAGAAAAGGTGGAGCTATCTATAAGGACTATCCGATATCTTCACTATCTATAATAACCATAAGAGCTATTGTTTCAAAGAATTTTAACTTGGCCATACAAGGGTTTCCTTTAAAAATCAACCACTTCAATATAAAAATGAAAAATGTACGAGTTTTATTGTACCCGGGGTAAAAGGTCAATCAATCAATAAAATTTCGGTACAAATTTTAGCTTCCTGTGACTGTTTCCCTTTTTGAAACCTGAATAACACAACATCACTATTGTTCTAAATAATGATTGGTTCTTAAGATTAACATGCATAAACTTCAGAATTTTTTATGAGGAATATTTATAACAATTTTGGTTATATTGAAATTGATAAGATCAAAAGGTTTGCCAACATATTAACTCATATAAGCAAGGAGTATTTGTCAAATACTTATGTAGGTCGAATGCCATTAAAGTTTAGGATTCAGATTGTAAATATGTAATTCCTTTTTATTGTATAAGCTACCCTCAAGAACAGTTGTACCATTTTCATTTAAAAATGACTTTTCCTTTAAATGTAATTAGTCATATGTGACTAACAAACGGAAAATCATGCAACTTATCTGGAACATAAAGAGTGAAACAAGTAAATTATAAGTAAATCGATAAAAAAAATGCGCCTTCAAAGGAATCACAGTAAATTGCACACAAACTTATGTAAAAGAAACCCTGTTGTAATTAAATCATAAACCATAAGAAGTAAGAAAAACTACCCGCCCGTTTTAAAGAGAAAGAAAACTGAAACAAAATGAGAAGTTAAATGAATAAAGAAATCAAGAACAACAAAATAAGTCAACATAGGAAGGAAATAGACTCGACCATTCTACTATATGCTTCTATTTCGTCTAGTGACTTGCTTTCTTAAGGCAATATTTATTTTCGAATGGCGTGTTTTATTGTGTCGTGTTTCAACACTTTCCTTCTCAACAGTTCTTAATGCTAACTATGCAAATGAAGCCGCAATATCGTTGAAACATAGAAAGAAATGGCCAATTGCCAAGTAGTAATATTTCCTACGAACAAAATTCAAGATATCATGACTACTTTAATGAATGACTTGTTGTAGAAGCATACACTGAGCTCCTAATTACGATGAACGAAATATGGTTCGTTTATAACTGAAGTGATAAAGAACGAGGAGGCTAAGTGAAGTTGCTAGTACTGTTAACTTTAAGACTCTTGTCGAGTTGTAAGCGATAAATCTCATTTACTGGCAAATAAAGTCAATTAAAGTACAGTGACGGAAACGATAGAGTATGCCAGTATCAAGATGGATGAAAGGACAAGCGTTTTGTTGTTATTTGATTAGTTTCATAGTCAGACAATGTACATAGACACATTTATATATACAGATACACACTAAAAGGATATTACCATTACCTGTCAGAGATTTGTAAACAATTGCCGTTTGTTTGATGATGACGGTGCTGATGTGGACCATCACAAGTGCCAAAGAAACCTTCATACAAAACAAAATTATTTGCCTGCGGTATGGTCTTCTCAAGACCATAATGTTTACGCAAGAAACGAAGTAATTTTTTTGATGGTCTATCCACTGTGCACTTGATTGGTGTCCATTCCTCTTCAACCAGCATTGTCTCGAACAAATGTTTACCTAAACCGGTACGTTGACGTGATTCATGAACATAAAAATCAAGAATACATGGAGCGTTCTCAATTTTGCGTGTCTGACCGGTGCCGTCAAAAAGATAAAGATCCTTTGTGCCAACTTTAAGTAAACCAGTGACAGCACCACTAAAATAAGGGAAGGAAAATTCATGATAATTTGATTTTTGGAACAAATATTGATTAAAACAGTACTTACTGCGATCCTTCATTAACATCAGCTAGAAGATAAATCACTTGATTCTCAGACATACGTAAACGCTGAGCTGCTGTTACAGGCTTATTAAGACCTTGGGATCTAGCTGATAATTGACCCATAGTGTCAATTATTTCAGACATCTTAGATGTGGCATCTCTGATTAAAGAAAATGAATAGCAACTCAAATTAATATTTGGATAGTTTATTTTGATTTCATTTACAAATCTTAAAACTTACAGACACTGACGTCGATCCCCACGAAAAGTATGCGGCAATAGATTTGATGTCACCTTAATAATTGGTTGCGGAAACAACGGTCTAATATCGAAACGGAACTCAACCATTTTGGGATAAATGTGTTAAGCTGAAAATAGTAAAAAAAAAAAGAAATATTTATAATAAAAACCTGATTAGTTTTAATTTAAAAACATTGAATTTACTCATAGTAAATAGAGCGTTAAATGATGAGCTTTCAACACACACAAAGTATGAGAGGAGCGACTATGAAACAAAAAAGAAAAAATAATTTGTTTACCATATAATCTAAATGATTGGAAATTGTCAGATACGCCAACAAACGCCAACAACATGCAATTTTTATATTAAAATAAGGTGGGTGCTCTAGGCGAACTGAACTGAACAGAACAGAACAGAACAGAACAGAATAAAACAATCATCTAGTGAACGAACGGTGATTTTGAATGCTGCAAAATGTTTGAAGAAGAAAAAGGAAGAGGGAGGGGATTTTGTAAAAACAATCATAGCAAATTTAATGCAATTTAAATAATTTATTTTATTATAAAATATATAAAGTGTATATTGGACGAAGGGAAATGTGATAGATGGGAAGAGGGAGAACTGTTTAGATGAAATTTATTAGGTGGGTTGGTTGTATTGTAAGATGATTCATCTATTATAACATATATATATGAAGGTTTATTTTCCTGTTGCTTGTATGACAGACATGTAGGTGTAGTAAACAAAACACATACTACTACTATTGAGTACGAAGCGTACAAACAAACTAGACAGAAGCTATTTATTGTACGTGTATCTAGAACCAGTTATAAGGTTGGGTAATGGAATATGTGAATATATCTATGTACGTGTATGTACACACTTAAATTTGCATTAATTATATTATACATGTTTATAATATAAAATTGAATTAACTCTGATGGAAATACACAGAAGTTGATTATAGTTCATATTTGGTTATGTTTTTTTATAATATGCGAGCAGTGAATTATGAGCTGGGGTATTAACATTGTGCAAAAGCCATCAAAGTTAAGTTAACACAAGTTCAACAGGAGTCATGAGAACAGCTCCAACATCTGCCCTTGAAACCCTACTAAACCTGCTGCCAATCCACTTATTTAAAAAGAAGGACGCAATGTTATGGGTGACAAAGCTCATTCTAGCTAACGAAAGATATTCGGTACTGAGCATCTGAGCATAACCAACTTCATCCTAAGCAACCTCTGGTCGACTAAATCTAACTTCGAACAAAATTGTGTGAAAATCAATTTACTGAATAGGACAAACTGGGCACAGAGTTGAGACCAAAACCCATTTGTGACTTCTGATGTGTGATACACGGATGGCTCTTAAAGGGACACTGGTGTTGAAGCAGGAGTTTATGGGGAAAACCAATGAAGCAGTTTAGCCAAGAGAACTTACCCACTTTTTCAGGCAGAAATCTATGCCTAACAGAAGAAATAGAGTGTGGCCCATATATGTACATTCATCTGACAGTAACGACTCTGATAGTAAGGCCTGTGTCAGCAAGACCTTCAAGATCAAATCGAAGCTTGTTTGGGACAAATATATTAATCTTATTTAGATACAGATGGGAACGAAAAAGCAGATGAAATCGCCCAAAAAAGACCTGTCACCGACCTAATAAGGACCAAAATCATTTATGGGCGATCAAACGATATGTTGATGGTAAATTGCACCAATATTGGTTGGAAACAAATATAAGAGTACTAGGACTAATTAGAAAAAGTCTTTGGCATCTTAAAAGGGCATTGAAAAGTTATAAAACATATTCATAATATGCGTAGATATGTAGATTATTTGTCAGGGTTTAATTTGGAACAGACTCCGATATCTAGTTAATGAGTATAGGATCCATATGAAATTGCAGGTTTAACTCTAAAGAAAATCCTGGAATTCTTGATGAATACCAGAATCTGGGAGGAATTGTATTTACAAAGTTTGTCACAATAGGCCCAACCGAAACCGCAGTGACGAGGCTGCCCTACACCTGATCTATCTATCTATCTACCTACCACAAGTCCTGAAGATTATTTCGTATATTTTCTCGAAAACGCCGTTGAACTTATTGTGTATTCCTTTGATAAATCACCATGCGGCAAGATCTTATGAAGCAAAATGTCGTTTAAATCGAAGGATACACTTTTTCGGTCTTTGCAATTCAGAATGCTTCTTTTTAAACACACCCTCTTTCATTGCACTAAGGGTTTTTATTTGTAAAAACTATAATACCGAATAACTGATGATTTGGCTATCCTTTTGAAATGCTTATCTAACTAACTCTTTTTGTTATGCTAGTCAAGCTTCAAAAGTCAAAAAGCAAATAGCAAAGTCAACAATCTGCTTAAAATAGAGTTCAAAGCAGCAGTTGCCATTGTTCCCATTATACTTTCATAGCTATTGTAGTTCCTTCTAATCTATTTTTTTGCTCTTTTATCTATTGTCTTTATGTTGTTTTTTTTTTCTGATTGCATCATGGGGGTGTTATGATGCGATGGTGGCTGGCGGTGATTTTGCTACTACTACTTTTGCCGCCTCCTTCATATTTAGTAAGCAATTTCAAATCGATTATCATGCAAAACGAGGCGCAGCTAAAAGCCGGCAAATTATTATTACAAAGTATGCATTACTTCAAAACTCTCCGAGTGAGTGAATGAGAGTGTAGGCAGGCAGCCATTTAAAGCCATCATTACCCACCCACTTATAACTACGACTCACTAAATTGTGTATAGAAAAATCACTAGCAGACTTCGATCAAGGGGATAACAATTTATAATCAACAATCCTAAAGAGAATCCTTATTATACAATATTTTGTTCCACCTTCAGTTCAAAGTAACAAAATCATAAATTTCAACTGGGACTTCATTTAGTTTTACCACCTAGGTCCATTGAAATTCTTATTCCGCCCCTGACTAAACTAATGGCTTATATAGTGAGGTCGGAAGTTTTGAGGTTGGCTGACGACTGACTTCACTGAACTTGGTTGGCAGCCAGTCGGTGCTTGTGGTTGTTGTTTGTTATTCATAGTTATGATGGTGAGTATGTATGAGCAATTGTTAAGAGAAAATGCTTTCATGATTTGTTGGCACATTGTTAATTGGAGTGCAATGAACTAACTGTAAACATGCACAACAACTCCATAATGATGAAGATGCCAAAGAAGTGGAACAAAAGGGAAGCTTGTCATTTATAAAGTTTCTATAAAAACCGGCGACTGCATTTATTTAAAAGGACTAAGTTCCGCCTATGCGTCATTTTTATTCATACTCGTAGAAAAAAAACCCATAGAAACTAAATGGTTACACCACATTTTGTTGAGCAGTGTAAAGTGCAATATCAACAACAACAATAACAAATTTACAGACCTCGAAAATAGTCCATGTGTTCTGATTATAAGAAGCAGAAGAAGATGGAGAAATATTGAAAAACAACAATAGAAAAACAACTTAATTCAAGCTCAACATAGCAACAAAAATAACAAATAATAAAAATAGGAGAAAAATAACAACAATAATAACTAAGAATAATAAACAACAGCAATAACAATAAGAACTATGACGATGAAAAAATACAATAACAAAAATAACAGAAAAAGGCCAAGACTATGTTGCTCCCCAGCAAGAACTCAAAGAAATACTTACAGTATATGTATATATGACGTTTATAATTATGCCCCCAGCAATGACGACGATGATTATGACGACGATTCATCGTGACTTTACAAAGACGTACATAAATATTAAAGCAGAACAACAAACAACAACAATTAATCGTATTATTGTTATATATTTTTAATATAAAATGAGAATTTGTTTATATGTACTATCGAAGCGTTTTCCTATGCGCAAAAGCACGGGCCAAGACAGGGTCGTCGTAATATAAGCGGTGCCCTTAAGATGATGTGCCCCTTTTCATTAGAATATACATACTAGACATCTGTATGATTTCATTCAAAAGGGCATTTTTGGTACTCATGCTCAAATGAATGAATTTGACATTCACATTCACTGAAATGAATTCCAATGTCTGAATACCATTCAAACGAAGCGGTGCCGAATTAAATTGAATGTTATTTTGTACAGCGTTGTTTGTTGGTATGCAACAAACAACAAAAATTGCACACAAATTCCTCTCACAATATAAAATGCTCTCCCACACAACAATAATTTCGAAGAATTTGTGTGCAATTGTTGTTGTTGTTGTGAGTCTGAATACAATGAATGTTTTTCTTGTTCCTTTCGTTTCTTTAGCTTCTTTTACACACTCTTCTTGTTCCAATCGTTTTGAATGGGATCATATGCTAAGGCAACGCTCTTTCAAATGAATTAGAATTCATTCTTATTGTGTGTGGTTCCAAAGAATTGAGTACGACATTCGATGGTACTCTGTTATGCTAAGCAACTGAATGCGTTCGTACAGATATCTAATACATACCATACATACATATAATAAATAAAAAAACAATCAAAAATTGTCGCCACCAAATGGCTTTTAACCCTTGACCAACATCCAAGGCCAGATTTACGGCAGGACAACTGGAGCGAGCCTCCACAAATATTGGAATGAATAATGAAATGTACCCAAACAAGTTATATTTGAATTTTATTTTATATGAAATAGCAACCCGGCCCTACTTAGCACTTGTGAGTGGTTTTGGAAAAATGTACTTAATTCTAAAAAAATATATCAAATATGCTATTCGATACTTTAAGACAATTTTGTTGTTTAAAAATTACAAAAAACAGCATATAACTATATCTGCCTACATCCCATTTTGTTCCGAGGTTAGTTTGCCATTGGGCCCCGATCAAAATCCAATCAGATCATTCGTGTCATTAAAGAAATCTAGAAATAATTAAACAAAAACTCGGATCAAAAAGATTCCCTATTCCTGATGTAGACCCTTGTCAGGCAATAGAATACGGGATCACCAATGAGTGTTGCACACTCAGATAGCCACAGAGTGGTCCAACACCATGTAAAGACTTGCTAAACAAGATTCTTAAAATAAAATAAAGAAGGAACATAAACATCTAAGCGTTTTAGAGTTATTGTAAGTGAGCAAGAGATTTTTAACAGGATGTCAATGGAAGTATAGTTGTAATAGTGCGTAATGATACAAAGGCTTAGGTTGTTCATAGAAAGGTCAAGCTATCTTGTGACCGATCTTGTTGATGCTTGTTGAAAAAGCATTCAAATGCATAGAGTATTGCTCAGCTGCCTTAGGACTCGATTTTGTTCTAACACATACTATTTAAAAGTTATGATACATTAAGGTACCATCAATATACATACATCTATGTATGACCCCTATGCATTCCGAAACTACTGCACCGATATGATGAAATTTTCAGGGAAACTCAAGTCTGAAGAGTAGTATTCTGATAAAGTTTGGTGCGGATCGGACTTTTGTTTTTGGTCACACGGTGTAATTAAATCATTGCTCCTACCTTACTTGCCAATCTCAACTGAAAAAATCGCTTATTCTACTTTCGGACAGTTGCAAATAAAGATTACAGTTAAACAAAACAACCCACTTAGATATGCCTATTGATAAATTAATCAGCAAACCAAGGGGCCTTCATTTATTATTAGTTATAGTCGCCTCAAGTCTTCTATTTGTATTTTATTTCAACTATTACTATTACCCATTACTAGGGGCCCCCAATAATCAAAATGCACCTCTGCTTGTTTGTGTTCATGATGATTGTATATATTTTGTAATCTTATTTTTTAATATTAAAAATTTTGTATGATGCAAAATCTTCTGATGAAATCGCAATCTTCTTTAATTAAAGTCCCAGTCCCCTTGATGCTGATGAGCAGAGCTTTGCTCTTTTACATTTACGTTGTGTTACGACGAGTAAATAGAATGTTTCAAGAGAGGTTTTTCTCTAATAAATCACTGTGTGACACATGTAAGTGAGAGACTTAACAAAGCTAAGTTGGATTGCTACATTTGTACGGATGCTTTTCGATCATTGTATGGAGAGTGTGAGAGAATTGCACGAGATCTAAGCTGAGAAAGCTTATACTCTTAGATTCAAGACCCCTTCTATTATGCTGTTAGAAACAAGAGGCAAAACAAAGAAAATTAATATTAAAAATATTATTGAATAAAATCATCTTCACAACAGCAACAACAAAAAAAACATTAAAGCAATCAAGCAGCTGATGAAATGAATTCATTAAATTTCATACATTTCAATCAATTGAATGGAACGTGTGCCGTATTCTGAAAATGAGCGTCGTCAAGTGTATTTTTCTTTCTACACTATGATATGATAAGCCAGGAAACATTCCGTTGTTTATTTGTTTTTCGTTTTAAATTTCATTGTTTTTCTATTTGTTGTTGTTGGCTACGAACTATCTATGGGGGGGCAAGTACTAATAAGAATACTAGTTTCGCGTTGTCAAGTTAGACAAAACATTTTTTGTTGACTACAAAAAATGATAATAACTAAACCAAGAATAGTGTGACAGAAAAACAATAAAAATTGCAAGCAAAAATAAAACACTAAAAATATATTCATAGAAAACAAAGCCACAATTCTCCTTCCCCCCTTTCAACAAATTTAGCTCTACCGCTCACGCTCTTATTATAAGGTTCTTTTGAAAGGTTTTTGTGGTTGTTGCGAACTGAGTTGAGTAGTAACATTGTTTTGTAAGTAAGTAAGCTGATAATGACGGAAATGGTGTCATATGTACTATAAAGACGAAGAAGTAGAACAATCCATGATGGGAAAATACAATATGAGCAGACATGACATCTCACAACATTGTTTTCGAAATTAGACACACACACAAAAACCCCCAAAAGAACTGAGATTAGTCATCGATTTAATTATTTACAATACTTTTATACATATATTGGGGATTACAAAATATAAAGCTCTGGAGATTTCAAATGATATTTTAAAAATGGTCTTCGTTTTGCTATATGCAGATCAATTTGTAACATTTGTTAAGATCTGAGTGTCAGATTCTGATCACTAAAAGGTGTAGCAACTATTCAATTCATTTCAATTCACGGAAAAAAAAAAGACTTCAAAATTCGCATTCAATTAGTTGCGATATTGAATTTATTGAACCCCCATGAATCTTTTTTAAAAGGGTTAATTTTATAACCAAGAACTCATGATTTATTCACTCTTAAAGTTTAAGTTCTCATTTGATATACAAAGGAAAACACATTATCCGTGTGCTCCTTAGAAAAACTTTGGCAATACAAAAACCTTCTGCAAAAAATTCTCTAAATGAAATTGAAAACCGTATCCAAATTTTCGTGTTAGAATTTTGTCGTTACAGTGGGATCTAGTATGTAAGACACCCCTTATTTTATTTAAACATAATTATGGAAACACTTTAAAAAGCATAACCACTTTAAAAACTGAGGACTTTTCGCTTGGTTTACTTTACAATGGACAAATTAATTTCTAAACACAATTACATAATTTTACCCCCAACTTATCAACAACTACGGGTCCGATATGCACCAAACTTCATAAGAACACTGTCCAAACCATGCTTGAGTTTTTCTGAAAATTTTATTAAAATCGTTTTAACAGTTTCGGAATCCATAGGGAACAAACATTCATACATACATCCCATTTTATATATATAGATTTAAATGACATTCAAAATAATTAAAAAAAAAAACAATAAACACTCAATTAGAATCCAATGCATAACTTATGTCACTTCTTTTAATTTATTATAATTGGTCCTTGGAATTACTAACAGATGGACTTATTTCAAAATCACTTAAACTTAAATTCATCACCAATGACACAAAAATAAATCATTCACAAGCCATAAAAGTGCATAGTTAGCAAGACTTATAAATATGTAATATACGATTTACAAAATTACTTGGTATTGTTCTATAAAATTTCAAATGACTGCCACAATCTGTCACAATGACTACAAATTCCCACTGTCCTAGGCTAAAAATTGTGTAAGGTGAGGTGAGTGAGATGATATCGTTTCGAAAATACAATATATTAAGAATACGAATACTTAACACATTGTAAAATGAAACCATCAACACGTCAAGAAGTCTAGCAACCACAAATACACAGAAATACAATAGCAGCAACTGAAAGAAAACTATATACATCTTACTACTATTATTATTTATTATTATTATTTTTAATGTATGTACTATGTGTAAGTAAGTACAATAAAGAACAAGGCCAATCAATATGAAATATGAACAAAAACTAACTGAAAAACTGTACCTAAAATCATGTTGCCATGTGCACATCGCAACTCAACTCAACTCAAGTAAAACTTGACTTGATTTAAAGCCAAAACGGTAGAGGTAACAGCACATTATCAACAACAATAACAATTCCATCAAAATACTATAAAGGTAAAGGTCCTAAAATCAACGACAGCAGGTGGTGGTTGTAGTTCTTTCTTTTAACACGAATGTGCGGGGTAAGCTTTGAGACAGTAATTCTTAATCTTTTCTTTATCACATTACATAATAATTACTTAAGAAATGCAAATCTTAGAGCTCCTGCAAGATTCTTCTAATAAAGTTAGAGTTATTTTAGATTGGGAACAAATTCCGGCACACTAGAATTGGATTAAAGCAACTTAGGGCCCTAAGTAGTGCAAATCTCAGAAACATCGCATCATTATTCTAATAAAGTAACATATTCTGCCAATTGGGAACACTTTGTTATACACTAGAACCGGTTTAAGGCATCTAAGGGCCCTAGGAAGTTCATATCTCAAAACCACCATAACATTCTTCTAATGAAATTAGATATACTTGCGATTGGGAACTTTCTCCGACACACTAGAGGCATCTAAGGACTCTAGAAACTGCACATCTCAGAGCCATCAAAACATCATTCTAATGAAATTAGATATATTTTGGATTTGGAAAACTTTCCGGCACACTAGAATTGGATTAAAGCAACTAAAGGCCCTAGGGAGTGCAAATCTTAGAGACTTTGCAACATTCTTTTAATAAAGTAACATATTCTTTCGATTGAAACCCTTTCCGGCACACAAGAACCGGTTTAAGATATCTAAGGGCCCTAGGAAGTGCAAATCTTAGAGGCACCCGAATATTTTGCTAATGAAATTACATATTCTTCGATTGAAAATCCTTTCCGACACACTACAACTGACTTCTGACAGCTAAGGGCCCTAGGAACTGCAACATACTAATAATGAAATTGTACATACTTTCGATGGCATCCTTATCCCGGCACACTAAGGGCCCTAAGAAGAGCAAATATCATAGACGTAGCAAATGAAATAAGTTATTCTGCTAGTTGGGAGCCCTTTCCCACACACTAGAACCAGATTAAGACAGATAAGTGCAAATCTCAAAACCACTGGAATATTTTTCTAATGAAATAACAAATTGTTTTGATAGGAACCCTTTTTTTTAAGGATTGTATTTCATATTCAATCAGTCCTCAAACCACATTGGGTGAATTTCTCCAGATTTCCAACCAGATTTGCAACCAGTCCTAACAACTATAAACAACTTTCAATTCAGACAGTGACTACACTCTTTAAAAATCTCATCACTCCAAAGATCCCACAGCACATGGTTTGAGAATCACTGAATGAAGCTACCAAACTCGAAGAAACAACAAATCACGTATACGTCGTCGCCAAGTCAAGGAAACGTCGTAGCAACTGACGACAATAAAATCAACAATGGGAAGAAAAACCCATGTAAAGAAGAAAGAGGTCGTCCATCTTGACATAAAAGGAAATGCAAGCGAATTAATTTCAAGGTAAAATGGGAGTGAGTGCATGGAAGTCATTTAGTAACAAAAACAACAATCACTTAGGGAAAAACAAAGTTAAACCGGCAATTATTCAAGGCGATTGAAAAATGAAAAAATTTTTTTTACATTTATTAAAAATTCATTCAAAACTTTTTTTGCTTGATTTTCTTTTTTGACTGACAGGACCGCCGACCAACTGTTTTTAAGGACATTTAAAGTTACTACATACATATTATAATTGAAGAAGACTTTGCACATGTCAATGGTCAATTACAACTAATTGAAAAAAAAAACAATTTACAATGCAATTTTGTTTACAACGTCGTCGATTGACTTGTTTACAATGTTCATTTTTTAAATAACTTTTATTATTCTCAACTTGGTGAATGATCAAAACAAGTGTCATGTTGTTGTTTTGGTCTGTAATCTATCTTGTATATTTAATTTGTTTATTTGTTATTACAATACACAGTGAGTGAGTCAAGATAAAAACAACAAATAACAAAATTAATGATATTTTTTCCCTTTATTTCATTTATCATTTCTCTGAGATAACAAACTATTTGACTTTACAGTGGTTTAACAGCAACAAGTTATGTTGTTAGTCAACTCTGTAAAATACATATGTTAAAAAATAACATAACACATAATTTATTGAATGTAAACAACAGCAATAATTAATTATAAAGAAATACCTACAAATTAAACAGTATTTTTCCATGCCAAAAAAACAACAAAAATTGTGTCAAAAATCGAATGCAAAATAAACAAAAAATATAGGAAATTTTTACAGAAACATGACTTGTTTTTTATAAATATACATACTTATGTATTATGCCAAGCCTTCCAGATTATTATGTACATATTAAGCTCCCTAAATGGAGTGTATCTCTCTCTTTCGATAATCAGCTGTGTGTGATGAATGGCCTTAAACTTTTATTATTATTAGTTTAATGATAAAGATACGCGCGCCAAAGTTCATTAACAGGTTTCAACCAGTTTCAAAGTTTTGCAATTAAACTGAAGGCAACAGACTCAAAAAAACAAGTTTAATGACATTTTTTTTTTTGTTTGCTCTTTTTCTTTATTTTTCTACTGTATAACTGTATAATGAACTAAAAACCCCAAATAAATAGTGAATAGAGATAGCGTATAGCAAATAATGAGTTTTTGGCGCGAGCCACTTGAACGCGTGGACATGACGTGAGTCCAAAGTTAAAGATTTTTTGTATTATTCTGTGTATAGTATACAGTAACGAGCAGAACTGAGTAAATGTTGGTGTAATGGCGAATGCTTTACCGGAGGATGCTTCACCCGCCAAAAAGTTGGTCCCATAACAAACTAAGGCCAGAAACGCAATTTTAAAAGACATTGTGGAGCTATTCCGATAAACCAGCCATGTGATGACCCAAAGCATGCATCGCGTAAAACCCAGATTTAGCTGTCGAGTCTCCATATTAGATAAAGGAGTGGTCGGGTCAAACCCCAGACCTCAATCCGAGTGAAAATCTAGAGTCATTTTGGAGAAGGGAAGGCCTTCAAAATTAAATAGAGCGCTCACTGTGTAATATTAACTTTTGGGGAGAATACAGCATAAATGGAATAATATTCCCAGTACCCATATTCACAAATTGGTAGAAAATATGCCTAAAAATTTGTATTGATATAAAAATCAAGGGTTTTTGGCCCAAAATTAAAAATAAAATTAGATTTAGTCAATTTGTGCGTAACGTGCAAAACTGAGAAAATGCAGGTCGCCCTGGTTTTTAATTTTTATTATTTCTTCCACTATAATTTTCGCTAAAGTGACTTTAGGAATCTTTTACTTATGATTTAAGGAATACCTGGTATTTTTATCATAATTTTGTAGTGACTTGTTTGCCCCTACAAACCAAAATTTGCAAAAATGATCAACATTTACATTTGCAACCTGCCTGCCAAAGAGACGACAACAATTAGAAATACAGTACAAATAAATGATAATTGGATACATTTATACATTATGGTAAATCCTTAGAGGACAGTAGTCTTTTTGTGGATCATACTTGTCTCAGTTGTTTTCCCCGAACAGATTAATTCAAAACTGATTATGTTAATCATCTAGTAGTGCAGATCATCTGACCATATCTTTTCAAATCATTAGGATTTACAAGTCTCTGAGAATGACCAAATTTCTGAAGTACATACCATTGCACTTTAAATCAATCTTAAAGTATCCCTGCATTATGAATCACAGGTCCAAAACTTGTTCGTGGCAAGAACCTTTGGAACAAGTACTAGTTCCAAAAATCTCCTTTTATTGGTGAATTTAACATGGCGATGTCATTGGATGGGGTCAATTGCCACCGCCTGAATTTCCTGCGATTAATGAATTTACTAGCCACCAGGTAATAACAAAAGAGGCTGGTGAATTACAATCGAAGGGACTATTGTCACCAAGCATACTGCAGGGATGTTAATTTAACATACCAGACATTTGTATGACACTAAAAAGTGTAAATTTCAGCTGAAAAACTACGAAGCTAAGACATGAATGGACAAGATGAATATCTTAATTGATTCTTCTCGTAAAGCATATTAATGGAATCTCTCCCCGATACCCTTAACCTGATGAAGTTATTGTGAAATAATAAATTTCTATTGCAATATCAATTGACAATTAACAAATAAAAAACAAACATCATTACACTGTTTACAAAAACATGAAATATGTATGTATGTACTGAGCAAATATCATAAAATGTTCATTAACAGAGCGTGTGTTGCGCTCTCTGAATGCATTTCAATTACATACATGTGCAAGTGCATCAAAATGCAACTCATCCATTTCAAAGAGAGAGAGAGAGAGAGCGATCAAACGACAATTAACAATACAACAAGAGTAGCATATTTATGATGTGTTGTTATTGTAATGTAATAAACGAAAGGCAATCGCCATCGTCATTTAATCGATTGTCAATGTTCTTGTTGTGAGGCTTTTCTTATTATCATACGATCATAGGCAAGCTCACTCACTCAATTGAATCCGATGCCTGTGTCTCAGTGTTGTCTCTGTCTATTATTTCACTTGTTTTTGTTTTGTTTTGTTTTGCCTGACATAACCAAAGAGTGTGAGACACGCAGCCAGCTAGGCAGGCATGAAGAGAGAGTCTGTTCATACGCATTTTCAATGAGAGAGAGCGATTTCTTTGTAAATATAAAGGCAAGTGTCTGTACTGATTTCAGTTATAAAAGGCAATCCAACGCGTTTAGATCATCGTCATAAATCAATCCAAAGAATATTACAGAAAAAAAACGTGATTAAAACGAAGAATATATATAAGAAAATATATAGAAAAAATAAAAGGCATTTCTTCATAAATTATTGTTATTTAAAGAGAAAGAAAAAAAGTAATCAACAAAGAAGCGTGACAATAAACGAAAGTCAAATAACAGAAACAACGCAGCAGACACACGATATAACGGAAAAATTTGTGTGTGTCTGAAGACAACAAAAACAAAAGAGAGCAGAAAGAAAACGCCGAAAACGTAACAAATAACTTTACGTAATTGCTGAATTGACGTGAGGCAGGCAAAGTGAGACTCGTAAAACACAAAAACAATATAACAAAAACAAAAATCTTGCGATATACAAAGAAAATATCATCATAAAAAATAAATAAATTTACACAAAAACAAAACAAACTGAAAGGAAAAATTTAACAAAATGAGTTCAGTAGCTGTTAGTATCGCACGTACATCAACGGCGAACGGTTGTGTTCCAACGCCAAAACTCAATACATTTCTAACAGTCGCCGCCGCTACCACCACCACAAAGAACCACTCAACAATGACAAAGTATACATCTACAAATGGAACGACTACCACCACCCAATTGGAGAAAACCAAGAAACCAGAATTAGCTGCCAAAATCATACAACAAACAAATATTGTTTGCTTTGATGTTGATTCCACTGTCATCTGTGAGGAGGGCATTGATGAACTTGCCGATTTCTGTGGCAAAGGTTCAGAAGTTGCACGTGTCACCAAAGAAGCCATGGGTGGCTCAATGACATTCCAAGAGGCACTCAAAATCCGCTTGAATATCATACGTCCAACTCAAAAGCAAATTGCCGATTTCATTAAGCAGCGTCCAGCTACATTGACACGTAATGTAAAACGCTTTATTGAACAACTCAAGGCCAATGGCAAACAAGTGTATTTGATCTCAGGTGGTTTTGATTGTCTCATTGCACCAGTGGCCAATGAATTGGGTATTCCCTTAACTAATCTCTATGCAAATAAATTGCTTTTCGATTATGCCGGTGATTATGTCAGTTTCGATACAACACAACCCACTTCACGTTCAGGTGGCAAAGCCGAAGCCATCGCTCTCATACGTAAACAACATAGTGCCGATGTCTTGATTACAATGGTTGGTGATGGTATAACAGATCTGGAAGCTGTGCCACCTGCAAATTACTTCATTGGTTATGGTGGCAATGTGCAGCGTGCTGAGGTCTTTAAGCGTGCACAGTATTATGTAAGCGATTTTGAGCAGCTGATGATGAATAGCAATTAAATAAAACAAGAGAGAGAACTTGTTTCCATAAAATGAGGAGAATGGAAACACTCACAGGAGGAGGAGGAGGAGGAGGAGATTTTCAACAGCGCATGCATATTCTATATATTGTAGCGTTGTTGGTGTGTCAAGTATTCCGTTGGCGTTGTCATGTAAATACATAGTCGTCTTTAATAGTTTAGTAGTAATAGTTGTTAGTCTGAATTTAATATTATAAATTTAAATGTATGTTTATTATCATCAATATAAAAGTTATTGTTTATTATAAAAATGAAAAAGAAAAACTTGTTGTGTTGCTAATTGAAATTTGCTCAAGTCGTGTCGGTTCGGTTGTTGTCGATAATGAATCGGACCGGTTAAAGATCGAAATAAGGTAGGGGAGGAGCGTGGTGAATGGAACGAGTGAGTAGCCTATTTTATTGCCGACTAGACGTCTACGTCTGTCTACTTGAGATTGATAATAATAGTGAAATTGATATTAAAAAATACCCGTATTCTTTAAAGCTTTTAGAACAAAAAGATTAAGTTAAAACAGATGGTCCAATTAGATTACTTGAAGCTTTTTTTTCGCATTTTCGGAAAACAGGAAACAATTACATATACATATAATGAAATTTGTATAGTTTATATTGAATAAATAGGAAAAATGAGAGAATAAACGTATTGGGTATTACCACTGAGTACATTAAGCCTTTGAAAATAGAAAATCCATTGGAGTATTGATGAAAGATTAAGAGTCTCTTTTGGGTTTCTACTAAACAGATTTCAATTCTTAGGTTTTTTGGTGTTTTGTGATATGTACTGTTTACTGAAAACTTCAAGAGCCGATTATATAATCAGAATGTGAAAAATCAGATGAAAACATATTGCCAAATTATCTTGCCTTAGACATATCCACAGCTCCTCAAGAGAAGTAACCCTTTAGACGTACCATATAGATTTCCTAAATTTTAGGAGCTGGTTTTCTTGGATATTAATACAATTTCATTAGATTGAATGCCTGAACTGGACATCCGAAGCGGTTTACTGATACATATTCAAGTTATAGATGCAGTAAGAGAAGTTAAGGCAAATCCAGCTTCAAAGTAATATCAAATTGCCAGAAAACATTACCCAGACATCAGGCAAACCAGTAAGGGCAATAGAGCAATTCACAAAAATGGCTTACATGGATGAATAACCTACAAAAATCCATTCATATCGAAGGTGAATCAGAGCAAGGGTACGGATTTTGATAAAAAATATACTTTTGGGAAAACTTTCTTTAGAGAGCTGTCCAAGCCACAGCCATCATAAGGTCCAAGACAAGTATGAGGGCGGCCCAAGTGACAAACACAGAGAAGAAAAAAGTACAAACAAAAAATATTCGTTTTTTGCTTGTCATTCAAGGAGAACAATTTTTTTACTCGGCAGTCACTCACACTGTGAAAAAGGCTATCCCTCACACCAATGTCTTGTGGCTCAAATCACCACGTCTCTGTCCAATGCGGCTCTGAGGACCTACTTTCCAATTATGAGAGCAAAATAGGCCTTCATAATATCGCATTCCATCAATGAAAGAAAATTGTATGACCAGCACAGTTATGGTTTCGGGCTACATGGCGCCATCAGGTATTGTTAATCTTATTTTTATTGAATTCACAATGAACAAGATGGATTACTTAAACATTGATCGACAAATAAGGCTTGTTATTAATTTTTCTAATAGGATAACGATCAAGAACATATAGGGAAAAATGTGGATGAATGGCTACTAAACCGGACTCCTAAGACACTTGATCCATCCACCCCAATCTCCAGACTTCAATCCCATTGAGCATACTTTGACAGGAATATAAGGCAGAGAACGATTTTAAACGAAGAAGACCTTAACAAGGCTAAGTGTAAAGGAAGAATGTATCAAAATCTCGCCTGATGTGACAAAAAATCCAGTTCAATCGATGCCAAGGTGACTTAATGAGGTACTGAAATACAAACAACAAACAAAATGCTTACTACCTTTTTATTTTGTATTCATTATTACATAGTAATAAAACATTTAATCCAGGAATCTTAATACAAACTTTCTTTTGACGCTCATTGTATACATAAGTAAGTCGAAGGAACAATTCTTCTTGCCCGCCGTAGAATGTTCATGAATCAATGTAATTATTACTGTGACGGCGCTGGTGCATAAGCGACTGGGCCGCATGTAGAATATTCATGAATGAACATGGCCTATGATGTATACATTTATGTTAAGATAGACACAGAGAATCATGTCTGTACACTTATGTCAAATAACATAAGTTATCATTGCAACTATTTTATTGTAGATAAGATAGCCAGTGGCATCTGCATTAATGACCATCAATATACAATTGAAGTCTGTTACTCACGGGATTTCCCAAATGAAGAAAATAACAAAATTACCGAAAAGAAAAGATAGAATCTGTAAGTGCTATCTACATTGTTTACAGGCAGCTAATTAGAGACTCACACAAACAAATCATTCTTCTATTTACCTAACCAACATGCAGGAAATGCAACACCGGCCAAAAGAATAGTGTGTTTACTTCTCAGCGTGGACAAAACCTGACCCAGCTAATTTATCAAATGAAGAATATACAAACTATGAACATAAGTATTTTGGTTTAAACAAATCCATAATTATTCAATTATCAATTCACTATCTACAGGAGTGAATGACCAATGATGCCATACCCAATTTTGTTATTATTTTGCTTATTTTTATCTTCTTTTAACATTTTGTTTGTTAACAATCTCTTTTCTTTTTGGTTTATGTACTTTGTGTTCAAATAAAAACTTTCCAAGCGTAAATTTGGCCTTTCCAAAAATAGAAAACAAGGAAAATATCTTATTTTGGTAACAAACAACAGCAACAATGAAGGTTATAACGCTTAAACAACCTCCTAAGACTTTCTAAAAAATATAAGTATTTTGTATCCAAAACTTTACGCTTTTGCTTTTCATTAAAACAATTAATGTCGCCGTGGCTCTTGATCACAAGTAAAACACGCAATTGAATGTTTTTATATAAAAGATAAATAAAGCAAAAAAAAACCAAAAAGTATGAAATATCAAATAAAAGTCTCCGACATAAATAAATTTGATGCTCTCACACAATAATAATAATCAACTATGACAGTGGTGCTTAAACTGTGTCTCAAGCAAAGACTATTAACAACATAGACTGGACAATTCGCACACGAAATTGTGTTCGCTCTTAAAATTGTTATCCCACTCAAAAATCTCAAGATTCCAACTTCAATATCGTTCAATTTTGTTATTATCTTATGTCTGACTCAAGATTCCAAAAAGAGACAAATGAGAATGCGCTGTTTCCTGTGAGAATTTTGCCAACAGAGGGCACTTGTAGTGTTTAAGCACACCAGACCATGTTGGAACAAACATTATGTAAAAACTTCATTATTTTACCACAGTTTAGAATACATTTCACTTCACCTAAGTGTTAACAACATACCGTTTTCGCTCGACAACTATGTCGGTTTTTGTGCCTACAAAACTCTATTAGGGGGAAGCATTGGCATTTCACTTCTATCTGAAGAAATATACAGTAGAAAGTCATCGGCTACTGTGTAAGGCTTACGGAGAGCATGCTTCATCAATTTCAACCTGCGAGTACTGTTCAGGAATGAACATGGTTGCTGCTACAATGGCGCTGGTGTCAGACGGACGGCGCGATATCTTGCCGGTGGTGGAATGGTAAGGAAAACGTTCACCGTGTTCAGTTGCTGCTACGATGGCGCTGATATAAGAGGGCGGGCGCGATATCTTGCCGGTGGTTCACTATTTTCGGTTGCTGCTACGATGGCGCTGGTATCAGGACGACGGCACGATTTCTTGCCGGTGGCAGAATGTTTAGGAATGAACATGGTTGCTGCTACGGTGGCGCTGGTGTCAGAGGGATGGCGCGATAACTTGCCGGTGGTAGAATGGTCAAGAAAATGTTCACCATTTTCGGTTGCTGCCACGATGGCGCTGGTGTCAGGCCACCAGAAAGAATATGAAGACGAGTCCAAGAAGTCTACGAAAAATAAAAATGAAGACTTTCAGACCAAGTACTGGTTCCGACAATTCAAAACTGACAAGGAGCACGAAAGAAGACCACCAACGAATTGGAGGAAATTTTGGACGAAGAACCAAGAAGAACTTGCGGCAACGTTAGGCGTGACCCAACAAGTCGTTTCATTGCGGTTGAATGCCATTTGTATGCTCCAGAAGGTCGAAAACTTGGTGCTTCACGAACTCAAGCCAATTATATTGACGCGAAAAGTGGGAGAAAGTCATAGCTAACGATAGGCAAAGCTTTCAATAGAATACTGTGTATTAATTTTGCCAAATAAAGCCTCAAAATCGAAAAGAGAAAGCTTTAAATCTTACTTGTATACCCAATAGTCTTTGGTCCTTATCTAAGCTCTGTAAAATATTTCTCACATTAACTTCACCTCCTCTCAAACAGGAGTTATCCTGTATGTCGAATATTTTTAAAGTTTTTCAATAGATTTATTGTAAAAACAAATCCTAATAAGAAATTAAAGGACTTCGCTCTAAAAAAAGTTCGATGAAGAAATGGGATCTTAGATTAAAATACTAGGTTCACTAAGAGATTATTAAGTTTAGAAATTGAGTTTTCAAAAGGAATGGGGATCCCAAAATAAACATTCTTTAAGAGATGATCAAACATAAGTTTAAGAACCACTGAATTATGTGGACAACAATAACAAGTCGAAGATTTTTTTGTTTTTTATATTTCTATTTATTGAGTGTGGGCGTTATCGTTTATCGAAACTTTCGATTGTAGTACTTATTCGTTGTCATCGATAAGACTAGAAAAACTATACTATTCTATACTTTGGTATAATTAACAAGAGTGAAAAGAGAATGTACAATATAATAATGTTTGTCTAGTTAAGGTCAATAATATCACTCACCATTATGGGGAATGATTAACGAAATATGTTCACATAACCATAATAGGCTTTTCTATCTAACTTGGTTTGTCTCGATATTATTTCCTCGTTGTCTTGTCTTGTTCGGTTGATTGAAAGTGTCTCTCAGAGAAAAGTGTTTAGGCGTATTTTATATGGCTAACAAAACAAAATAATAATTAAGTTTGCATGGAAAATATGCTTATGATGATGAAAGAAAACAACGAACAATTACTATACAAAAGGGAAAAAGTTTTAAGCACTTGGTTTTTATATTTTTGGTAATGATTTTCATTTATATTTTTATGTACTATAAACCACCACCACCATCATCACAAAATACAGTCAAGCGATGAGATCATCAACAACAAATAAAAAAAACAATAATAATAACAACCTAAAAAAAAAACAAAACAAAACCGAAAGAAATAATGACCGAATTCATTCAGGTAGTTGAACCAAATATATGGTGCTTGAATACCAAATAAAAATTGAAACTAAACCAACTAAGCTTCAGGGAAAGATAAGAGAGCTTTTAAATTGATATTACTTATAATAAAAGACCATCTTAATGGTAAAGTCCAATGGTATGGATGGATGATGATTAATATTTACATTTCTTGTATTGAATACTTAAAGAATTCTTTCCTCAAGAGAATGATAACATGGATGATGATTCATAGGCCTTAGTTTACCTATTTTTTCAATACATTTTTATCTTTTTAAATAAAATTAATTGCATTTCTTTTTGTTCTATTATTAATGGACATATTATTTCATGTATGTCACACGAAATTGGACTACAACCTTATGTCACAAATATTAATAATAATACTACTAACTGACCAGGCAAACGTTGATTTATTTTCAACATTTATATATTTGTTAGAGTTAATTAAATTAAAAATAAAAATCGGTCAAGTGGGAGTCGGACTCGCACACGAATGGTTCCATACCACCGCCCAAGGTTTTAACACTTTGTAACTATATGAAAATAAGACAAAAAAAACAAAAATAATTTTCTAAAAAGAACATTAATTTGAATTTAAGGTTGCATGGGGGACACCATTACTTTTTAAACTTTCTTGTATTTTTATTATTTATTGTCATACACGCAATTGATTTACACACTTTCAATTTCAATTGACTACCTATTACAATTCATGAGATAGAGTCCTCTGATGGACAGCGTAGGCTTCGTAATAGGGTCCCGTTGGCACCCTTTGCGTAGGGAACCCTAAAAACTATGTTCAAGATAAAGCAATGCCTACAAAGCCCTGTGTCACAATAGGCCCATTCGTGGCTGCAGTGACGAGTTGTTTAAATTTACGCCCTTCACTTTATCTAAGGCCTATATGCTTGTTAATGTAAGTAAATATGATAAAACTAAAAATAAATTAATGATAAAGCAAAGACTACTAACTAAGGCCTTCAAGTTTGATATCGCAATAAATCCACCCCAGGGTCATTTACCAGGTACAACTCAAAACCCAGAAGACCTTAAACCAAACCCACGTTAAACATTTTAGATCGATAGCACTTATTGTTCCGGAGAATTTTTTGTTTGGTACTTAAATTCTTAAGAAATTCAAAGAATTTTCTATTTAAAAAGTCTATTCAAATCTAAAATAGACCAACAAATAGTTGCCTATGAAAAACATTAATAAAATAACTAACATTCGGAGCTACAATTTTGAATGTTATGGAGATCAAAGATTAAAATATGGTATTGGAGGAGAAAATGGTTTTTGAAAAGTAACTGGTGACAGCTTAAGCGCCCAACCGGAGATCTTAAGTTGCTGTAGAGTAATAAGTTTTCTATAGATAATGGCTGTTCAAACCTTTTGGTTCCCTGAGTCGCATTGGAAGAATCCGTGATGAGTTGGGCCTGTCCAATAAGTTGACGAGCAAAAATAAAAGGGTTTCTTGCCAGAGTAGAAAAAAAAGCTGACCAGCGACCCAAAGAAATTTCTGTTTGCCACCTGGGGCTGGCTAGGCCGCTTTGGGCCTCAACCAGACTTCAGTTGGGCCGCTTGCAGCACCCGGTCGCGGCTTGGACAGCTCAGATATGGATAAACAATCAACTGATGAGGTAATTTTTAATTTTTTCTTTAAATGAAGTCACGATTTAATGAGGCAATAATCTTAAAATATTACTGCGACTATTATTGATATTGTAACACCCTTGGATTCAAATTGTCTTCAGAAAAGATGATTCTTGTTTTGCAAACTTTGGTCATTTTGGGTTGTATACTGTGTCACCTTGTTAGGGTGATAGTAACAAATCCCAATGTCTTAACAAGATTAAATAAAGCTTAATGGACAAATCTACAAAAGGCGAAAAGAAAAATCAGCTCCCAAGGTGTTTTCTTGAAAATTCAAAATAACACATAATAAAATGAAATAGCTTCATTCAAAGTAAAGACCCTCCTCTTTAGGTCATATAAAAGTCATAAAACCAACAATTAAATTGTGACTTCGAGCTCAGTTAATAAACTTACTACCAAAGGCAATAAATCTGACTTAACTTGGCCAACAAGTGAAGAAAAAAGTAGTAACAAAATAACGTCCTGCTAAAACCAACAAAACCAAAGTGCCACACCCTAGGGTTTATAAGGTATGTAGGTATTCCTTCCTTTATTTATCTATCTAAAAATAAATAGCAACATAAGCATAACTTGGTGATAGACCTACAAATGGTGAAATGTGGTCAGCCCATCACTTACTGAACATTAAAAGGAAAAACAACAAGTGCAAACCTCATGATGTTGATGACTACAACTAGCGGCAAATTAAATAAATTAATGAATGAGGGAATACATGAATGAATGAATGATGGAATACAATACATGAATGAATGATAGAGTGAAGAAGTGTATTATAAATAAATTTGTTTGTTTCGCATGACGTAAATATTGTTTTTTATGCTCAATGAGCAACAACTTAATATACCTCATACATATATGCAGACATAGATACATAAGTTTGAATATAAGTATAAAGGTACATAGCTACATATGTACTATATAATAATAATGAAATCAAACTGAAATGAACAAACTTATGAGGTATGAATAGACAATGTATCCAAATCAAAGAGTTTGAATGATGAAATGAAGTAGTATGTAGTACTATCTTGGCTAAAAACAAACAATAGAAAAACATTACAATATAAGTATGTACAACAATAATAACATCAATCAACTTACCTCACACACAGCACAAAACAAAAGACAATAGCGAGAAGAATAGCAGTTATAGAAATTCGAATCAAATAGAATTTCGCGTTCCACAAAAATGTATGCAGTAAATGCAGAAGAAAAGCAGCAAGCTAAGTTAAGTTGAGAGACGACGCTTCTTGATAAAACCGAAACTGGAAATTAGAGCAAAGCGGTATCAGAATTCATGTAGTTGCAATAGTTCCAATGGATCTGCCTTGCCGCTTTTACTATTTTTATTTATTGTACACACAAACACAAAATACACGCACAAAATTCTTCTTCTTCTTTTTTATAAGAGGCAAGAGAACATCAACAACAACAAAATTTTGGCAAAATTATATGCAGGATGCGGCACGGATGCTGCGCGGTAGATGCACGAAATTATACACAACACGAATTTATCGATTGAAAAATTTATCAAGAGCAATCAAAATTGTTTTTACTTTTAATTGCTTGTATTTAAATGCAAATTGTTATTAATTTAATTAAAGATTTGGTAATACAAAATGACTTTATTACTGAGTTGATTTATTTTTTGTAAAATATTCCAAAAATTTCTTCTTTCAAAAGATGCAAAATGTCAAACAAAATTCGTCGATATCACACAACCGTAACTGTTGAGAATCTCGGCTTGACTGATTCTCTCTTTTTCTTTGAAATTGCTTGTTGGAACTGTATACATATATCTGAGTATATCGTTTTAGCCAAAATAAAGTTAGTCAACCCCCGTCACCGTCACAAGACTATTATATTTTATGTTTGTTTCTTGTGTAGGTTGATTTTGGGGATAGAGGGCTACCACACTACAATACACAAGTTCATTTTGTTGCTTTGGAACGGAAAAGTTTTGTTCAGTGTCACTATAATGTTAGGTAGTCAGTTTGAGTAACGAAATCGAGAGTATTCGAAATTTCAAGACAGAGAGAGAGAGAGAGAGCGACGACAATGTTGCAGAAAAGGCCATAATATGCGAGTCAATTAACGTAACGTAACGTAAACAACTCATACAATGAAATTGAGAGAACATCTTCGTATGGTTTCCATAACACGAAACTTATAACGTAAGCAGTGGCGTATTTTGTCCAAAGACCTGTATCTCTCCCACCCTAACTTCGTAACAACAATTGTGTACAATTTCTTCGAAATGAGCTTGCTGTGTACCAATTTCGTATATGTGAATGATTTGTCACTTTGCATAAACTGAAGAATCAACGTACTTGTGTGAGGATGAAACGTAGAATTTTGTCCAAGTCACTTTATTTGTAATGCGTAATCTGAATAAAAGTTTAAATTGGCATCAAAACAATGTCTTTTGAGACCAACATAATCATCATAACATCTGATATTGCCTGTCTTAAACGCATATTAGTATTAGCGATTTCCATTATGAATATGGATCACAATTAATGAAAAACTCAATGAAAGTTCCCATTAGAGGATACCACCTTGTCGTGGTAAATGAGCTCAGTAAGTATAATGACTCAAGTCTATTTAGTCTTCCATGCCAGAAGTAGTCTAGTCTATTGTCGAATCTCCCACTTGGTGGATAGTCGTGGTAAAAAGAGTTCAGTAAGTACAATGATACTAGGGAAAGCAAGGCTATATGTACGGTCTCCCATGGTAGAAGTAGTCTATTCTATTGTTAGTCTCCCACGACAAAAGTAGTCTGATCTACTCGTAGTCTCCAATTCTAGAAGTATTCTAGTTTATTTGTAGAATCTTCCATGCCAGAAGTAGTCTAGTCTACTTATAGTTTCATAATCCTAGAGTTGTCCAAACTATCTGTAGGACGAAATTGAAGCCACACACTGAAGGGATCGCAATTCGTTGGTGAAAGCGTTAGCCTGTAATAAGGTTTGCCAACAAAATGTCTTCTTTTAAAATCAAATACAATAAATCTTCATAACATTTTGTAGATGTAACTCCGGTACACATGAACTCAATCCACTTTATGCTAGGTTCTCACACTCTTGTCTTCTAAAATAAACACCAACACTTTTGATTACATTTTTTTATGGTTCTTGTTTTTAATTTGAAATAAGTTTTCAAAAGAAAGCATGTCGCCAAATTAAAATGGCGAAATCTCCATCATCATCTGAATATCAATAGATCTACTGATTGATATTATTTTGTGTACTAAATTTAATTTCTGCGACTGAAGTTGTTGGTGGATGGTTGAGTCAATTGAAGACCACGAATGTTGTGGAAGTCCAAAAGTTTCAACATCTCCTTGGTGTCAGAGTCGACTTCGATGATGTCTTGTTCCAGGGCAGACACAGCTGGAACATAGTTATCGCGACGCTCACGTTCCTCTTCCTGAAGTTTGATGGAAATACCACGGACTTGGGAGTGACGCAAACGACCCATCAAATGGGTAACATAGCTAAACAACGAGAATCTCCATTAGTATTGTGTTATAAATTAAATACCATCATTTTGTACTCACCCGGCAATTTTGTTCCTCAATGGTTTAGTGGGAATGATTGCGACTTCTTCGCAAATCCGCTTGTTGGTGTGGAAATCCATCGTCAGGCGAGTGTAGTATTTCTCAATAATGACCTTAGCGGCCTTCTTGATTGTCTTGGTTCTGACACGACCCTATTGATGGTGGTGGCAAGTAACATAACAAAAACAACAAATGTCATATAGAAAACAAGAAATATTTTTTCATTAGAAAATGTGTAAATTCTTTGGATAAGTATAAAAATCTATGCATATTTCTATAGTTCACAAAAATCCCATACAATTTGTTCATTTTGTTTGTAGAAATTTTCACAGATGCATTTAGATTTTTTCGATTTTACTTTTCTTTAATATTTACGAAAACCTACCATGGTTAGCGATTTTACCGGAAAGAGAGACGAATTGACAAACCGTGAGCTGACCTTACTTGTGAAAAACAATAAATTCCTTAAAAGTAGACAAACAAAAACGCACTAGGTGATTTTGTATATTTTCAAAAAAAATGGTCACCTTGATTTTGGTACAATGGTAGTACAGAGCATTTGGTAGATTGTGTTGGTGGTGCAGCTGATCGTACATTAAAATTATTGAAATTGCAATATTATTTTTATTTGTTTTTAAGTGTTAAATTGTTTTTTCATTAATTAAATGTGTGTATTTTCTGTTCAACATGAAACATAAGTGATTCTTATGTTTAGAAACATGCAATTTGCAACTTTAAAATTGTGAATGCAGAAGCTGACCAGTGCTGCCAAGCTCTAAACATATTTACCGTTTTATTTCCAATTTCTTTTTTATGCAAATTGTTGCCAACTGCTTCAAAATTGGAAAACCGTTGAATAAAAAGTGTGAAAGAGCATGATTTATGTTGATTGAGGACGATTATATTTTTCGTTGGTTTGAATATATGAAAAAACACTTCATGTAAGTTTATTTTTAATACGAAAATTATATCAATAAATACATAATGCTGCGTCATATCGAGAATTTCATTATCAGTTATTAGTATTGTTGACAAATTCATATAATAATTTCAATTGAATAGTAACAGAACTGAACGATCATTTTAAAGCATTAAACAAATTAGAATATCTTTTTACTGACTCTTACAAAAATATGGTAAATGTTCAAACAAAATTTCCTGAGTACTTATTTTAAAAAACTGTAACTAAAAACCTTGATGGTAAGTTTTAATGATCAATTCTACAACTGGAAGTCTCCATAAGTCGAACTTCTTTTGTGCAATATCGTAATCGAATTTTGGACTGTATATGCAACAACCAGAAGGATTGGAGTATACAGATTAATAGATAAGACTAAGGACCTGTCAAAAAGTTAAAACTTGGTTATAAAATCTGAATGCTGTATGACACACATGTGCATTGGTTTTGTATAATGTTGTCAGTTGTTTCACAATAATTTACCATAAATTTTGATCTCTTGTCATTTGGCATCAAAACAAACAAAAAATGTCTATTCTAAAAGTACTTCTGTTTTATTTTTTACTATCTAAGAATACAGCCCACCATATCCTCCATGGACTTTGTTGCTACTCAAAGTGAAAGATTGTTGCGAGTTTTAAGTAATTATTTTTTCTTTTATAAGAAAGTTCATAGGCGTTACATATACAAAATGTACAAAAAAACTCGAGATCACTAACAGAAACACAATTCTAACCGATTTCAAGCCTTCTTTTTGGTTTCTATGGGGTGCCCTCCCTCTCTTTAGGTATCCCCAAAATCACGTCCACTCAATTGGTTATTCAAATTCAATCCTTTTGCAATCGTCATAAGTTTTTTCATCTCCATCATGTTTCTTCTTCTTTACATCATCCCGCACTTTGCATGAACACGCATCATAGCGAGTTAATTAATGATATTTACCAGATCAGTTTAATTAGTATGTCAAGTTGAGGAAAATTAGCGACACCTCCTTCTTTTTTCCTTTGATCAAAGTTTTAAGGCTGCAAAAGCTGCTCTCAACATTAGTGCTGTGTATGGAGAGATTGCCATAGCTGAAAGAACTGCTTATCAAGTTCAAAAATGGAATTTTTGACCTCAAAGATGCACCTTGTTCAGTTGAGTTTTTTTTTTATTTCTTTACCGAATCGTTACTAGCGACCAGAGGCGTAACAATAGGCTGGCATGACGGAAAAATGCCGGCCTTACAAAGCCGTGAGCATAGAAGGTTCCTAACATTTATTACTACAACATTTAGTAAAAAATAAAAAGTTGCCTAAAATAAGTCAGTACTTTAAGAATGAAGATTTTACTGACGAAGAATCAAATGAACAGCGCGGTGGAAAAATGGCATGACTTAAAGTGGCACTATTGCAGAACCCGACATCAGTGGGAATTTTTATCCAGAGCAACCACAACCAAGTACGAACAAAACTCAAAGTGAATCATTTTTTGATGTGAAAAAATTTAAATCTTTGACACATGTTACTGATAAGGGCTACCTTAAGGACTCTTCTTAAGACACAGTGACAAAAGATCTTTCTTAGAAAAATAGTATTATGTTGTTTCTAAGTCTGGCGTTACACTACTTAAAACGTGCATGGCTGTCCTACTCTCTATTGTTTTAATAGGCATATTGTGAACCATGTAAGTTATTCGTATATAGGGGCACACTAACGGTTTAGTTACGCCAATGTTAGCGGCGAAAAAGTTGCCAGTACATTAATATGAAGTTTAACCCCAGTAAACAAGCAATACTGCGGGTGAAGCAAAAGTAAACTTTCCAACCAATATGAACGATTTTCTTTTTGGGTAGTCCCCAATTTCATACCAAGAATTGAGTCATATGATCAAAATATGAATTTGGTACCTGTGGATATGTATCCATATTAAGCCTTCATGACATTATTCTAACTAAATTTTTATTTTAACATTGTGTCGATATTTTTGGGCGAGTGCTATCGCAAGTACATTAGGATGCCTTTGAAATCGAAGTACATTTTATTTTATCAAAGATTGTACGAAACTTGAGATCTCTATGCAGGATAGTGTTGCGGACAAACCATTGGGCTCTCGTGATTTCTATTAGAAACTTTTTAGGTAAAATAAAACGCTGGCACTTTTGGCTCTTTTATTCATGGAATTAAATATTGAAAAAACTGATTTTATTACAAATTTATTTGGCAACACTTGGGTGGAGTAACTAAATAGTGTCTTATTAAAATATCTTTGCAATTTATCCACCTCATCATCATCACTTGAGCACCATAAGATTGATAAGCCTTGCCTTGAAAAGTTTTATTTTTAGATTGTAGCAAAATATCAAGTTTGTATATAATGACATTCCAAGTTGTGTTGTTTTTTTTTTGTGTTTTGGTCTAAATAGTTCCTACTGTCGACATGTTTCCGGAAGCTTAATTCTCAAGATGTAATATTGGAACACAGTTTTAATCATGTCGTTTTTAACGAACTTTCTCTTTTACGGATAGATATCAAGGGTTTCGTTAAATAAAAAGTGAAAGTACTCCATCAACTTGATTAAGGACTGTTATTTTTTGTTAATAATTTGAAAACAACAACAAAAGACCAAAGTTGCTAATTCAATTAACTTTATTTTAAATACCAAAATTTTAATTTACAAATAATAATTTTGCTGCATGCGATTTTATCAAGCTTCAATTACAAATTCACCACCATGTTCATGTTCATGTTCAAGTGGCTTCTTCTTGGGTATATAAGGATTGTGTTCTGGATCGGCATTCAAACTGCAAGGAATTTAAATTCATCAGTACACAAAAAAAAAGTTAAAATAATATATAAAGACTTACTGATAATAACTGGTGGCCTCCTCGCATTTAACATTATACCACCAATCGCATGTAAATTCTTTTTGATTGTATATGGTGCCATTTGTGCAAAGGAATGTAGCACCCTGATGACCTTCACGTCCATCGTGGCAAACATGATAGGCTTGACAACCAGTCTCTACATTCGCATACATGCCCGGCGTTGCTGGAACATTATGACAACTGAAATGTGTTTCTGGCACTTCATGATAGATTGGATAATCATGTCCAGGCACACCGGGTATTTTGTTCAGATCTTGTTTCTCTTCATGATGCTTTTGATGATGCTCTTCAACAGGCGGATTAAACAGATAACCGTATTTCTATTGTAAATTGGAGGAAAAAGAAATACAAATGTGGTTAAAAAGTGACGAGGTTATGATGGCAATTTTGCTTGCTCTTGTTGCATAATCACAACAAATACTCAAAATGTCACACAATTGCAATTGAATGGTTTATAAGTAGCAAAAATGAACCGGTTCTTCAGCCTCCTCTGGTACCACTACATGTCATTAGTTTATTGTACATGTATCTCAGTTTTTAAGCCAGTCTTATGCATTAGCAGACAATCAAAACGCCTTCACATACTCATACACGCGATTGCTCTGCATTAACTAAACTCAATTCAACTCAACTCAACTATTTCGAGGCATTTCAGTTTTTTTTTGGGTCAAAAGTGAACGTGCAGATTTATAAGTGAGGAATAAGCAAAACTCCTTCACTAAACAAAAGCAAATGTAAGTAGTCGATTGATTGATTTGTAACATGTGTAAATGGTAATTAATTTTGCTCTTTAATGTTCGAGTATTTGCAGACTAAATGGTGTATTGATGATTCAATGGTTAATTGTATTATAATCATTTCGAGTATCTATCTATTCACTTGTGATATCTTACCTCCACTGTAAGTGCTGCACTGAACACACCAAAAAACAAGTAAAACAACAACAAAGAGGAACTTAAAACTTTGCGGCAGGTAAACATTTTCTTAAATTATCATCTACAATTTCCTTTTCTAAACTTTTATTGAACTGTTCACTTTGAGTTTGAAAACCACACTGAAATGCAGTTTGAACCAACAAGCAAATGCTTAGTTAGCTTCCAGTTAAGTATCTTGTATCTTAAGTTAAGTTTGAGTTTGAATTGAATGAAGCAAAGCTTTCAAGGGTAGTTAAATACATTAGCTTAACGGTTTCTTTTTATACGAGTATACCAAAAAATGTTGTGAGCTTTTTTTTTTGATTAGCCACCTAAGTTAAGCTTATGGTTTGCAATGGTTTTATTGTTGGTATATTTTATGCCATCACACCGAGTTTCAACTGATGTTGTTTTGGGGGCGATTTTGTTTCTCTTGCTTTGTGGTTGCTCTATTAGTTAATAATTGTAGCATTGTAATAAATCTCGATAGCTTTTAAGTTAATTGCTAGTTGTTGAAGACGATGTTGTTGTGCGCTTCTGTGAGAAAGTAAACAATTTTTTTGTGTTGGGTATTTTGTAATATTTTTTTTTATGCCATTTGGAAAAAAAGAAAATGCAAGAAATTTTGAAGCTACAAAATATTTAATAGGCTTTGGGTTGTTAGAGATATGAGAGCTAAGATGTGGATTTCGAATTTGTATAGGAAATTAATGAAGTTGAATCAATTTTGTATTATCCAGATGATGTTTTAGTCATGGAGCAGATAGTTTTTGCATTGATTATGTTAATTAACTATGATGGCTTCATAGTTAGTAGTAGCAATTTTTGAGATACTAAGTTGAAATTTGCAAAGAGTTTTGAAGTTAAGCGCTGAATACTTTAAAATGGCATTCAGACCCAATGAAGTGAGAATTATGTACAGTTTTGTATCAGAATTGATCAATTTTGATCATAAAATATGAATAACAAAGTACATCTCCTTGTAAATCAACTTTAATACAGTCAAAATTCCCTATAGTGAACTCGTACGGGATCAGAAAAACCACTTTATTATATAGAAACTTCATTATACAGAAATATTGATATGTATATATTATTTTTTTACAATTTTATTTAATTTATTAGTTTGGATGAAATTCCATTTTTCTTCCTCAACAAAACCTTCTTCGTTATTCCCTATCTCCACAGAGTTTCGAAATATGTCAATTGATGAAGAAATTCGCCCAAATGTAGGTAGTGATAGGTTAATTCAAATTATTCGAAATATCCCATTTGACTAATCGAGTACATCGGTTAACAAAAGATTCAGTAGAGAACCTTTTGTTTTTGCTTATCACTTTTTTAATTGGAGGCGGAGGATCTTTTTTTTCTCATCACTGTTTTCATTAACCAATTAATCGATTATTTTTTTTTATTTTCATTGCAATTAATAACCACTCATTTCAATTAATTGATAAACCAATTAATTCATGTTTGTGACACCTTATTAGATTCTTCTACACCGGCCAATTCTTCTCTATCGTTATCTGAATCTGAAATACCAGTAATAGTCTTAACTCCTTGACTTTTCGGAACACTGCTGACAATATCTTAATAGGACTGGTGGTACCTGATCTTCTCATCAACATTATTACGATCTAGTATATTGGAATCAGCACTTTCCCCTCATAAGGTTTTTTGAACAAAACCGTGTTTTTTTTCCAATTTATCCAAACATCCTGTACTGGCTTTAAATTCTTCAGTAAACTCATTGGATTTTTGCTTCACCAATGGTCCAGATATAGGAAGAATTCTACGTTTAACCATTTCAGCATTCCATCTTCAATACCCTCATAAAGACAGTTTCGAAACCTCTTGCGTTTTGTGCTTAAACTCTCGTCTTCTACATTTTTAATGACTGTGCCTTCTGTTTTTACTTGATAAGGTGCTGGGAAGAATTCCTTTCCATTTCTTGTTAGTCCTTCTTCAACTTTATTAACTATCAATAAATTTTTTTCAAGAGACCTGTAACTTCACTGCGACATTTTGACCTTGTTCACAGAACACAGGGCACTGCTGACAAAAAGGTTAGTGATGTGACATTCTTCTTTATTTTTCTGTTCTTATTTTCAACTCTTGGGTATCCCCTGATTCTGTTTTATTTTTTTCTTAGTACACAGAGTTACATATTAGTGTGCTTAACAGAAAATCGTTTGAATAAATCATTATATGGAGACAAAAACGCATGATAAATACGTACAATATATGAAAATTCATTATAAGGAAATTAAAATACACTAACAGTAGAACAAAAAAATTGTATAAGTACTTGAAATGAATTCATAAAGTCGAACAACCCTCTCCCTATTATGAAAACCAATTTGTAATTGAAAGATATAAGATAAGGCCAAAACACTCTAATCAGACGAAAATACCATTAAGAAGTTATTCAAACTGACCTTAGTGTAGCTAGTATTTTACGTACTAAAGATATGAATATTAAATCTATATTGAAAAGTTCATAAACAGTTCAATTATTATGAGGCTTAAACATAATAAATTAATTTAAAAGTAGAACTAATCGAATCAATGTTGTTTGAGAGAAAAAAAAGTAATATATATCATAAAACTACCGGTGTTATGGGGTTCTTGATGGAAAATGGATACCAGTGTATGCAGGATTGTAGTTCTTATACCGGTGTTGGAAACTTGCCCTGTTTGACAAATTCTTTGTGTGGATAACTTTTTATTTTGCGGCATTACTTACATACTTTCCCAATTCTATGATGATATGACCATCAAATTTTAATTGAAAAAATCATGCCATTATTTAAATTGTTAGATTACTTTACAACTTTTCTTAAGTAAAAACTTAACTGCGTCGCCTCCATTCGCTA
This sequence comes from Amiota communis, assembly GCA_037043315.1. Classification (NCBI taxonomy): domain Eukaryota; kingdom Metazoa; phylum Arthropoda; class Insecta; order Diptera; family Drosophilidae; genus Amiota; species Amiota communis. Next base: position 299,741 of record JBAMAV010001270.1, read on the forward strand.
CTCTGTAGAAGAAGCCGCCTATCGCTGCAGAATAAGAGGACAGTCTATTGCCAAGTATTCGCGCCGATATGGAGATATGGTATTCAAATATGGGGCAGCCCCCATCGACTAAAAGTGCAAAGATTTCAGAACTACGCACTGCGCACAATCACTGGCTGCCCTTGGTATGTTAGGAACAGTCTTATTCACCACGATCTAGACGTAGCCTATATTGATAGTCAGATTAATTTCCATTCAAGTCGGTACAGTGATAGACTTCACTCCACCCCCATAACGGCGACTGAAAAGACGTTACATTAATCACTTATTACTTAACAATTAATCCATTGTAAATATTAATATAACTTGGCGATCACTACATGCTACCTCATAAGGTATTTGCAACTTGATTGGTAGTAGCTCAATAAAAATCCATAAACTCAATTAATCAAAAAAGTATTTTATATGAATAAACTGTTTAATCTCTTAACAATCTTATACAAGTGCCATATATCATCGATGAAACCGAAATGATAATTGTTTTACTTTTGAAAAAATCCTTAAAAAATACATTAACTTAAATATAAAATTTTATTGTATGAAAATTTTCTAAAACATATTTAATAAAATGTGTGCGCTGTTTGATGTAAGTCAAACTTGTTGAAAAGATCATCAAATCCATTAAAGAGCTACAAAAATGAAAAGCGATTAGCGCATATTTAAATCTAATAAAATTACATAAACCTCTTACATGTGGTGAACCATAGCTATCCACATAACTAGATTTAACCACGGGTGGGAATGGCGGCAAAAACTTTTTTGATCCAAATGTAGTCGAAGGTGTATTTAATAGATTCACATTTTGATAATATTCTGTTTTATATGAATTGGTGTTACTGTTACCCTTGTTCAGGGATGGTGTAACATTTAAATAATGTTGGGCTACAATTGAATAAATTTGAATCACCTTCTAATCGTTTAATAAATTGCCTTTGTACTTACGTTTCTTTCTTGGTTGTAATTTGATTTGATTCAATAGAGGATTCTGTATTTGTAGTTGGCGGTAGACAGGCAATGCAATGGGTGGTTTTAAATCATGTGGATGTCCTACAACATCTGGGTATAAATATGTTGTGTCGACTGTTGGTATTTCATTGTAATGATAACGTCCCACTTCAGGTATATATCGTGCATCTGAGCTAAGCGCTATAGAATAAACTGCACGCATAGGTTTATCATAGTAAGGATAGACCTATAATCAATTTATGTTATAATTATGATTTCAAGATTAATATATGTAATTAAATTCTTTTGTACTTTACTTGTGGACTACGTTGTTCAGGGACAATGCCATCTGGCACAGCGATGCCCTCCTTTTGTAAACGATTCAAGAACAAACGATCGGTTTCAAATGCAGTATCAGGTATTTTACCACCGGCATGTGGTAGCACTTGTTCACGATAGATTTGACGTTTCTGTATTTAAGAAATTAATAATAATTATTAGAAAATCGTAAAATTATATCATCGACTATAAATACAGCATATTTGGTATTGAAAATATAAATAATAAAAGACAAAATTATTGCAATATATTGTAGACATCAAATGTGTAAATCACTTGTCCCATATTTTCCATTTATGGGAGACCTTGAGTTTAGCTATTATTACTGCTGTATTGTATTGTGGTGTTAAATACCATGTCTGTATTCTACTTATAAGCAATCATTTACAAAGAAAAGGAAATAAAAAATCATTATAAAAACCCAGAACAATTAACGCAGACATTTATGATGTCAGATTATCGATAAAGTTCGCAAAAATATTGTATTTTCTATAGGGGATAATAGATAGGTTACATTATTTTTGGGATTTTAGAAATCGTAGGCAGTTGATATTTTTAGTATTGAAGGAAGGCTATAATAGTTATTGGTTTCTTGAGGAAAGATTGATGTTTGTAAGGATTTTTTTTTTTTTTTTGTATGAGATCTTTACAAAAACGTACATTCAAATTTAATTTATCTGACCCCTTTAGTATCCACAAACAAGTGATCGGACAAATAGACGGTTATGGTTAGATCAAGCTGTTTAAGATTATATGCGTAGACTTTATGGGATCTTATACATTTATAAGCTATGTAAAATAGAATAAAAACTTAGTTACGGGACCTTAAGCTTGCTTAATGTCTAAAACAAGGCTGATAATTAAATTATATATGTAAGTAAAACAAAGTCCAGTATGTGTAGTATGTTAGGAGCTTATATAATCTAGTGTTAATTAGGTTGGTTTATAATGGAGAGTAAGGTACTGTAATGTTCACGATGCGGGGAAGTAGGAGCGGACTACGATCCTAGCAGTAAACCCCAGCTGTCACCACGTTTGACGCAAAACACCCTCCAGTAAAAAGCCTTGGTGGTTTTAGAAAGAGTTGCATTAGGTGGAAAATATTTGCTTATTTTAGGAAATTAATGATTAATATAGATTTATATTAATAATCAAGATTACCGATAAACCAGGGTTTGGCGATTTTAGAAGGGTAGAAGGAGAAGAGGAGGGCTTCCTATGAGAACAATGTCGAATTTGTAAGGTAATCAAGTAAAGTAACGACGCGACCGATTTTATCGGTAATCGATTTCGTAAGTAGTAGAAAAGTGGGAAAGTAAATCAAGTTGACTTGAGTTTGATTATGTCAGCTTTTGTTTCGCATGTGAAGTCACAACCTAACTTCAATGTTTCGTTGTCCTATATAGGACGCTTCCTGGTGCTAACACAACTATAAAAAATATCAGCTGAGTAACGTTATACAAAATTATATACAATAACAAAGCACAACAAGTTACCAGGTGCAGAGTTCGATTAGTTTAAATCTTCATCCATCTTCATTAAAACAATACTTCAACTACTATAGAATAAAGTTGGTTAAGGAATCCAAGAAATGATATTTCTAAATTGTTTTCTAATAAATTTTAAATAGAAATATTAATGTTGCTCATTCCTTAAACCAGACTGCATTCCATGACCATTATTTCCCTATAGTATAATGTGTTCATTAATTAAATATCGACTTACCTTATGATGACGTTCAGGTAAATCTGTAGCGAATGCTGCATTAAAGTAACAGCAAAATGTAGCAATTTTAAACAAGAATAGTTTCATTATACTTGTATCTTTTTATTGTTCTTATAAAAAATCAAGGTTCTAAAGTAAAACACACTTCTAATAAGGCGTAAAATACTAAATACTAATACTACGAATAAGGATAACAGAATCTGGAAAATAAAACTTAAAACGCTTTTCAAAATTAATTAAGAGTTTTCATTTAATTATTTATATTTTATATTTAATTATTTAATTATTCTAAAAAATTTTTATTATTTTAAGTTTATAATTTATTTATTTTTCATTTTTATTTATGTTTTAATTATTTTATTTTAACATTTAATAATAATGAACAATAACATTATTTATTTTTTTTTTCTATTGAATATTATAAATAATTTAATTTTCTAATTTATTTTTTTATTTTTTTTTTTTTAATTTTTCTATTATCTTTAAATTACTTATTTATCTTTTAATTTATTTAATTTTTGTTTATTTTAAATGCACGCAATTTTAATTTTTTGTTTGTTGAAATTCTTCACTTTGAAAAGGTCAAAACTGCAATAAATATAAAATCTAAAAAATGTGATGGAAAAATTGAAGTTGGATTGAAGCAAAACCGAACGAACTGTGCACTTAAAACGCTCACAAAACACTGACACCACCGTCAATGATGACAGACGACAGACAAATGCAGACAACGTTTGAAATGTGGCTGCTTCTTCGTTTGAATTCATCATCTACATTTACTTAGCTTAGCTTTGCTTTACAAAAAAAAATGTGATTTCAATAAACCAAAAAAGCATAACACAGAAAAAAAAAAAAAGAAACACGAAAAATTGTTCATTATAAACTTGGTACACAAAACAGAAAATTTATAATAAAATCTCAGGCATAAAACGGTGCTACAGGCAACAAGCATTTTAATAATCGTAATAATAACAACCGCAACCAAAAACAATGATGATGGTGGTGGTGATGATGTCTCTAAGACAATCACCATCTTTAGTTGTTGTTATGTTTGTAATTTGCATCTGCATCATGAGTTTATGCTGTAAGATTAAACCACTTCACTGATAGATAAATCTACAATCCAAAAAAAACAAGATTGCAAAACTATTAATTCTTGTACTTATTAAGTATTAGGTTTTTAGTTGTTTTCACATCACTTTTTTAATGGCACAAATTCATAATACCAAATTTTATTATGTTGGAAGACTTTGACTTTATTTACTGTGGTAGATATTGATTAATATGATGATGATGATGATGTATCTTAAAGTAATTTCAAACACAATCGACAACAAATGCGATTTCAAAATTCTTTTTTTCAAGACTTGACTTAGAGTACTTCTGATGATGATGGTGTTACTGATGATGATGGTGTTGGTGAAGATGATGATGTTGATCGCGATAGCACTTTTGGTTTTTTGCGCGTGAGCGATGTGATCTCGTCAACAGAAGCCAACGTAATGATTGAACAATATGCAATAAACTTGCATTGCAAGCCCTGCACAATGACGCGCTCAAGGCAGCCCACAGCAGGCCAGACTATGACTTCGATAACTCCAAAGTCTCGATGTTTTGTTATTATTATGGTAGTCTAAAAGTCAATCTTGGTTGGTAACAATGATCATTGTCTTCGTGCCACGAACGACCTGGTATAGATAGATCAGCAGTCAGCAGAGTTTTTGGTTGTTGCTGCTGTTGTTGCTACTATCACCAACTTTGTAACTTAAAATCTGTGACTTGACAGTCACGTGGTTAACTTGTATTATTATTAAACGACAACCGAAACGATCATCATCATCATCATCATTGCCATCATCAGCATCATCATCATCGCCATCACCATAATCTTGAGCATGATTATCGTTAAAAACTTTGACGCTTTGTTTATTATTGTATTATTAAATTTGAGTTGTTGGTTGGTTGTTGGTGGCATGCAATGGATAATATGACAAAGCAAAGCAAAGCGAAACAAAATCACTTAATGCCTTTAATTTTTTTTGTATCTTTTCTTATTTACAATACACATTTTCTTGGATTATTAATAATATCAGATTTTATTCACTGACATAATTTGTTTATTTACACCACAAAATTTGTTTATTTATTTAATTGCTATTGTAGTTGTTGGTATTGTTATTATTAATTACCTTAATTAATTTTGTTAAAACAAGGAATTGTTTTTTTACGAGTATGATGCTGATATTAATGGTTTGTTGTTATTTGAAATGATTTAAATTATGTAATAATGAGTAATAAATTTTGTTTTTCTGTTACACTAAATTGATGAAGGTCAAACAAAACATTGAGGGAGGGTAGAGCATCTTCATACAGTATTTTGTATTCATTTATTTAATTAATATTTTTGATCGAATTATGTTCAAATATTTTATGGTGTTGCTTTTAATTTAAAAAAGTGATTGTATTTTTAATCATTTTTATTATATTTTTCAAATGAATATTATTTCTTTTGTTTTAGGTTTAAAAAGATTTGCTGCTGTTAAAATATTTTGGAGAAATATCAACCGTTTTGTTATCTTGTATAAGCCATCTATCATTTTTTATGGGACTGTTGATGTATTGGAAATGAAGACAAGGACAACAAATGAATTTCGGTGTCTTGAAGTGAGTACAAATCTATTTTTATTAACAAAATTGATCCTTGGATTTTTTAACTAGCATAAAATTGAATCTATTATAAATAAAAAGTAGCCTGATATTAGTTTCGCTATCTGATAATGTTTGACTGTCATGCATCATCATGTATAATTAACGTGGCAATTTTTTTTTTAACTCAAAACGGGTAGACGAATTGTAGCAGATTTTATTGCGTGGTAAATTATATGGGCTCCGCACCCAATGTTTTTTCCTGAGATGATTGTACTTTTCAATAACACGTAATAAGTTTCTAGCCTAGACGCGCCCCCAAAATTGACGTTGGCATTGCCCCCATTGCAGTCAAATTATCATCTGAGAACACTTGGACTAAATAATTGACAATGATATCAGCAGTTTCACGTGGTTGGTGTTGGAGGTCTAAAATTTTTACTTGCACACCTTTGTAAGTTTGGAAAAAGCGCACTAAATTAGGATATATTTTCTTGTTGCCGTGGTTTGAAGCATCAGCTTAAATTGGATAAAGTTGGATTTACCAAGATCATCTTTCGATTCTTTGATCGCTGTACGCGCCAAAACATTTTCTACAATATCTTCTGTTTTCGTACGCACACATCTAAATTTCTGATCAATACATGATTGGATTCGACGCGTAATCGCATTTAATATTAATAATTATTTTTCTTATTAGCTATTATTGAACGTACGCTTATGTTTTGGCATAGTTACACAAGATTTCAAAACAAAAAACTTCACTAAGTTACCACACGCCATTACAAATCCAATGAGCTATCGCATATGCAGTATTTTAACTAGCTGTAGCAACTTGTGATTAGTTGACTATTGGGGAAACGAGACAATTTTGTGTCCCAAAGCTTTGTTCGGGGACACCGGGACGGAGAACCTTAAAAAGGAACTGTCCCGTTCAAAACGGGACGTATTGTCACGTTATGTATAATACCAGACATAGGACAAGTCAAATCCACTGTCCAATGTAGGTTCTCATACTTTTCAATTTTCTCTTTGACGAGTTGTTTATATTGCAAAACAAAACCATGCTTTTGATAATGGGCGTGCCCTGTTATGTCCACAACTGATTTTTATACCGAGTCTTAAATATTTCTTTCATGAGAGATACCATTAATTTCAACAGCAAATAACCTAGTGAACGCTCTTACTACTGATCATCCAACTGCTAGGAAAAGACTGAAGATGCTTCATGCCTATTATCTAAGTGAACATAAAATTTAAAGATATTTATATTCACTTAGTATTTCCAATTTTTTTTTTTTTTTTAAATGTGGTTGGGATGAATCCCTTCGCACCGTCGTGCCTCGTGTGAGGTGTCTCCACTAAACATCCTTCCTCGTTCTCTGGGCAGTATACGAAGCGGCGAGGGCGCGTGGCTTTTGCCGGAAGTCCCCCTTCCCTAAGTGTTTCCTATTACCACTTTATATTTTAGGTTGTTACAATAGTTTTATTGTTCTTCTTAAAATAAAGGGTATTTTTCAATGTACGTAATCTGACGGTAGTCATTGAAGTGCCCATACATAACAGTGGTGATTACTGTTAATTATAAAATTCAATTTACAATGGATATTACTTTTTATTTCCTGATATTCTCTTGACATCATCGCACTATTTTGCAGGTGAATTTCCGCTGCCATCTAAACTACATGACCAGTCAGTTCATCACTACTTTGCTTTGCTTACTCGTTTGATTATGACATCCACTTATATTTTTACTTTTTTGCAACCAGAAAAGACCAAATAATCCTTAAAATATGTTATTGAATAATCCACTCAAAGCATAAAAACAGAATCAATCGTCTGATATAGAATTCCATTAGATCGATTTAATTATAACTAAGTTTTATTCTTTTGTGATTCCAATAATGGGGACAAAAGTTGTGAGAATATGTCCAGCCAGTTGAGTCTTCTTTTTAATATAGGTCTCGTCTAGATATTTCCAATTTACCCTTTCCGAAATACCACGCTGCACAAGGAGACCTTAAGATGGCCATGGTAATGAGGAGGTGATCAAATTACACAGTAGTCCCTATCACACAAAGTTTCTGATACATACCAACCAACTGAAATCTACTGTCAACCGCTGCTCAACAAGGTGTAGACTGCAACGGTTACAACCGCATGATTTCCATCTTAAAAGGGAGTAGCAGCTTTCAGAGTATTTTGCCAAAACGGCTCAATATTAATTCATTACATAAAATTCTTAACACTTTCCTGAGCGATTTTTAATCCAGTTCACTTCATAATGTAAGTGGTCTTTCAAATTTTCGCTTATCTTTTCGAGAGTCTTTCGGTCCACCAGTAATCTGTTATGACCAGCCAATGAAAATTTAAGTATTAAATCTTCCAAAGTATTTCTGATTTTGTTTAATTATTATTATTATTGAGGGTTTCAATTAGCAAAATTTATTTATAGAACATAAAATCTTTTGATATACAATCTTATCTCTTTACTTTTACCTATCTTATTTCTTTTTTCTTTTAAATTGTAAACACTTTCAAATCATTTAACTAGACAACGATAGCAAAGCTCATCACAACAAAATATAGTATGATAAGGTTACAACAATCGAAGATGAATATATAATAAATCCTTGAATTTATAGAAAGTCGTTCAAAGACATTCCCACGTTTCTATTGTACAATAGTATTTGTAGTAGTAAACCTTTCCTTTTTATATTTTTACAAATCACGAGTTTTGTTTCGTTGTGTTTTAAATTTGTTTGATCTCTCTGAAAGAGAAGTAGTAAATGATTTTGAACTTGTTTTGGAGTAGACCAAGTAACACAAAGTAATAAGCAAACAGTTCAAATTAATCTGTCACATGATGGTCATCAATAGTAATGAAAACAAAAAAGATTGAAATAACAAACAATAAAAATGAAGCTCAAGTAGCGACTATAATTGTCAATAGCAGTGAATACTTTTTGCAACAAATCGTTTTAGTTTTGGAAACCTCGAGCGGCTCATCAAGCTGCTTGTCTAATTGGCTAACAACAGCATAGTAGCAGCGTAACACAACTGAATGATTGGAATTGTTGAACATAAGATACAATTGATATCTTGCAATTATTTTATCTTTCAATTTTACAATAGATGTTTTGATACCATAATTCCTTTGATTGGCAAAATACTAAATCGAATGGCATTGTAGTGCCTATATAAATTCACATGTGTTACAGTTTATAAGGTGAAGCTGTCTAAAGTTAGGTACAATTGATCTCTGGAGGGCGCACTGCAATTATGTCTATTAATCGACAAACAATGAAAGAATCTCATTTATCATTATTCGGTTCCGATTTTCATCAAATTATAATTTCCTATAATGCGGGAGATTTCCTTTTATATAATACGTGTACTTCATTAAGAAACTCGATACATTTTCACTTTGTTTACAAGTGCCAACGAAACCCACTGGGAGGTTAAAACTGGAACCCTAAATGCACCTAATTGTTCCCACCTTAGTTTTTTTTATTGCTCTTAACAATGCAAGCTTAACTTGATTATGGAATATGGTTTGAACTTCAACCTATGACTAACAAATTAAACTATAAATCATTTCTATTTCATGAACTACTTTACATTGTGTTGAGAGAGACACACACACAGAGATCGGACCCACTTCAGCATCACAAAAGTATTTTTACAAATACAAAAAATAAGCTTTGTAAGTCGCTTTGTAATTGTTAACAAGGTCAATTGTATCTAATCTTCTTTCGTATTCATGTTACTGCTTGCATCTCTCGTCAAATATATTTTAGACATATAAAATCAAGGTTTTCGTTAGCAAATTTTTGGATGTTTGGAGTTTTATATGCTTTTGGCAATTTAATGCAGAAGTTTTTGTTACAAGAAAAACTGTCAAACTATTGTGTTTTGTAGTTGATATTCGTTAAAATTGTTGTTATCTTTGAAGATATGCATTTTGATTTAAAATTTGATGAAAACATATTTAAAATTATCTACATTCAGTCTTATAGTTTCTTCCTCACATAGTAGAATTTCAAAATCTTTAAAATTTAAATTTGATCTTGAATTTGGTAAAATAAAAATAAAAATATTGAAATTTAAAGTGCATTCGGTTTTAATATCTTTTATGTATTTCATTGATGATCAAGCACTCTAAATGCTTTTAATTGCCTTCTTTCGTAATATATTTGAATTCAAATTTTATGGTAAGTAAGTAACATAGGTTTTAAAAGATCTTATCCCATATGTTGTAATTCGTTCAATCACTATTCGGTTACTTTCACTATCAAAAAGTATTTTTTATTGCTTTTTTGTGTTTCACATTTTTAGTTATCTATCAATATTCGTTAGTGCGCTTAACATTACCTTCGAGTTATCATCGTATACGTGTTTGATTTGTATGGAATGTCTATGCCATGATGTCGTTATAATGTCATCGTTATTTTTTTATTTATGTATATGCGTATATGAATTGTTTACCAAATTTTGAACGAAGAGAAGAGAATACACCTAGGCCCTCTTATTCAACACGACTTCAGTCTAATACGGTGACAAAAATGATATGATTTTTTGTTTAAAACTAATAAATTTATGTTCTAACAAGATTGCGAAAGAAATGTATTTATGTAATACACTTTGCCAAGAAGTAGACTGAATGAAATTTTACACCTTGCTCACTCAATTAAAGGTGAAGGCTTGAAAGATATTGAGGATATTGTGGATATTCAAGAGTTGTTTGCAGGCAAATACCTTCATGAAGAATTGTTGGTTGAAATCGGTATGAATGGTGGAAAGAATTCATAATCGGTTGATAATAGTATTATGTATATAATATATGGACGCTATAGAAGCCTTAACTCTCAAAAAGCTTTAACTGAATTTAGTATTGGCCAGAAGCCTTGAATAGTTTTTCCTAAATTTAGATCCAACTCTTGAAAGACGTGTAAAATTCAAATGGGAAATAGCTATGTCAATGTTGGAATACTCTTAACGTAAATTCAGATGTTTATTGATTTGACACCTAAGTTTAGTATTCATACTGCAATTCGGGAGCTATACAGTAATCCAAGGATTTTAAAATTTATATTGTTGGTGAATATGGGTCAAACTTTGTGATAAGACAAAAAACAAAAAATTTATTCTAACAAGAACATTAATTTGATTTTGAGTATGTATGGGTGGTACCCTTCTTAATGGTCCGATTCGGCTGATTCCGAAAAATCTGCAGTGGAAAGAAAACTTCGTTCAAAATTTCAGCTCTCTATCTCAAAAACTTAGGGACTAGTTTGCGCACATATACACAATAACGGACATAGTTAAATCAAATTGTCGAGTTGATCAAGAATACTATTAATAACATTATTGGTATTCCGATGTCTCCTTCTGTGTGTTACAAACTTCTTGACAAACTTATAATACTATTTACTACATGAAGAGTATAAGAATGTGTCATAAGAGTGTCCATTAAAAGTAATGTCACAATATTTTAAGCTGAGAACACACCGGATCAGACAAACCGTCTTTGACTAATAAGGCAAAAAAAGGTGTTCTATTCCAACACTTCCCACCAAGCGGAACTCAATGAAACAGAACAATAGAATCATGGACAAGCTTTAAAGTGAATGACTTAATATGAGATAAGAGTGACTTTTTATACAACATTTTGATTGTTTTAAAACCGTTTTAGTCCATCGGTTCAATTAAACTTGTGCAATTAGGTGATAAAAAAACATATATTATTGTTTTTTAATTTTTTTTTTACTCCCTGTGTTATCTATTATGAGAACGGTTTCCCACTGTTCAGCTATCACTTGTGGATGAATAGCATTATAAAACCATTGCGGAAAACATCTTTCTTTATCAACTATCAAAGTGTGACTTCGACGAAATTTCAAAAGGAAAGACCTTCTGCAATATAAATTTGTGAGTGGCATTAGGTCTCTGCAGATTGGAACTGAAGTATAGTATAAATTAATAGTTCTTTACCACAGATTTTTAAATAACGAAGGTTAAATCTTGTCTTTTTATACCATATGAACCGTCAACGTTTTCCATTTTAATGACTCCTTCTGTGGTTGTTGCTTTGAAAGAATTTGCGAAGTAGTTCCGGTTTAGTTTCGAGGTATTTACCATATAGAAAGTAACGTTAATGTTTCCACTTCAAATTGAGTTTTGTCTGACGTCCAAGTTTTGTTTACTGCAAAAAAGATTCGTTTCCATATAAATATGTATATGTTTTGGACATAGGACAGACCAATTCGATTGTGTCTGTTCACTATGACTGGACATCAACAATAAAATGTGTCTTGTCGACAAGGGCGTAGCCAGGTTTGGGCAGGGAGGGGCAGCTGCTCCCCTAGCATGCTGTGGATATTTTATTACTTAGTAAAATTGTGTCAAATGTCCATTACCGTATATCTAATAGTTTAAAAGATATAGTTGTTAAAAAGTAAACAAATCAACAACCATTCTGATATTGAAAACTGTAAGAAAAAAGGCATACATACCTCCCCACAGATTCAAAACGAAATTATTGGCTTGTGCGGAAGTCTTGGAAGGCTTCCAGTGCTAACAGTGTAATGACAAATGAGTCGTCTGACATAGCTAGAAAAGTACAGCTTTCCATAGGAAAACGTTTTTATGACGAAGATAAAAAAACAATATTGGCATTGTTCAAAAATTGCTTAAAAGAAATATAATAAGCCTTGTTTTTCATTGCGCAAACAATGCGACTTAATTTCGTCGTGAATGATTTAAATAAAGTTCCAGAAATCAGAAATACGATTAGCACTTAAAAGATATGTATTCCAGCTTAATGTGAAACACGCTGGTCACAAAAATATAATAAACATTTTGAAGAAATTGTTAATGGACTTTCAAAAATTTCTAGAGAAGGGAGTGGTGCGCTGATTCTAAGTCAGAATTCATTATATGCGTTGAATTGACAGCCAAATACAATCAAAGACTATCGGCATACATGTACCATATTAAAATAATAATATCTCTTGTAAAAGATCATTGCATCAACGTGGACAGGGAGAGCCAAAATATTTTATACATCTCTACCAGAACAGCAGCTGCACTGGTTTTCTAATCTTCATCACTTATTTAGATTCCCTGATATTCGCACTGGAGCAGCGGTTTGCTAATGCGTACCTGCTTTCGGTTTGAGGTAGTTACATCCAAGTTAAGTGCTAAATATGTCATTGGTTGAATTAAAAAAAAAACAAAAAAATTTCAGTCAATACTACCATTTAGAATGTTTTGATAATGAAGCCGAGCTATGGTTAAAACTATGGAAGGACAATGATATGACAATAGAAAATCTGAGTTTTACTGAGAAGGAAATATTCTTTCCTCAAACAAAAAACCCAATTTTAATTTTAAGCAACGTAGCAATCTACACTGCGTCGTCTGAAAACGTGGCTGAGTTCAACGATGGTAGAGAATAATTTGAACGGTCTATGTATGCTTAGTGTACACAGAAAATTTTACAAGAAAATTTCGATAAAACGGCACGTGATGTTTTAAAACGATTTAGTGTAGAACATAAGTATTATTTCTTTTCCCTGTATAAACTCAGTATTTTAGATTTGGAGTCTAAAAAACAGTACAAAACTGCGAAAAACATTGTAGATATGTATTTATATACTACTTCTTCATTTCCTCTGTGTGCTTATTTCTCGGAAAATCAAAGGTAGCATTCCCTCCCCAAATAAAGAAATAAAACTTCATGATCATTTAAAAAATATATTTCAATTGGCATTTATTTTGCAAAACTAATTTTTTGTTACACAATAAAAAATCAAATAATCATATAAATTTTTTCATTTTCTGTACAATAAATATGGACAATTTGAATACACCGGAAAAAAAGAACTCATATCAGTCAACAAATTGTAGATATCTTTCTGAATTTTATTTAATAAGATTTTGTCATAAAGAATATAGAATTTATTGAATCTAAAGACAATTATCATTGACTGAAATAAATTCCCTCAGTGTATTTTTGTATTTAATCATTTTATTTATGAAAATACAGACATCACAAGCAAGCAGCAAATGCTTACACTGATATATAATATGATCCCTTGTTCTTCTTCTTATAATCATCTCTATATAAATTGACAGTTTTTTTTTTTTGAATTTTGCATGAATAAATTAAATAATTTCTTTTTAATTAATTAAAGAAATGAAAAGTTTTTATTTATGTATTTAAATAAATTTTGAAAACACAAAATTAAATGCAAAATGATGCTATTTCCTCTTTTGTTTTATATTATTTATTATATAATTTATTTTATTTTTTTTTATTTTTGTTTTTTGTAACATTAATTTGAAGCTTTAAATTTTAATATAAAATACCAATATAAATTTAAATTTGATAAAAACTATACAATTAAAAAAATTAACATGAATGAATATCGATTGCTCACATAAAGTGGTTGGTTGCTTTAATTTTTAATTTTTGAGTAAATAATTTTGATTACAAGAAATTGTTTCTTGTGTCTTTTTTGCTTTTGCTTTTTTACAACATTTATATATATTTTTTGTTATTTTTTTTTTGCTTAATTTATACAGAAAAAAACATAAGTATAAAATGAATATTAAAAAAAAAAAAATAAATTTAAATTTTGCAAAAAAGAAAATAAAGGAAGGATATAAGAAATTAATACTCTTGAGCTCAAAAAAGGGGCTCTGATGAGGTTTTTGTTTAAAGAAAAAGAAAATAATTAAATAAAAAAATAAAAGCTTGTTTTAGGTAGTTAAGGTTTTCATATATATATATGTATGTATGTAGTATGTATGTTCTGCTCCTCTAATTGAGATGAGGATTTAGTTTAGAACTGCTAAGAGAAATGATGATAAGAAGGATTGTTGTATGTTTTTTCCATTCCTACTACTTTAACTTGTTTTTCTTCTACTTAAGCATTTTATGCTCTTTCATTTCTTTAGGTATATTTTCTTTTGCTTTAAAATTGTACTATTTTAATATTGCTAAATGAATAAATGAACTAACATTTAATATTTTATTAATAATTATATGTATGTAGATACACAAAACTGTTCTAGTAACTGATTTACAAAAAGGTTTCAGCAAAATTTGTCTTCAGTTGCTGGAACAGTTTTGTTGTTGTCTTTTCTTTTTCTTTTTATATAAATAAAGAATGCCCTGATTTAAGTGTTGCTGATATATTTGCACTTTAAATTATGAATTAATTTTCTTTGTAACTTAAAAATTATTTCTGTTTTATTTTTGTTTGCTTCTTGCTTTACTAACAAAGAAAAGCTTGGTGCTATTTTTTGAGAATTTAAATATTTAACTATTATTTCTATATGTTTTTTTTTATGTGTAAGGTTTGCTGTCTCTCTAATTTTAAATATGTTGAGGCACTATTACAGTAAACCTTCTTGAACATTTCTTTGTTGTAGTAGTTTACTAGTATTATATTGAACTATTAACTGCATTCCAAAATAAACTGGACAAAGGTTTGCAGTTAATAACAATTTCTTTTTCTCCTAAGTGCTAGAAACTTGTATATTTTACATCTAACAATAGTTAGATAGATAGATAAATAGCGCTAAAGTGCTACACAAATACATAAACATATTGAACTATACAACATGTGTGTGTGTGTGTGTGTGTGTGTGTGTGTATATGTGTATAGCTTCATAAGAAGTGTAGCTGCTGTCTTTTTTTCCTTCATCTTTTGGGCTTTTTTAAAAACTAACTAAATATTTAGATAGTAACTAATAATATATATGTATACATATATCTATATCATCTATATATCCAATGGTATAGCTCAGCTTGCGTTTAGCTTCAGACGAATACCGTCACGTCTAACGCTGGAGATTTTTTTTTATATATAAAGTGTATTTTGCAATGCGTTTAATGCGATTTACGGTTTCGTTTTTATACACGCACTTGCACACTCTATGTGCTTGCTTGCTCAGCTGGTTGTGTATAGATCTTCATGATATCCTTGATGGCATCATTTGAACCGAAGATCAAAGCACCAAAACCGCAAAGAATGATGATTATATTTTTCCAAATGATCCAGTTAAAGGCACCAAAGCCTTCTTCCCAGTGCACGATCATTTCAATGAGAACCTGTAATAAGAAGATACAAACTAATTAGTAAAGAGTTCTTCTTCTCGACAGTGATAACTAAGAAATTTTTCAATAGAAAAGACTCTTAAGCACATTACATACTGCAAACATGGTTGACAAGCAGCTTGATAATTTTTCTAAGTTTTCTAAACCTATCCAGCATTTAATCTTCTGTGACATTTTGCTGATATCGGAATTAGAGCGCTGCACGGGTCAACACTGTACAAATAATTATACTCTCTCATGTGCTAAACGCAACACTATCAAAAGGTACTTTGTCTACACCAAAATCAACTCTCGGGAAACCGACCTTCAGGACCTGGCTCTGTTCGTGGACTCCTCAGGTTGGTTCTAGAGAAAGGGGGTGATATCTGGACTGACCTTGGACTGTTGTATCCCTCTTAATCCTCTTTCCCTTCCACGTTTTTGTTAGGCATCACAATGGGCCTACAAAGCTTCTGGGTGAACTCGCGAGTAACTGCAAGCAGCGTGTATTAATCTAACCTAACTCGTGTGGTGTTGTTAATCAATTATCTAGTTGAATTCGTGAACAAAGACAGTGTGATACCGAGTCGTAGCAGAAAAAACAAGTCTAACGTTAAATGACTCGTTTCAAGACTCGTAATGACTCGATTCAAAAACGTCACGACTCGTTTTCATAGTGTGCACAGTATTGCTATCCTATTTCCTTTCACTCGCACTCACACTTGTATTGTTAGCGAATTCATATAATTTCAATGTATTTTCATAATAGTGTGATGCCGAGTCATACCAGAAGACACAAGTCACACAACAGGAGAGGGTTTTTTTTTTTGTTTGGATTCGCCAAGGAGGTGTAGATCTTCCGAAGATCATAGTAGATCGACCTGGCTCATTTTTCAACCCTGACGGGACCACCGAAAGGGGTATTACTTTGCCAGGGAGAGCTGGGTTAGACCACTCTTCTGTTTATTTCCTCGTCTATGCCGACCTGCTGCATTATTGTAACGATCGTCCTGCACGCCCTCCATTTGGTGTATGGATTCCCCCTACCTCTGATGTGATTAACTCTCTGCGATGGCAGCACCTCTTTCCGGAATGATGTGGTGCAATAAATCCTGGGCAGCTTTGCAGTGGTTAAAGTTAATTTGAATCAACTTAACCACAGGAAAGTGTATTTTCATGATTGTGTGATACCGAGTCACAGCATAGACTCGAGTCAATGAGCCAGCACAGTATAATTGCTTACTGTTAACACTACTTAGTGCTCTAATCGGAAAGTATAAACATTATTAGTAGACAATGGTAAGTTCAATAGAATTGTCTTTAAAAGAGTTTATTTGAACTTTGCATGGGAACCTTAGTCACGCAAATTGAACAAACACATTCGTTGTCTGTGGCCTTCTTAATACAACACGTCACCCTTCTCTCTATTCAAGTTTAAGCGAATAATTTGCATGCACACCAACGAACGGACAATTATTTAACATATCAACAAAGACTTTTGAGTATTTAAGTTAAAATAGAATTATATAATACGTGTACTTACTGGAAAGATTAGACCAAGAATGGAGAAACAGAAGGCACCAATGAGACCCATAAATGGACCAATTGAAGGTACTGCAATGGCCAGCACAACAGCAGCGGTAACCAGAACAGTTCTAAATTGAAAAATTCAAATTTAAATACATGAAAAATCAATAGTTTTCTTCAAGCAAGGCCAATCTTACCTTAGCACATAGTTGACCAAAGTTGGACGCTTTGTGCATTTATCCTTAATGGCATCCCAAACAATTTCAAGGCACACATAGAATTGTAGACCAAATGTACAATAAACAGCCAAGGCAATGAGAATCTTTACAGCTTGTGCAGGGCTACAAAAAGATTTGGATAAATGAATAATGAGTATGAAACTCTTATAATTGTTTTACTTACAATTCATGTACTGGCAAGTTCAATGTTATTGAATCCAAAGTATCATTGCCATAACGTAAATAACCTAAGAAACCCAATAGCATATAGATAAGTGTTACACCAGACATGCCTTTGCTTAGGACACCGCAAACACCAAGGAAATTACGTGGTGTCTTCATGTTATTCTCCAATGGCATAACAACACCAATTGCTTCCATTGCAAAGATTGTGATTGAGAAGAATGCAGGCAGTGTAGTCAAATTGACATATTCACGTGTCTCAACCGGTGGCAAACCACTCACAAGATAATAGAATGTTATACCAAGACCAGCACCCATAAAGACATTGGCAACCATAGAAACGGGTGCCAAATATTTAAGATTTGGTACCCATGACAATAGGATGAGTGGCACCAATAGTGAAGCAATCAATGCACGTTCATTTAGATCGATGGGACTGAACCAATGCTCAAAGACTTGTTCGAAATTCTTTGAAACAATGACAGTGTAGACAGAGCAAGTACCAAAATAGGTTAGGAACAAACCGAATAGTATGGAGAATTTCGCAATGGGCGCAAAACCGCGGCACCATTTCGGACCGTTCTGGAATGCAACTTCAGCAATTTCAGCAAAACTCATCTTCGTACGACGTGTTCTATAGTAAAGTTTATGACCGCATTTGACCTATTCAAAATTATATTGATATATTAGTGGATTTGAATTATGACTTTCGGATTAAGTTCTAACTTACCAGCACATAACTGCAATGTGTGCAAATGAATGCAGTGAAAATAGTAGCAACAATGCCCAACATTATGCCTGAATGTTTGAATGCAAGCGGCATTGAGAGAATGCCAGTGCCAAGGGAAGCTTTCAACAAATGCGTTAAAGTTTCATTATCACTAAACAAAAATGGCAACAAAAAGAAAAGAAAAGAAAACAAATGTTTTGTCAAAAATTCCAATTTCATTGAATCACTTTATATAAGTACAATAAGATAATGGACTTACGTGGTGGGATGTTCATTCTGACGCTCTGAAAATGGATCATATTCTGGTGTTGCCAATGCTTGTTCTGCATCTTTGCGCGGTTGAATTTGATATCTGCAAATGAAGAAACAACCATTATACATAAGAAAAATATTAATATTTTATTGTTTTTAAAGAAAATAAATATGATAAACCTCATTTCAACGCCAGCATTATGTTGTTGTTGTTGTTGTTCACTATGTGTACCGGTCATAATTTCTATAGTCTATTGTTTATAAAAGTGAATTTTGATTGCAACTACTACTAAACTGAAACAACTTCATTGATTGTTGGCTTGTGACTAAATTGTAAAGTCGAACAATACTCTTGGTCTTCTTATATCCACAATAATTGCAGAGTGAAATTCTGCAAAATATCTGCAAACTACTTACTTTTTTGTTGTAGTTGCAGTTGTAATTTCTGCTGCATCTGCAATTATTGAACCACAAAGTTGTCGATTTCTTTGCCACCAGAATGACATAAAATGCATTGTTTTCTTTCTGATTTGATTGAGTGAGGAACTCTGGAGTATAATATTTTTTTTCTTTTTGCTGACTTAGCAAACAAGTGCATTCTACGTATGCCGTGTAAGTTGATGGTTAAATACACAATATAACACAATAATAATGTATGTACGTTGGTTTAAAGTTGCAATTACTTGGTTGATTGGTGAAGTTATTCAACTTCAAAATTGGTCATTACACGAAAAACAAGCCTGTGATCGAAGCTAGACTCAACTGTACTGTGAGCGTGAGCGCTATTGAATGAACGTGAAAATGATATGACTTACAAAGTGAATTGCATCAGCTTTTGCTCTTTGAGTGTTTTTTTTTATTATTTTTCTCTATTTTTAATTTTCACTTAGTAATTTCTTTTGTGTTTTTAATGGTCAGTTAAGGTCGTCTTGTCTTGGATGGATTGTTGATAAGAAAGTTATTGCTTTGAAGCAGAAGAAAAGAAATTGTAATTTTTTATTACACACATATACCACAAGAACTAATTGGAAAAATAGTTAGAATAAAACAAAAATTAGATATTGAAAAATCATACAATATTCAAAATCACTCAAACAAATCCAAAACATTTTCTTTTCATACTTTGTTCTATTGATAAAGCCTAAAAGTATGCAATAATTTTTTAACATTTTATTGCTGGCATTTCTTAATTATCAAATGGTCAAATAAAATATTGTGCATATGTATGTATTTTGATTTAAAAGACTTACAGACACAGAAGTTAGAGATAGATGGAGTTCTTCATCACTTTATTTCTTCACAAAATTTGTTAGAATTACACTCAAGTTTTACTTCATGTTTTCGGCTAAATCTATTGTTTTCTTCTTTCGTGTTCGGGATCTTAAGATTTTAATGAAGTATCATACCACAATTAATTTGATAGTATATAGTGGCTTGCAAAAATGAGTCAATGATCTCGACGGCTCAATTGAGTATTATGAAAAAAATACTATGTATTCCTTAGGATCATAAGTAATGTTGGTCCAAAATCTCTTGCTTTTTTATATCATTACATATTTTCTATTAATTAGTGAACTTGGGCCCTGGGAATATTATTCCATTTATGCTACATTCTCCCCAAAATTTAATCTTTCATTATGGGCCTTCTATTCTCACTACGGTCCTCTAACTTAACAGAAGGGCTAGACGATCATTGCGACGGAGACGAGATGAATTTCTTGTTTGAACAAGAGCTCTGGCAATGCCGCCATAGTT
Organism: Amiota communis; assembly: GCA_037043315.1. Classification (NCBI taxonomy): domain Eukaryota; kingdom Metazoa; phylum Arthropoda; class Insecta; order Diptera; family Drosophilidae; genus Amiota; species Amiota communis. The sequence goes on from JBAMAV010001270.1 coordinate 320,208, forward strand.
ACGTTTTGCGCATCAAACATTCATCTTTTACCAGTTGTTCATTAAGTTCTTTGTGAATATCTTTATTTCAATATACCATGGAGCGCCGGTTATTGTTTTGAGAATTTTAGATTGAGCTCTTTGTATAACCTCAACATTACTCGCTGTTGGGGTGCCCCATAATTCTAAACCATATTGGTTTGATGATGGAGTTTTACAGAAGAAGTTGCATGCTAGATTTTGAGTTGAGTAGCCAGTGGAGATGTTATATGTAGTCTTCAATTAAGAATCTATGACGTAGATTCCTTCTCGGGTAATCATTTATATTAAAGGGCACATTCAGAGCGGTCAATTTGCTCATTAACAGAAAGGATGCCAAGGTCACGGAGTATTAAAACCCGCTTAAAATAAGATTACAATTTTGTTTTGTCAGAAACAGAAACTTTCTTTGACAGAGGCCAAGAAAACAAGACATTATCATCATTTTGATAAGAAGTTACTGTGCCTTGTGCTTGATATGAGTCTGCAGTTCAGCCTCAGTGCAAATATTTAGCGGGTTTTTTTTCCCATAAAGTGTTGTACATGGGTTTTTTCTTAGAGAAAAGTTCCCCTAAAATAAGATTATGTTTAAAATCTTAACAAATATTATAAATGACAGAATTGTTCAATACTTCTGATTACATTTTGCATGAATGTCATATTAAACTTCTTGTTAGTCCCATAAAATAGTATTTATACAAGTGGTACAATTTTTTGGATTTTTTTTTTCCCAATTTATTAACTATATCGCTATTGCTCATATAAAAAATAACTATAAACTTTCTCATTCAATGTGAAATTTCTAAGAAGTAATCGCAGCTTTAGACTTTCTGTAAGAATTTTGAAATTATGTGATGTGAGATGATTGGACTTTGAGGCATTTTCCCACTAAAATAGATCAATGCCATTATCATTGATCAAAGTGCATAATTCTATTGTATAATAGTACAATATTTAAAACTATCAGCATTTTGCAAGTCCCGCCTTTTATTTCCATTCATTCATTCACACATTGAAAGCTAATCATCTTTCAAGTTTTCAATCAAGTTTTTGACATTCACTGTCCGCTTTTGAACTCAGTCTATTTACGTCATGTTGCCATGTCATCTTATTTTGTTACGCAAAATGTTTAGAACCCTCAGACTTATCAGCATTTGTGATCTTTGACATGACAAAAACTAAACAATGATTCGACAATAAAGAAATCTTGAATTATAATCGGTTAAGTATTTTGTTATTGTCGTTTTAAAATCCGAGAGACAACGAAATTTTATTTTGTAATTTATAAGTATTTTATATTTTTTTTAAATTAAAAACAGAAATTTATTCAAATTTTAATAAATAAAAATTTCCTTAAAGATTTGCTCTCTAAAAGAAAACTGCATTAATTTGTTAATGTTATTTAATGTTATAATTTTATTTATAAACAATTTGTTAATGTAATGTAAATTGATTTGTATTTACATTTGCTTATAAACAACTGTAAACACCTCTATCTGTCTACAATATTCATCATCATTTTTCATTGCTTCTCTGCCGGCTTCTTCCTCTAAAATCTTTATACAAAATCATAACAAAGTATTTTATTAACAACGTAGAAAATATATAAAATATTCGCCAATGTAATAAGATTTTATACTAAGTACATTATTTTATAACATATATATGAACGAACTACTACTAGAAACTATTTGAAAAGATGAAAAAAATGGCAAATAAATAATAAATAAATTAGTATTGCGTTTTGATCAAATTGCAAGAGTTCAGTTGAATGAATGCAGCAAATATGTGCATTTTATTTGCGTTGTAGGCATTTTCATTATCATCTCAATTTTATGTGAATGTTATAGTAACATCATTATAAGTCGACACATTGTGATCTTTATTTTACACCTCAAGATACTAGGTTATGAAGAATTTCATTTAGAATGGTGTTTATAACTCATTAAACTATGGAATGGAGACTCCAAAACCGCTAGTTGATTTATTCATATTCTTCTTTCAGTTTGTGTCCTTAAATCATTGTTTTCCTTTTATCTATACAAAATTATTGAATTTTTTCCTCATGATCAATTTATTAAAAGACATCAAAACATATCAAACAGATCGTTTTAAACTTGATTATTGTTTGTGACATCGGTCATAGCTTCCTCCTCCTATGTGAAGTGTATGCAAATTTTGCTAAGACTAAAAATATTTTACTTTCATTGTTTGTATTAGATTTCATCAATTAATATGACGAGTCTGGGTGTCTAATTGACAATCAATTTGATATCATGTCTATGATGAATAACAAAGACTCGACGATTCATATGAAACCTTGTCTAGACGAGGTGTTTTTGTAGATTGGGTTTAGGTATAAGTTTTGCTTAAGTTTGATATTGGATTAGATAACTCAAAGGGCGGAGGCTAGTCACCTTCTCAATGCTGTTTCAATTGAGAGAAGAATTCGGCGATAAAATGCAATTTCTGTTGGTTGCCTAGATATCAAAGACCAAAATACAAAACCGCGTAATACGAGTTTCAGTTTCTGGTAAATTTTGAAATTAAAAAACATTTGTTAAAAAAAACATTGGGAATTTCATTCAATGTTCATTGTAACAAATAATAATTTAAAAACGAAATTATTCATTTAAAAACTTATTTTTTGAAAAGAAGTCTGATAAATTTGTAATTCCCGATACGGTTTTAAATTTTGAAGAAAACTATTATGAAATTTAAGTCGTCTTTCTTCACAATGGTCTTCTTCTAAAATCATTTCTTCCAATTGTTTTGCCAAGGCAAGGCATTGATTCAATATTTCTAAAGAAAATTCTGTGCATGTCGGTAAAGATACTTCAGTAGACGAATCTGAATCATCTTCTAACGTATCATCTGCCAATAATTGCAGCAAGTTTTCTTCGCTTAATTGTTCAGCTTCGAAAAGTTCATTGATTTGATTTTGCTGCATATCGTCAAATCCTTTTCCACACACCTTCGGGTGGCTTAAATTCGAAGGGTGGCCTGGTGTGTTATCTATGAGCAGTAGAATTTGAACATCCCAGGTTTTTCGTTTTACATAGCGCTCTCCTTCGAGCACAAAGCAGTCGTAAAACAACTGCCTGAAGAGAGTTGCTATTACCAAGGCTTTTTTTCTTACTATTTCAAATCACAGGCTACTTGTCTTATATCATAACCTTAAATGCTCGTGGATTTTGGGACCTATAAATTACCACTGGCTTTATGAAGAAGTCTACCAAAGAATTACTCCAAAGTAAGACGATCCTTTGAACCTTATAGCTTTACTTATTTTTTTGGAAATAAAGTTTATTTTAGGCATTCATTTTACCATAAGGCAGTTTCACATGCATTAAATATTTGGTCTGCTGTATAAATTCCATTGCCTATGGTTGTTTTGAACTGGTCTGGATATATTTTTCTATAGCTCCGACGAACTTTCGCCATGAAGTGCGACAAAGTGTAATGGAAAAAAATTAAACTATGTCCTATAACCGCGTTATTTAAAATTTATCATTATTTTTTCAACCGTGTTAAACCAAAACCGCGTTATACGAGGGCTGTGTCTATCTTATAAAATTTCATCCATTTGATTTTAGATTAGTTCTTTACTAAGTATTATAGAGACGCAAAAGTAACGAAATTGTGTTATTGAAAAATCCAAGTAAATTTGAAAGGTTTGTAAAAGAAAAACTAATATAATAATATAATCCACGAATAAGTTTCCGAATTCATTAAGGTATATTACATTCAATTTGTCTTACAAAAAAAACGTGATCTGTTTATCTAATTTATTATAACATTTTATGACAAATGATCTAACTTAGCTTTTATTTGTAATATTTTCAAAGCCAAATTGGCTCATCTCCTACCTACACAATGTTCTCACACACTACCATCTGTTTAAAACCGGTTTCTGAATTATACAATACACATAACATATAGTACACATAGTGTTTACGTGTTAAATCTTTCTTGCATATTTTAAGATTAAAATGAAATGCATTTAATTGTTTATAATTATGGAATTGTTCATTTGAGTTTCATTCGTGCGTTAAATTATTATTATAGACTCTAGAGATAAAATAAACAACATGTCATCATATAGGGCTGGCTGTCTGTTCTAAATTTAGCCAACAAATAATGGGGCGTAGAATTAAAGAGGGATTAATAATAGTATACCCAGCAAGTGTTATTGAAATTTAATCATATTTATTTGTATTTGTGATTCCCAAGAACCAGTTGACAGATTAATCTATTTTTATATAATTTTCATTGTGCTATTCTCATAGAAGGAACGCTTATGGAACAATATGGAATTAAGTTTATCAAGTCTTGGACTATATTCTTGACAACTTGACAATTGTTAATTTACTGATCATACATATATATGGTATATATGGCGTGTTGTCTTTTTAACTGCCGAAAGATGTCAATTAGTGGTTTATTTAAAAAGTTGATTTTTTAAAAGAATTTTGTTTTTCTTTTTTAAATCTCACACGCAATTAATTTATTTACTTTAATTAAACAATTGTCGCTTAATTAAAGAATAAAAAAATAGGAATAGAATAGAATAAATTACTCACTTCTTTGCTTCAGAGGCGGGTATAAACTGTTCCATTTCCTGTGGCGCATGTTTGCCGCCGCTGTCCTGTAATAAGAAGGCATTCAAATAAGAATAAAGTAGATATATATTAATATAATAAGAAGAATTAGTTATTCAGGATGAAAATAATATACTAATGTTTACTTATGGTCCAGAATCATAATTTGTCAGCTTCACTCTGCTTATCTGCTTATATTTAATTCCGTCATATGCTTATTGGTCTTGTCTTTGTGTTCATTTTAATTTTTTTTTTTAATAACCAAAAGATACTTACTGAAATGTTCACCATTTTGTTGGTTTTTAAATTAGATTCTTTTTGCTTCTCAAAGATTTGACGTATGTATATTCGTCACAAATTAACAGCTGCAATGAGATAAATAGAAAACAAATATTATAGTACATTCTTAGTCTTTTGATAAATTCAAATAAAGATTAATTAAATCAATTGGAAATTCATTCTTATTATTACCATTAATGAATCAATTCAAAATGTTTTCTTTGACAACTATCATTATTATCAATAGCAACAATTATTTAATGTCAATCGAATAATGATGATGTTGATCATCATCGTCAAATCAAATCAAAACACATCATCCTCATCATTAGCAGCGTGTTGAACATTTCACACTCAATTTGCAGTTCAAACTTGATTGAATCAGTAGACATTAAAGAATTTTCTGCCATTAAGGGCTTCAAAGAACTGTCAAGACTGATGATTGAATTAATTTATAGTATATCATGTTATTGTAAAATTCTCTTTCCATTTAAATGTTTTTTCTTTTTTTGTTTCAATAATTTTTTAATTAAATTTAATGGTTGTAAAGATTTATTTTCTTTTCTGATGTACTATAGTATACTAATATTTAATGATATATTTAAAATTGATTCTAGTCATTGTGACAATTTTAATTAAACCATTTGTGTTCTAATAAATTTTAATTTAATATTATTGAAAATCATTAAATACATCTGTGCATACATCTATTGAAGTGTTATGTGTTTTTAGATATTTTTTTTTTGCTTTGTAATCTTATCAAATATTTTTTTCATCATATTAATCAATTTTACTTTCATCTCTTAAGTAAATACATAACTTATGATGAAAAACATTATGTGAAACAGATACTCGTACTACAGATGGTGTGTGTATATCTTACGCAAGCAAATCTTTTATTCATTTTTTTTATTATATAATAATGTGAATGATTTATTTATTTTTGGATTTTGATGACATAAATTAAAACACTTGATTAAACCATCATCCCATAATCCAATGAAGGAGTTGGTTGAAATCTTTTGTAATTTTATTTTATATATTACTTGACAATTTTCTTGGATGAAATGAATCTAGGAGGTAGTTTTCAGACAATCGCCATATTGACGTCTTACAATTTCATGTCTCTGTGCTTGATTTAGTTCCTGACATACCATACCATGGACATCATGTCAATAGTCACAATATATTGTTCTGCAAGACTTGCTTGCTTGCTGTTGGGCTTTAGCAGTGGTTTTCAATATCTGGATGCCATTACTGGTATGTAGGGTCAATGATGAGGCCGTAGACTTCTCGAGAAAGAGGAAATTCAATGATTTTTTTGTTTCGGGAGATAAGTAGCACAGATGTGATGTGCTGACTGAAGGTGAGATTCTATTGTTCAAGAAATACTTGGACTTTTTTATTGATATGTCACAGAATTTTTAGTTTTATAGTTTTCTTTAAATTTTCAAGTGGTGCTAATTTAAACAAAATATAGGGTTTAGTGTTATTATACATCACTGTGGCTCTACACCATATAAATTTAGACGCCTAACATATCACTAAAGCAAAATTGTAGGACTGATCTTAAAGGCCTCTTAGATTGTCTGCAACACTACACTGCGTAAACATCTAATGATGCTTACAGCAAACCTAGGCGTCGTTTAGCACGGAGGTTATGTTCCTGGAAAACACTGTGTTAATGGAGACAAGAAGCCAGTACAAAAAAAAAGGAGTTATTTTCTTATATTTCAGTGTCGCTGTCATCGTTATCTTTAGCGTGCTTTTGAGTCGCCCCCATATAATCTATTTTGAAAAATAATTCTTTTCATTTTTGATTGCGGGTTTGCTCGTTTTCGAACACCCATTTGATATGCATATTAAAGCTTTTGCAGAGTAAAACCTCAATATCTTCGAAACTGTTCTAATACGATTTTGAATTCTTCCCATTATTCACAACAATCCATTCTACAAATCTTCATCAAGGTCATTGTCTGTAAACAACTCTTAAATATCTTCGATAACCATGTCTTTTGCCTTCACCATTAATTGAGTGAACAAGTTGCAAAATGTTATCTAGTCCACTTTGTGGCAATTGAAGCACATGGCTATCAACAACTGACGACCACTAGACCTTCCTACACAACATCTATTCAATGTTATCTTCTTAAGCTCCTTTTAAGATAAATTTACCAACTGATAGTAGTTTGAAATGGAATATTCCTTTCAGCCTCTCATTACATCAATAGAATGATAATTTTGTAAAGTCCTTGGCATAATCTTTGGAAATGTAAAACATAATAAATGAATAAATCAAACCATCCATCCATCCATTCAATTATTTATTTATTCATTCATTCATTCATCAAGTCAAGGACTATGTATATTAAGTATAATATTAATTTTCCAGTGCATTGTCTATTTAAATATTTTATTAATAAAAACTACTATAATTTATATATTGTTGTATTATAGCCTTCGCTACATGCTTGTGTACTTGTGGATAAGGCACGTGTTATACTCGTATTAGTATTCATTAATTTTGAATAAAAAATTTGATTATACATCATTACGCATTATTAAATGTGAGGTGTAGGAGAATCATAATTCTATTAAATAATTTGAAAATACTAATGTGTTTTCTGTTGACCCTGACACGCACTATTCATTCAACTAAATTATTCTAGTATATGGACCCGGAGAAGCCCTTTAACAAAACAAATAGATTCTTTTAAAGTTAAAATTGTAAATTTCTTTGTTGTTTTTGGAACAAAATAAAACGCAACAAATCTTTCAGTCATATTGACAAACAAATATAGTACAAATTCCATTTTTAGTCTACATAATTTCTTTTTTACTTTTCTTTTTGAATATGTTAATTTTTTTTGTTGTATCCATTTTGTTAAATTATTTTAAGAAGACAAAAAAAAAAAATATAATAAGAAAAATAATGAATATTTAATGCGTTGTTTTATCTTGTGACCTGTTTATACTATTGCATTGTACGTAAAATGTTTTTCTTTGTGAAAAATCAATGGGATCTTACTGCGTCATAGACTTTGGACCTTGGATGATCGAGTCATGTTCTTTTTATTTTTTAATTATTTTTAGTACAAAAATTATATTATTTTTCTCTTCTTTGTTTATAATATTTGTTCTAAACAAAATACAATAAAAGAAAATACTAATTGTTTATCACCTATTTAGGTAATAAAAACTGTTTTAGATGATTTCGGAAAATAATTTTAAATGAGATTAAGTCATTAATTTTGATTTAGATAATGTGTAACTACTTACTATCAATATGACCTCTCCTAAGTTAGATGTTTATAATGATAATTTGTTGTATAGGATTTTCAATGACGAAGAGCTCTTAATGATCATGAGATTTCGATCTTATGCAAGTTATGTGAGGCAGTTTATCTACTTGTATTTTGACTCAAGTGATGATCTTACTTAACTAAAAGAACATATCGCTCATTTACTGCAAGATTGTCATAAAAACATGATTTTGAGTTATTGATGCAGATTCGTTCGTCATCAAGATTTATATTTTATGAAAATTTCATGTGAATAGCTCACATACTCTCTATATGAGATTAGAATATTTCTTCTATGATTAGTCAATTTGTATGTAAATTGAACACTATAAATGCGCTTTTGTCGAAATGATGTTTTTTGCGTAATGACAGTCTTGAAGTAAATGAGTAAGTTTATAAACTTTATTTTTGTATCAAATCTTAAAGATTATTTCAAAGGAGGAGAAATGAGTTAAAAAGAACAAATTAATGAAATAAACTACATATTTGACTGTTCCACAAGATAGTATTTTTAAAGTTTACTAAAGTTACAAATATTTAACTTAACTTAAGGGGCAAACACTGGCTGCTATGGACTTCGGCACTTCCACAAGATAAATTCGATATGATTACATAGTATATTTAATGTTTCATAAGTCTTTTTCTTACTACATTCACTTCTTTATTTATTTGTAATACGAGTATGCGTGTAGCATGTGTTCGCGGAATAGAAGGGATTCTGCGGGAGCCAAGATTAATAGTGAACGGCCTTTAGAAAAAAAGATAGCTGCGAATAACCAGTCCCGGACAATCAGCGGATGTTTGGACATGGGCGTGAAAGACCACACATCGTGCACTTTAAAGCCTTAATGATACAAAGCCAGAATGCTGAGTACTACTCTGATGAGGCGATTTGATGTCGCCTCAAAATAAACATCAAGCCATCAATGATACCCTTTAACAGTAACTGACACAGAATAAACAAAGATGGCAAACTATTAAACCCTTTAGAAGTATTATTAACCCACAAAAATCATACAACTATCAATCATCCAGGTACAACCATAAAAACGCCCCTTGGTCTCCCGCCAATCGAGGTTGCTTAGAATCTCTGGGGTACAATAAACAAACAACTAAGTTATTATTGCTGCAAATTGCCTGTATATTTGTATGATTGGCTACATTCGGAATGTAAAGAAGAAGAATACTCCGATTTCAATTAGTGTATGACTGAAATCCTTTCAAGTCCGAATGTCTTTGAAGTATTTAGTGTTATTTTTAGTCATGCTGCGAAAATTCATGGTAGTGGCATTCGCAAATAGTCGCATATTTCCAAACATTCGCGTTAGTTATTATTTCCCTATTTAGTACCTCGACCTACTATCAATTCTTAATTAAAACTCTTAGTTCTACATTAAAATATTTCATTTTACAAAATTTCTTCATTAAAAATTGAAAAATTTCACATAAAAATGTTATGGTCAACTAATCGTGTAGTTTTATTTATTTATTTTTTTTATTAATTTTGTTTTGTTAGTTTATTTTGTTTTTAAGTTCATTCAACTTCTATTTTGTTGTTTCGCTTCTGTGCACTTTTTTATATAAATTCATTTGTCTATGCCTTGTCTTCAAACATATGTATATAAATCATATTAATCATACAATAGAAGTCAGTTAAATTAGTCATGGAAAAATCTGCATAGATTCGTCATGAAAATAACCCCATCGATAAAAAAAAAAGTAAACCAAAACAACAAATTTTGATAAGAAGATAAGATACTATGTACATATGCAGATATTTAGTTAATGTGTGTTTATTTACTTATAGATACAATTTAGTTGCAGGTTGAACTAAATTTTTGTTATCTGTTAGTATAACAAACAATAGAAGAACAAGAGGAGGAGGCATTTATGAATGAACCAGAGAAAGCCAAAAATTGTAAATAAAAGAAAAAAAAGTGACATGACAAACCATAAAAAAATACAAAAGAACCTTCACCCAGTGATGATGCCAAATTACAACACAATTTGGCACAGTTTTTATTTCTATATCTCAATAGTTGTTTCTTTCTATCTCTCTATAGTTTTTTTCTTTTTCTAAATTTAGTTACGCGTAGATTCAGTTTTGGTTTTATGTTAATTGTTGTTACATATGAAATAGTACAATTGCCAAAAATCAAATGACATAACATAATAAAATCACCTCGATTTTATTTAAATTTCTATATGTATATAGATCGATCATTACTTAAAAACTGATATCATTGTGCTATTATAAACAGATATACATACATATATGTAAGTATACTCATTGGGTGCTTGCTTTCACTTGGCGTGACAATGCACAAAAACAAAACAAAACAAAACAAAAACCAAAAAGTAATAATTACAAAGAGATTAAGTTTTCTTCTTGTTTTTTAAAAAAAGCAATAAATAAAGGAAAGCGTTGAAAGATACGCTTTGTTTCATTTTTTACTTATAAAAGTATTCTTTTTTTTTTTTTTGAATATTGAGCACAAAAGCGAGAAATTGTCAAAAAGCATTGCATCAGCAAAAAAAACATACATACATATAAGTATCTATAAGTATATGTACAAGTATCATATATGTATATATCTAGTTAAATCTTATAGATACTTTTTTGGTTTATCATAGTATAAGTTGCTATTGCTATATTTATATGACATAAACAACATATGCATGAAAATATGTTTCAATTTATATTTTTAATTAATTTTTCAAATGAATGAATAACTGAATGAATGATGGAATGTATCTTTAATGAGTTTTTAGGAAAAAAACAATTCAAGATAAACATTGAAATTCTAAGAAAACGTACAATAATAAAGGTACTACTGTATTTCAACCGAAGTTCTACAAAAATTGACGTTGAAATGGGTATTTCAATAGAAATTAACTATCTTCAATCTGAACAAATGTGTTATGTAGGTGCATAAATAGATTACCTGTCCTACGAACCACCTTCCTATACATCGAAAGCCTGTTCAGTATACAACCAAAGTGCGGAACTTTAAACACACTAAAAAAACCCGCCCCATCTTCTATTTTAGAACTGTCGTTAGATATTACGTCGGAAGGAAGGTAGCATTACTAATTTAGTGGGTTACCTCTTGTGTTATTGTTGTAGGTGGGTCGTGGTTACGTGTCAGCATTCTATGATCCGCCGTCCGGTAGGGTAGCGAAAGGATCAGCTTGCGACCGTTCAACTGCTCTTCTGCGTTAAGAAGAAGGCCACCAAGGCCTGATAAAATCCATTGTGCTACCCTTTTTTCCTCTCCAAAACACACTGATGTCTTAAAGAAAACATTAATTTTCGTCAATTTAGAGTTCACAACTCCTCTAATGCTATCAAGATAGTCGATTCCCAGTGTGGATAATCTTATCCTGCATAGAATCATGTACCAAATAGAAGATGTTCCAGAGTTTTTTTTTACATCTTGATAACCATAATAAGGGACCTACAGTCTTTTAGCATATATATGTATTTATCAGCCAGTGTCCTATACTACCTTTTATACAATATATTTTCAATTCAACTTCATTAGTTGTTGTGTAGCATAAACAGTGAAACGATCGATTTCAGTGCACGCTACAGAGTAGTGTAGGGAGCAGGACTGTTGTCTATAGGACTGTGTTCTGCTTGAACTTAATCGCTAGCTTTCATCATAAAGCATCCTAAACAAAAGCCTCACTATGTTCTGACACAAGCCAAAATCGGTCGCAAGTCAGATCGACCATTATATGAACAACCATATCACTATGCACTATCATCACTGCCATTCAACTACCATCCTTATAAAAAATGACTAGCTTTGTAACAGTCGGCACGATTGGACGCTTTTTGTTCTAAGACCTAGGATATTGCTCCTATAAAAAGCGCTCCTACTTTTACACAGTCCTTCAGTGACAAATTTGAAGATAAAATTATGCACATTGATTTCGTTGTTGCAACACCATTGTTACTTAGTAAAATCGACCGATCTGATGTACATATATGTTCCATTCTGGTAATGTTAGTCTGGTGGTTAAACAGTTTGAGTTCTATTCCATTGTGTTCACGTATTATACTAATTAGCCATAATAAAGATTCCTTTCACAAATGTTCTGCTTGGATCTTCTCACATCCATTAAGTTTTCCATCAATTTCATTCCATTGTTATTTTCCTTTTATGATCAATTAACCATGATAATAATATACAAATAGAATCTTCTATTTTAAACAGCCAAATCTAAACCAATTTAAGAAATTAACATATTGCTGTTGCTAACCGCCGCATCCAAATTGAAACTGATTCATTAATAAAGAAATAAAATAAAAATTCTATGCGTTATAAATTGTTTTAAATTTCGATTTGATATGCTTGAGCCAAAAAAAATTAAATAAATAAAGAAATAAATAAAGGCAAAGAAGATAAAGACAACGACAACAATGCCCAATGGTGTGTCGTCCAACCAAAAGAACAACAAGAGCAACAATTCCCACGCCAGAAATACAAAGAAATGCCAAAGTCGCGACAGACAAAGTCTACTGGCGGCGGCGTCTAATTCTTGTATTTTCTTTTCTTTTATTATCAAACAAAATGATATGAGAAACCTCTATGACAAAGAGATTATTATAAAAGCAAAACGTGACCACGTGATATGCTTCGATATACGAATGTAGTATTATTTATTTGTTTGACAAATTATAATGAAGGCGCCTTTTTATATAAACAAAAGTTTTAGAATAATCGCCACAAAATTTAATTCAGCAATATTTATTCAATCATTCATTCATTTTTTCCTCACAAATTCAAATGACATGCGCGGGGCTCTTTTATCTCTCATGTTTCAGCAACTATGTTACATTGATCTCTTCTCATGATGGTATTATATTCATGATAATAATGATAATTTCTAATACTAATTTCACCAGACAACAAATAATTCTATGAAACACGTGTTTTTATAACTCTATACAGTAGCCAAAGGGAACAAGTGTGGGTATCTTTTACAGACAACAAACATTATAAAGATATTATTTGCAGTTGTTTGCTAATGATAATTTTTATTTTTAAATTATTTACTTTATTAATTTCATGCATTTGTTACATAATTGCCTATTTAACTAAGCTTAATTTAAATGTATATACATATGCAAATAGAAATGCATTTTTCCCACTATGAAATAAATTATTTTTAAAGCCTTCAATTATCTCTATTACTATTTGAACTTCGTGGTGGTGATAATCTTTTTAAACTAATTACATTTTATTTTCCTTTGCAACTAATTTCTTGTTGATAAGACAACAGACAACCAAGCCCATTTCCTTCAACAAACTATCCTTATCATCATAGTTAGTGATAAATGCAAGGTTTCAATTTAGAAAGGGATTGGCTTAAGACTTAAATGATAGGTTTAGTAAATAGATAGAAATACTCATATAGATACAATTAAGCAAAGTATGTAATGCAATTTGTTTTGCTTTTATGTACTAACAATAAAGGTCATTCTTATCATCAATGTAAATAGATTAGTTTTACTATTTATCAAAACAAAAAACCTCTCCCATTGATAAGGGACTCCACTCCGACCATTAACTTATCATTGCATTAGTTTCATTGCACTCAAATCAAGGTTAAAGATAATTTCAAAACAAAAACCCTCATTTATAAAAGTTATTTGTTGTGGTACATACTATTTGATTGGTATGTAAGTATATATCATTTTAGATTGGAATTTCTAAAGAAATAAAACTACAATTTCATGTTGAAAACAAGAAATCACAAGAAGTTATTTTTGCGATAAAATTTTTAATTGAAATTTTTTGCTATTTGTTGCTGAGTTAACATGATTATGTTTCTTATTATTACTCATTACTCAGTGTATGTTGAACACATTGCTGTTCTTTTCACAAAACATTTCTATTTTTAAATTGTTTAGTTTTATTTTTTTGAAATTTGAAATGTATCCAATATATTTCGTCATTTAGGGGGAAATTTTTGTATTTATTTTAGATAAAAATAACCAATTCATAATGAATTGAATGAATGAATTTATTTATGGAATGAATTAGACCCTTTCCTGTACTTATAATTATTTGAACAATTTGTCATCATTATAGCGGAAATGCATTAAAATAGTGTAATAAAAGTGTGGATGACAGAAAGAGATGAAGAGCAATTATACATGTTATGTGCTATGACATCATTATTACATCAAATATTATACACTCTATTGAAATTATTGACTATATTTGCACTTAGTGAACCTAGCCTAAATGAAGATCAAGTAAAATGGATGAGATTATGATTGAGTGCAAATGTGTTATGTTTTTCTGGATCATTCAAATAATTGATTAAATATCAAAGATCAATGAAAAAAATCTTATCACATAATTTCAGCAAAACTGTTCTCCACTTCTCTACTTTTCAATTAAACTCTATTCTAACAAAACTCAGTATAAAATGTAATGGTTAACAAACTCTTATTAAAAACTAGGTGTGTCCCTGACTTCGTACGCGTGGTATTCGAAATATGTTTGTAATAGCGTGTATTTTGTTATCTTTTTCCCTAATTATCCGATCTTTAATGTTGCCCCGCAGAAAAACATTCGAAAATCATCCAAAAAGTAGGCAACAGTATTAAAAATATGAATATCTTTTGATAGTAGTTCGACTTTGATAAAATAAACGCTAAATGTTACACCAAGCTTGCTACAATACACCAGTCAAAACCGCATTCATATAGGTTAAGCCGTTTCTGAGATTAGCGTGCACAGACACAAAAAGGCTTACGATTTTATATATATATAGATATATAGATATAGATGATTACTAGTGGGTAACAACTTCTCCTTTAAGTGTATTTTATAAGCAATGGTTTGTTTCTCCCTGGTCTGTAATAGTTTTCGAATGTAAGCACATATACCAACCAGAGCCGGATTAAAGTCTGTAGTGGCTACTAGCAGTTCAGTTTACGGAGCTCCTTCTAACATTATAATTAACTAAATTTGATTG
The DNA here is from genome assembly GCA_037043315.1 of Amiota communis. Classification (NCBI taxonomy): domain Eukaryota; kingdom Metazoa; phylum Arthropoda; class Insecta; order Diptera; family Drosophilidae; genus Amiota; species Amiota communis. The sequence goes on from JBAMAV010001270.1 coordinate 335,407, forward strand.
GATTTGTATCCAGGGCCGGCCCAAGGGTAGAGCGAGTGGAGCGGTCGGAAGAGGCAAAAGGTGCCAAAATTAAAATATCGCCATCATAACATTATGAGTGCGCTGTTGCCGATGTTGCGATACAACAATTGTATATTCGCATGAAATACATTTCGAACAGATATCTCATTTTAATTTAAGTTGGAATTGGAGCAATCGTGTTTAAATTAACAAAGTATTTTGACACATGATGCACACAGCGATACTCCTGAAGAAGATCTGGCTCAAAAAATATGAAGCCTGAAGCAATTCTTAGAAACAGACCAAGGCCAACTGAAAGATCTTCTCAATGTTTGTTTCCAAACACTTGGACTGCCCTTCGGATGCTACAAACTATTCCAGTAAGAGTCGCCAAAAGTGAGAGTAGTTTTAGTAAACTAAAACTAATAAAAAACCTACCTAAGATCGACGCTAGTTCACAAAAAAATATCTAAGTTGGAAATTTTATCAATTGAAAATGATATTGCTATTATTATTATTGTAAAATTTGGCGGTGCAAAAGCAAGAAAGGTAAACTTTGTCTAGATTAATTTAAATTTGAGAATTTTTATTTATCTATACATATAAAAATCATTTGCCTCATGTTTCTGAGTTCACCACTTGAGTACGCCTAAACTGATTTTCATGAAACTCTAGCATAGTCTGAAGAGTGTTCCTGTGAAGTTTGGTGTGGTCTAGGTGGGCACTCGAATGATTTCATAAACACTCGGACCATAAATAAAATTATTTTTATTTTTTTTCATTTTTTATTTTATCAGTATTCAATTGGCACGACGTCAATCAATTGCATTTAATACACTAGATAATGATGATGATTTCCATTCTAGTATGGTGGTTATAAAAATTCACTACATACAATATTATTTATTTACCTTTCAATTGCAATAATGATCCGAAATTATTGCAGTTGAACACAATTACCCAACCCCTTATATTCTCTTCCACATGGTAGCTACTTGTAATATTGCATTGTATACCCATCTATAAATATTGAATAATATTTACTCTTTGATAAAAGAAAACTATAAAAAACAAGCAGTCAAAGACTTTTAATGGCTTAAAATTGGAGCTTGTTATGAGGGGCACGTGTTGTGCATCGTTAACATATTTTATGACTTTTTAATCACTTTTGTTTACCATATATGTATACCACATGTACTATTTGTTTTTTTTTTTTGTTTTTCGTTAAATTCTGAATAGTTAAATAAGTTGGAATTGGAATACCCCAGGTACGATGATGATGCCGACTTGTATAGTATATGAAATCTTTTTATTGATCGGTACAGTGGTGTTATAAAGCAAATTATGTATATCAATAAAATAGAAATTAAGAAATGATGATATTTTAATTAATCCATTTAAATTGTATTAATTCAATTAGTTAAACGGCAAGTGCTACCAAGGTGCTGATGGCTATGATGAGTGTCCAGGTAATGACCAGATGACGAGAAAGAAAAACACAATAAGACAAGCAATTTTGACAAAAAGGAGAATTTTTTAAAGAAATGATTGACGTGGATTAGTTTTTGGATTAGACAAATCATTCAAATGTGTTGTGGATATGGAATGAAACTTTAAGGAATCAGCATCAGAATCTGACTAAGGAAATCGGTACGTGGAAGTTATCAAGTGTCTTTTATATTGTTCATGATATTTGTGTAATGCCAGTTGTGCCGCAGTCCAATCTTAGCTTGCTGTGATCATCATAGACTACGAGCTTTTAGTATATTTATATATGCTTATGTCAGTTATTAGAGTGTCTGAATGGAAGAGATGGGTCCTTTGTAAATGATGACGATTGTCTACTCAAAAAATGTGCTTCCTTTTATGAATCTTAATGGTTTATGCGACTTTATATTCCTTCTGTCTATACATTTATCAGATTTATATATAAGAACACATTCGAATTAAACGATGTCTTTAACTTATCAATAACTTAATCTATTGATATACACATATGGTTCCATTCATTTATTATTATATAAATTAATACAATAATTGAGGGGTCATACCTTTTGCTTAACAATGAGAGATAGACACGTGTAGCCTTGTATTTTTTTTGCAATTGGGGATAAACTGTACATTCTTCTAGGTAGTACAAAAAAAATTGTTTGAATATTCTTTTTCAGTAGCTAAGCGATCATCATCATCATCATCATCACCACCTACACAACAACAACAACAACAAACAAGGCATATTCAATTCAATTACAAGACAAGCATTAAAAAAGTGCTAAAAATAAGTCAATTTTCTGTCATTATTTGCAATTCTTCTTTTATTTCATTATGTATTTGTATATCATTGTCGTCGTTATCGTTGTTGTCTTTTCTTTAAATGCGTCGTTTGTGGCAAAGAAATATGTATTGTTGAATAAAGAAAAGAAACGCAAAACACAACACAAAGAGACAAGGAAGAAATTACAATAGTAGTATTGTATCTTGTGGTTAAATTTGTCATACATAAAAGCAATTTGCGTAAACTAAGCAACAAACTCAAGTAAAATCTAAGGAAAGCAAACCACATACTAAAAAAAAACATCCCCTCCTACTCTTTTCTACCCTTTTACTAGGATCAAAAATAACATAAAACTAGAAAAATGAGAATGTAATAATGAAGATACACTGCTGTGTCAAGTGCAAAGACATCGGTACAAGACAAGACAACGAAGAAAGTAAAAATAAGATAAAGAATAAGATACATTTAAGTGAAATTGAAGCGCATTCACGCCTACACGCGCTTGCTGTTCAACAACAACAACAACAAACATAGATGTACTAAATAAATATCGAATGAAGAAAACATCAAGACAATGACAGTGAGTAGTAAAGGAAAAATCAAAAAAAAAAAAAAGGGTTACCAAACAACAAAGAATACTAGTAGAACAAGCAACAGCTGCCTTTGTGTGCAGTTTGTCTGAGTGAGATATTGAGTGAAGCAATTTGTAAGTGAAAGGAAAAATACTCAAGAAATATAGAAAGATAGAAATTACAAAAGAAAGAAAGCAAATAAATGTGTGTAATGATGATGAGATATAAGGTGGTTGTGGCAAGGGTGAATAGACTAAAGCGCGTGTTGCAATAGTATATTCCGCGGCCTTTCATTTGTATTTGTTTTATTTTTTTTCAGCTTTTCATCTTTTATGACGTCAAAAGGGTGAAGGATTATACTAAATCAGTGATTCCCAAGCTTCATCATGATATATTTTTAATACAAAATTTTCAAAAAACAAGCAGAGCATAAATTAAAATTTTTAATTTCATTTGTTTCTTTCTAAATCAAAAAACTTGTAAACTACAATACTTTTCAAGATTCTCACGACACATGAGTTGAGAATCACTGAACTACATAAGTCAAGTGTTAAACTATACACTCAACCTACTTTTGTTTTCATATCTCTTATTTTCTCCATGTGTGTTTACTCAGTTTTTTATAAAAAAAAATTTGTTTTGAATTTCGTCCTTGCTGATAACAGGAATAGACTTTTTTTTACACAGACAAATTAATCAAAATATTAAATAGTAGAAATCAATAAAAAAATTGTCCAAAAATTGATAGTCAACAAATTATAATAGTAAAGGTGTGGATATCTATGGTATATGTATTTCCAATTGACTTGTACAATTATACAATAGATACATTGTCAATACACACTTCTATTTGTAGTACTAGTTGTGGGGAATGTGTTTTGTTTCTACCTTTATCTAGTAGTATTTCTTATACTTATATATAATTTCATTTTCTGCGCATTTTGTTTTAACTTTTGTTTGTTTGTTTTTGGAATTTATTTTATGGAATTTCTTCTTACTGTTGCTTTTCGCCCCCATTACTGTTATTGTTGTCTTTTACAGTTAACGTAATCTATCAAAAGCTTAAAGGTCAAACGATTTAAAATCGAAGGCAACATGTAATCAATGGGTAGGTATCGTCTTTACATATACTATGAGTATCATGTGTAGGTTGTAAAGCTAATACTAGAATTACGTCAATGGTTTTTTTTTTCCTATTATGAATACCTACACATTTTTCTATTCATGTGTGTGTATATGGTATGTCCTTCATCCTCTAGTGGTAAGTCAAGTCAACGTGAGTCAGCATTATTTTATCATTTCATGCGTTGGAGTTAGTTAGTGTAGGCGTCTTTCGACTAATATGGATTTATTTGTTGACTGAACAGATTTGTCATTGTGTATTGTGAAATCATATGAAAGTTTGTTTTTATTTCTTATTATTGTTTATAAATAGAAATGGGAGATTTGAGAAGATGGCCTACTTTTTTACTTAGTATTTGATATCACAATGGGATTCATGATTTTAAGGGTATTTTTGTATGAGTGTGAATTAGAAGACCCTTGCAACAATATTTTGAAGGATAGTCTTTGCCATTCAATGAAGGAGTAAGTTTCACAAGTTTCACCATAAATTAAGTCACCGTTTTGATAAGATATACTATATACTCTCCTGCGAGTAAGTATTTCCTAAATCCAAACCTAAACAAATGTATGAAATATTTGTATATACCATCCAAGATGACCAATCCTATTAATTTTATTACAACATTACTTTCGGCTAAGTGTATTGTCCTAAGAAGAGTTTAAGTTTCCTTGTAACATGGATTGTTCTACATAAAGACATTGTTCCATCTTGATGCCATCTCTATACGATTAAGACAGACCATTTTTACCATATAAATCATATTCTATGAACAGGACAGAATTTACATAAAGATAATATTTATTTACTTATTCAAAGAAATAGGGTAGAGTAGTAGGTAGGGTAACAATGAAATTATTAACCCACTATTAAGAGCCCTAGCTGCCAAAGCTTTCAGCTCTTGTTGGAGTAAATAAAGATTATATTATATATGGATTAACTACTCAATAGTTTGTGTGAGAGAAGTAAGAGGATAATTAATTATAATTGTATTAGGTTTAGAACTTTGGATGACTTAAGAAAATCGTAGATTAGGTTAATGTTAGTTCAATTTAGATTCCTTTGGAATTGTGACAGTATTAATTTGGGTTTGGTCTCGATAGTGCTGCTGTGGTGCATGCAGACTGAGAATAAATGCTGAACTATTGCAATGTCATTACTGCGACGGCATATATCGTTGGTGATGCCAACAATATAACAATGAATTGTGTCTGTGCCAAATATTAGCCTGATAACTTAGAAACTGAGTAATTAGGTTGCATAGAAATGACAAGGATTAAGTGATTCTCCTTAGGACGTTGACCATTTCCATATATGTGAATATATTGGCACATAAATAATGTCGATTTTTAGATGTCATTTTTAGCAGAAGCCATGTATTGTTCGAAAATCTTCTACCATCCACCCGCACACCTCTAGTCCGATGTGTAGGCTACACATTGGATGTAGCAACACTTACCAACCAAGCTCTCAAATTTATTTCCAAATGACTAAACTGGAATGAGGTCTGTCAATGGCTTGGTGAATCACAACACCCTTATGAGTGATCAGTTCAGGACTGGTGTGTTTTTTTATGAAAGCATCGTAAGGAGGACTCGCCCCATCCAATCTCACCATATCACCTGCTTTTGCTAGGTGTCTGTCTTTATTTCGACTAATCAGATTTCTTTTTTGGATGACTGTTCCAGACACGCCTTTTGTCTATAACTCATGATGATATGTATAAAAAATAACATAAAAAATAATAATGAAAGTAGTAGTAATGTATCTTATTCCCTCACTGCTTTTCTCTATTCCATTAATCACTTTTCCATACAGTTCATTAACCTTATTAGATCAAATATCTTAAATCTCGTTAAAGAAAATTGACATTTTATCTTCTACAATACTTAATTTATTGCTTTATTTTCTTTTCTCAAATTACTGGAATTTCATAGCAATAATATCACATTTGTCTAAAGTCTAAAGAAGCACACAGCGTCGTGTTATCGTTGTCAATAGATTTGCAATTCAAATGAAATGCATCTATCAATCCATTCAATATATGCCATTGAACTTCGCAATAATCAAAACAACAACAAAAATAAACAAATAAATAATACAAAACTTGAAATTGAAAAAGAAAAATGCGCCAAAATTGATCGCTTTCCAAATTAACTAAAAAAGAAAAACAATTAAAATATTTGATAATCTTATGTAATTTTCGATTTTTTGTTTTCAAATTTCCATGAACTTTCTTATATGGAAGTATAAAAGTGCATTTTTCCTTGCCCTTTATACACTTGACGACTTATACAATTTTTGTTGCAAAAGCAAATAAGGAAATGAATTAAAAAAAAAGAAAAGCAAATTGGAAAACAAAAAAGAAAGTCTACAATAATAAGAGCAACACACACACAGACACACACACAGTGCAACGTAAGATAAGATGTTACGTTGTAATTAAGACATAAAAAAACCAACTGTTTAAACTGACAGACAATTGACAGAATGAAAATAAAGAGAGGGTAAAAAATCGAACTTGTGACACCTTAAAGTAGACAAATCAAGAAATGTGGAAAAAAATATGTAAAGGGATTTAGCTCACATTGTGACTAGTGAGAAAGAGAGGCTTTAACAAAGAAGAATTTCTAGTTCTTATACTAAATAAATAATTTAGCCAATCATAAAAAAACATCCTAAAAAGTATCTGTAAAATACTTAGGCATTATATGATTGGATAGTCGTTTGATGTATTCTATGTGTAAAAGGTGAAAAAACTATGATAGTATTTGACACAGTGGCACTCTCAATCTGGTTACCAATGTTACCCTTTGTAAGGCTATAGTAATACCGAAGACTATTACAATATATAGACTGGACAAATCGCTCAATTTAAGCAGTGTTTCTCTTCATTTTTGAACCCAACAACAAACTGTGTGTATGTTTCCTCGAGATTTCCCCGAGACACACAATTTGTTGTTGGATATGAAAGGAAAAAAAGGTACGCTTAAATTGCTTTATATATTGTAGTCTTTGGCTATAGTAATACCATCCTACACGTATGGAATTCAGCTTTGACGACTAGCTGCAAAGTCCATGGTTAATCGCTTTCAAGAATAAAGGTCTTCTGCACATCGCGGATGCTCCTTGATATGTCAAACAGGTTTCAATATCATATACCGCGACCGTGGCATCTTATCTGTTAATGAGCATATTACCCGTACCATCCACACCAGTCGTTACATTGACGCTCTGAATGTGCATGCCAAACCTCTTGCTATATGCCCTTACTACAAATGATTGGCCGAGATGGTTCAAAAGGCTCCACACTGGATAAACAATATACATGCATACATAGATACATACCCTAAGAACATATCATCCAACTTATTGTTACTCTGCTCATTTTTCTCAGATTCTTTTAATGATTGATTGGAATTTTTAATTTGCAATTTAGATTTATTTTAATGGTGAAATCTTAGAATTTAGTTTGTGTTGGGTCATTTGCCCAAAATTGACCATAGAAAAGCGCACTTAAGCTCACCACAAGCAACTTACCACGATCATAACATTGTGATATTGCAACACTGAGTGGTGAAGAGTTGTGGTGGAGACAAATATGTAAATGGAAATAATTGAATATCAATAATTATGTTCTCACGATAGTTGCATCAGTTCAACTTCGGTTTCGGGTGACTTCAGTCACATCGTTTGGTGACGCAAAAATTATTGAACACGTTGGTTGACTTTAGCGGGAGTAATGAAATAAGTGATTAAGTGTACAAATAATAAAAATTCAAAAGTTTGAAAAAATAGGCATAATGTAAAATTTGTATAATGTAAATGAAATGTAAATGGATTGTGTAGTGCAAAAACCAATTGGCAATAATGAAATAGTAAGTACGAGTACTACATATTGTAATAAGAACTAAATGCAAGAGACCATGAAGAGATAGAAAGGTAGAGTAAAAAGCAAAATGATAAGAGTGTGGTTTATTCGGTTTGCCTAGCTTTTGTCGGTGGGTCGGTCAAGTGTTATGCGAAAGACAACCACACACAAGCAACACGATGTAAACAAGTGCATTATAACGGTATGCTTCACACACACACACTCATTTGTACATGTATTTAGTTTGTTTGCTATAAAAGAGAAAAGGGCATATACGAGTACACTAGTTAGAATACAGAAATAATGTAAAAAGGTGCACTAAGATAAGAAGAAGGCATGAGAAATGCGAGAGTAAAAACTAACTGTGGGTGTTTGTTATTTTGTCACAAAAAAAGAGAACCACACAAATAACAGTACAATTTTTATTGTAATTTTTTTAAATTATTTACATTCTGCTTGCATATGTTTCTTTTCTTGTTGCTGTTTGTGTTCTTTTATGTCTTATTTCAATTTTTGTGTCATGTTTGTTTTATTGTTCATATTTTGCTTACGTTGCTTCTGAGTCTGCATTTGTGAGAAAGTACTAGTATTCAATTGAAGGTTGTTAGACTTAAAATGTAATTAGTATTATTTTTAAGTAAAATTTAATTTAAATTTTTTTTTTTTAAATATTTTTATGGATGTTTTCTTACTTTCTAAACATGTTGTCACATTTGTTGGGGATTTAAGTTCTTATTTTTTAATTGAAAAGTGTTTTTTTGTTTTGGTAAGGAATGGTTAAATAATAAAATACATTTAATGGAAAGAACTCCTTTATTTTTTCTTATTTTCCAAATTTAGATTTTTCTCTTGTGTATTGAAATTTGAGTGAATACATGCATTTTTTCAAAAATCTGCCTTGAACATAAATGAATGCATTTCCACAGAGAGTGTTAAACAATTTTGAGTGATTTTCCTCCTTTAATGTCCCGTGATGAGTGCAAATGTACTGACTAAAAAATGTGTGTGAGTGTGATGGATTTTGTGTAGAAACAAAACGAGAAAACTAAATTTAGAATTTAGTGCGTTTTCTGTTGTTGTATTTTATATTTAAAAATGAAAATTTCTTTAAATCATTGTATTTTTTTTTTACAAAAAGGAGACACATAGCGTGGGCTCCTCTCATCACACAAATTAAATAAAAATTTTGTAGAGAAAACTGCAATGCGAATGTGAAGGCAACCCAATAATATTAGTTGTTTGAGACCTTGTTTAAATATTTTATAACATTTCTTCTATATTTTTTTTTTTTTGTATTTTATTATTAATATAGAAGAACTTACTTTAGACGCTCAGCGCTTTTACTGTAAAAAAATGCTTCTTTCTTTCTGCTTTCTTATTTAAATTAGTTCATCTTACAAAAGACACTTTTTTTAATTTTCATTTAATTAATTTCTTTTTTTGAAATGCAATTTTCTTAAAAGATTTTTTTATTTTATTTTTACAAAATTTTATATTTTATAAAATATTCTTTAAAAGCACCAATAATTGTCATTAAATATGCCAACGTTTTCTTTTTTTTTTCTTCTTTTACTATTTCTCGTTTAAGGTTTTACTTTTGTACTTCTCTTCCCTAAATTACAAAAACAAACACTCGGCCACGAGGCAAATCAGCAACTGAAAATGATTTCGAAAGCCAAGCAATTTAAATATGCCCGCCAAATGTGGAAGTGAGTGTCGTATATGCTATAGCTGAATCCAAATTACATACAATAAGAGCCGGTATGACAGAGAGTGAGTGAATGAGAGAAAGACAGAGAGTGAGTGAGTGAATATAAGTAGAAATAAGTAAAGACCAAGAGTAAATGTTTGAGGGTAAAATTGAAATAGGAAATATGTGCTTGATCTCGTGCTCGTTGTCGTCATTTAAAGTAGCTTTGGAACTACTCACATACTTTTATTGGTAAGTCATCATCATAATTTAAGTAACAATTTATTATATAACTTAATTAAAATTTCTAAATAATAATTCAATCATAAGTTACTATACAATGTTTTTTGCATACTATTGTTGATATCTAACCACTGTAACACTTAATGTAAAAGAGAGTATATATAGAGTAATATATCTCTGAAAAGAATGAGAATGAGAGCATGAGCGGGAGCGGGAGAGTGAGTTAGAGTACACATGGCAATGCAAACAACCACCGGCTTTATACAACGGAATGGAAGATTATTTTGTATTAACATAAAAAATAATCAAATTTCCTACTGGGGTCTTGTGCAAGGACAAGCCATACATAGAAAGAGCACAAGAGCGTACGAGTTTAACAGGATGATTTGCTGAATACCTGCGCTGTTACTCCGGCTCCTGTTCCTTTCTTTTATAAAACGTGTCTAATTGTGTTTCTTGTTGAAGCTATTCTTCCACTCAAATGTTTGTTGGGCTGATGAAATCGTTAGCATTAGTTTCATAAGCATATTTAAGATGGCCCTTTTTCTTATTACTTTTCTTAAAGAGTTTCAAGTTTCTCCTTACTGGGTTGGATTGCCAAAAATGTGTACATGTGCTTTCGCGCCAAAACAAAATGTTGCATGCTACAGAAATTATGCATAGTGATTGCGTCAGCTTTTTAAGAAATATGTGTGTCTCGACAGAAAGTTTATTGCTTCAAACAAAAAAATTCAAAACCCACCCACACACACCTTCAATCAGTGTCACTCTCTCTCTCTCGTTTACCTAGTCAAATTTATACTCTCTCTTTGACTAAGTATTGCATACGATCATTGGTTTGCCGTTTCATGTGTTTGGTTCCTCTCTCTCTTCTTCTCTTGTTGCTGTTGTGTTGCTTTACTTGGTTGCTTGAGTGCACGTGATGATGGAGTAAGGTAAATTGAATGAGTTGTTCCTGTTGGGGCTTTCTGTTGATTTGTTGTTTCAGCATGATTTGCATTTTTCTTTTTTTTTATAATTCAACATGGATTTAAATAAATTTAGAATATACTACATACATACATATGTGTGACGTCACTGTTATCAATTAGATAAATTTGAATTGATTTACTTCTGTGATGAAATATCATAACAAACAATATTGTACTATAAGGCTAAGTAGATAACAACAAAACTACTTATTGTTTATTTATAAATATGATAATTAAATTCTGGCAAATCATTCTAAGTTGTATGATGTGCATGCAATTGTTGTGTTCACAATGACCAGGCACTTTTTGCCTTTTCAAGTTTGTCAACAAAATGCATGACATTTTCTAAGCCATGTGCTAATTTAATATGACAAAAAAGTAAAGTGTGAGAGAGAGAACTTTATTAAAGAAATTATAATGAATTTTATTTTTTAAATATTATATTCTGTTCTTAGCAACAAAGCTCTTCATTTTTCATATATTTTACTCCCTCTCTCTGAGTTTCTTTCTCTCTCTTCTACAATTGATCCAATGTTAATTAACATGACTCTGCTAACCACTGTTAATGTGAACTTGAATTCGAATCAGTGTGTAACAAAAAGTAGTAAACTCTACAAAGCTTCGCTTGAAACAAGAAAACTAAAAATTTTAAATTTGGTTTCAACGAAGATTATATACTCTTCACACATGAAGTAAAGACGTACCAATTTTGGAAAGGTTTTCTTTTAAGTTGGTTGGTTGGGTACGATGGCTGATTCGTAAAGTCCACTCACAACCAGCCACAATTAACACTAGAGTGCCGTTTTAAAACCACTTCATCGCCGAACGCAATCAGTATTACCAAATCCAACCCGTCGAATTTAGGTATTTTAGAAGATCACTCGGACATGTGAGCATTTACATAGAAAGTGGGTGAGTGACTCCTCTTCCTCTACATTTCCACAGCTTCTACAATGGCTTCTGAACGGAATACCCGAATGAGTCCCTACATACCAATGATCAGTAAAAAACTTACGGTATCTGAGCGTCTTCTATTGATGAGTCTAAGCGACCTATTTTCGTTGTAACTAAGCCAGGTAGCACTTGACTACTCAAATTAGATTGCATTAGGAGCTATAAACTTCATATGACAATCCAATCAATCCAAGTCCTAAAGAAGCTTTTGTTAAAAAAGTCTTGATCAACATTCATCATTGTTACAGCACACGAGAGATGTCCGGCCACTGGATTGTATTATGTTCTAAAAACATAATGAAAAACTAAGAAATTTCTTCGATCACAAGACAGATGTCCACCTGGGGGAGATATTCGCGACTAGAGATGCGCTCTGTCTATTATTGATTTTATCTCTTACTTCAACTGGAATTTTTAAGAAGTTTTCCGAATGATAGATATTTACTGTGTTTTTTGTTCTATCAGGAGGTTTGTAAACATTTGGGAAAAGTCACGTGTGCTTTGTATATAAGGTACTAGAGACCCGTCCCTGATTTTTGCTTTCCATTTCTGAATCGGTTTCACCATTCTTAACCAAACGATGTCTGATTGATTTTAAATATAGATATATAAAGTCTTAATTAGAATTAATTAAAATGTATTGTACATGAAATAAACCTTTATTTAAATGACAGTGAAAGCCGTATCAAAATCGGTTGCGTGGTTTAGAAATAATCAGTATCCAAACTTTATGCAATTTCGACTTTGCTTTATACTATGTAATGATAATGATGCTTTACGAGCTCCTTATGTTAAAGTCGTGGGGCTGAAGTCGTTTTAGTCGTCCCGGAATTCTGAATTAGGTGAATTAGGGCCCTTGCTAGAGAGGTTGGGACATTACGTTTAACTGAAGTGCTATTTAATAAACCTTCTAAGTTTCTTTCTCTGTGAAAATACCCTAAGGAAAATTGTAATTCTAAAATAGTAAACAGAGCTTAAACATTTCTATAAAATTCATAGTAAGTATCTTTAATATTTCCCCCTTCAATGTCTGAAAGTCAAAGGTACAATTCTATACAAAATTTATAGGATATTGTGATAATTTATTTAAAATTTCATTCACTGTAAACGTTTGATAACACTTCATAAAATAATCAAAAGTGTGCCAAGTCATAAAGATATACATAGGTACAAATTTACCTGAAACAAAAAAATATACAATATTTTGATTAATCATATCATAAAAACAAAAGTAGTAGTACTTGTAGATAAGCAGTAGAGTACTCTTAGCTGTCGTTATTATAAATCGTCTTTTAATTTATTGAATTGTGATTTTAAATGTCCAAGCATAGTCAAGACCATGTTTATCTATATGATTCTTTGGAGGGAACTTAATGTGCAATTTGTTATTGGATGTTGACCACTGGAAAATAGAGTTTGAATAAGTCAAAATTCATATTTCCAATTAAAATGATTTACCTTTATTTTCGTATCTGGCATGCCTAGAAGCGTGACACTAGTTGTTTCCTCACTTAGATTTTTCTTTGGTAATGCTAAATCTAAACCGGTCAATATACCATTATCAAAGAAAGTGACATCTTTACCCAAAGGATAAATATCCAATTCATTTGTATCATAAGGATATTCCAATACAAAAGCATAGATTAATGTTTTATCTTGATTTGAATTTTTTCCTCGAGTATACCAAACATTTGGTGTAACACTATCATTTTGATATATCCAAGGCTTTGAGCCATAAATACCCTCGCCATTTGTACGCAACCATTGGCCCATGTCACGTAAGCGTTCTTCAAAAATTGCTAGAATTGTACCACATTTAGTGGGCCCAATATTGATGAGTACATTACCATTACAACTGATGGTAGTAACAATTTCTATATGGAGAATTATTTTCATAAGAATTTGAGACACTTGTTTAAATTACTTACCTTCAATAACCTCTTTAGAAGTAAGAAAATCAGCCAAAACTGTGTCATAGTGTTGACCCCAACTTCCGCGATCTAAAGTAAAGGCATTTTCCCATTTGTGTGATTGTAACGTACCAGGGTTAAAACGATCTGCACAATTATAGAAGTCACCATGACGACAAGCAGTTCCAAATCCCCAACGATCATTTGTTACAACTGTATCACGCACGGGGCTATCATTATAGAGCCTAAAAATACCATACAATTGATACGTATAAACAGAAAAGTTTAAATAATGAACTGCATATTTATTCACGACTCACCAAGCTAGAAATTCTTCTGATTTCCAATATTTCACTGGAGCCTCCCAATCACCATCAGACCAAAGTACTTCAGGCTTATATTTTTCAACCAATTCTATTTGCTCTGGACGCATTTTCAAATTAACAAAGTCCTGTTTCAAGAATAAATTTGATTTATCATTGATATACATGCGATTGAACCATTCAAAGAGTGAGTAATAAAGGCCAAAATGTAAATCCGTTTCATTGCGTATGGCGGTGGAGAGTTCTCCTGAAAAAAAAACCATATAGAATTTTTTGTTTTTACAAAATTTACCATAGAAGAAATTGGTATTTACTTACCAATTAAATCACGTTTTGGTCCAATGTCCATGGAATTCCAACCAAAGGAATACTTGGAAGGCCAAAGTGTATAGCCATCATGATGTTTACTTGTGAGTACAACGTATCTATCAATAATAATGGATATAAGGTTTAACATGCCAAGTCTTTGATTCATTGAAAAGTAATACAAACTTAGCACCACTATCTCGAAAAAGTAAAGCCCATTGGGTTGCATTGAATAGCTCAGCAGTGAAATCGCGTGCGAATTCTTGATAAGTAAAGTCAGGTTTATAATTACGCTTCATGAAATCAATATATTGTGGATATTTAAGATCTGAAATTAATAGTTATATAAATAGGAAAAATTAAACTTTTCTTAAGAGCGCACTTAGCCAATCAGTCCAAAACCACTCGGAACCAAAACTTGGTACACAATAGACACCCCAGTGTATGAAGATACCAATTTTCGCTTCATCATACCAACTAGGCAAAGGTCTTTTATCTAAACTTTCCCAATTGGGTTCATAGCGTGTAGTAGTCGTCGTCGAAATTATTCCACAGACAAAGAAACTTAATACTATAATTAATTGTATCCGGCAGCTATTCATGATAATTCTGAATTTCTCTTGAAATATTCTAATCAAGCGGCAGATTGTGCACAGCGTTGCTCTGATGATGTTGGCACTTTGAATTCAAGCACTTTACTGAGTGTTGGATTGACGGCACTGATACGCTCAGGCCTTTCAATTCAGACAAACTAAAATACAAAATGAAATGGATCTCTTTCAATTTGTTATGCTTTTTTTTTATTGTTGTATGCATTGTTATCGGCAAATGGCTTAAGAATAGATACAGACACTTATGTTATTCTATCTTTATCAGAGTGTTTGCTTCAATAATTGAAAAATGTTCTTCATCTAAAAAAAATGCAACATTAACAAATAAGTAAATAGTTAATGTCAGTTAACAAGGATGTTACATTATCTTTATCATGAAAATATATTTGGAAATGCAATGGCATACAATTAAGTTGTTTATTAAAGATAGTAGAGTTTTGTTTACCCCCTAGAGAGACGAGACTATAATGTTCATCAATGTAGTATTACTGCATTCTCTGATTAAAAGACCAAGTGATATGTATGTATTTTTTTTGTTTTTTTTTTCATAAAAGATCAAAGTTTTTTTTTCCTTTTTAAACTTCATAAAATTAAAATTCCTTTTATTGAATCATTCTTCACAGATTTATAAAAACAAGTATAACAAATTGATATCAATTTTCAAGCTTCAATTAAAATTCATTTAACTTTCGCTTTTATTTCTTTAAAAAATTCCTTTGATTGCTCAAATATCGTTTTATTTTATCAATTAGTAGATCACTGACCTTATTGGACTTTGGTAGTAGTACGTTAGTATTTATAGAATTTCACATTCCATATTGTCTGATTGTCTGAAATTTGATATCATCGTTAAATATTTTATTTAAAAAAAAAAAACATCTGCAGACATTTTAACATAGAATTAGATACAATAGTATCACTTTTATTTGGTAATATTATCTTGATAAAATAAAAATAGTATAGAATTTTTACTAATATAAATATTTAAATGAGCATAAAATTAAATTAAAATTTGTATTATATTTCTGGCCTTGGCAACAGTAAGTGTGTGTCAGGCGACCTTTGACGTTTCCAAACGATCTATTTTATCGTTACTTCTTTAAATCATTTTTCCGTTTCAAAGTCATTTTTGTTTTTACAGTATATTGATTCATTTTGGGCCATAAATATAATTGACTCGTGAACATTTTCTTGCGATTTGTTTTCATAACTTTCGACGTGGATTATCAAGACAAGATTGCTTCGTTGAACTTAATTCTTTAGACAACGATAAAGCTTCATCCTGCAGCACTGCAAAAAGCTGTTAAAACAAATTCAAGCGTGATCGATGTTCGCTCTAGGACGAAATCCGTAAATATATCGATGCTGTGCATCAACTGATAATGTAAGATCATTATGTGACGTACCGTGAGATTGAGGCATCTTTGTGCATTATAAACTAATACGATTTAAAAGTTTCGATTAAAAATGCAATAAAACAAAAACGGTTTGAGATTTTGCCAAATTTATTTTTTTGTTTTGAAGTACAATTATTCCGCTTAGAAATGGAATATTATTTCATTCAAATAGCTACCGTGGCTGGCCTCACAGTAGCCTATTCGGTCGGACCAATTTTCGAGCACTTTTTCGAGTGTTTGGGGCCGTATCTCGTCAATGGCATCACGAATGTTGGCCATCAACTGGTCAATTGTCTCTGGATGGTGGACATAACACTTGTCTTTAACGGCGCCCCCTTGGCGGCCAATTGACATCACCATTTCGGCTGATTAAACGGCCATCGAACGTTACGCGCAATAAGTCGATTGTGGCATGAAATGTGTGACAAGTTGCACCATCCTGCTGAAACCAAACATTGTCCACATCAAGAGCGGGCACAAAAAAATCGGTTATCATGGTGCGATAGGTGTCTCCATTGCTCCGTCCTCGTCTTCAACGAAATATGGGCCAATGATGCCTCCACTCCACAATCCGCACCAAACAGTCACTCGCAATGGATGCATTGGCTTCTCTAAGACCTCGTGTAGGCTTTCCGAGCCCCAAATACGGCAGTTTTGCTTACTGACGTAGCCACCAATATGAAAATGAGCTTCGTCCGAAAAGATGATTTTTTTTTTCTGCCCAATTGTCTTTGTTTTGGAAATAAATTTCCAATATATTCCAACGTTGCTCAAGGGTAAACCGATTCATTTCGTTCAGCGGAGATAATATACTGAATTTTATGACAGAACAAAATGACATAAGTATTGCCAGAGTATAATTAACCCGTGGTTCAATATGAAATCGATAGATGGCCCACCCTTTATATACAAGCATGAATAAGATATTATATGATCATTTGGCCGTAAAAATGACTTTGAATCCGCATAATCTGACCAACTCTCAAAAGAAAGTTCGTGTCGATTGGTGCAAGGAAATGTTGAAAAAATAAATTGAAGGTTCATCAAAGGCTGAGTGTAAACATATATACATGTGACAAATCATGAATCTATGCATATGAGCCCGCAACAAAACAGCAATCAATTGTATGGGCCTTCAAAGACGAACCAAATCCAATAAAAATTATTCACAACTCATGTTTTGGAGTTACCCCAGTCGGAGCGGAAAAAGCGCTTAGAAAATTGGTTCAAACGCATGCAAAAGTGTATTGATCTTCATGGAGTATATTTTGAAAAACAAAACAAAATCAAAATTTCGATCATATATGAGTATTGTATAATTGTTTTTTCATTATTTCGTGTGTAATTTAAACTTTTGAACTTTTTTATTAGAATCATAAATTAGATTCTATGATACTCGTACTTAATTAATTTTACTGAGAATGCATAACAGAAATAGAACCTGATAATCTTGATAACCTCAAAAAATTCATTTCCACATCAAGACTTCTGTCGCAGGTGTGAAACTGACTGCTCTGGTTTTCTTGGTTTACGAATCCGTCTTCTCAGGGAACCGTTCTTTGATAATTTGGGCAGTTTGACAAAAATTACCACTGGGTGACCTGGCTCTATTCGTGAATTCTTCAGGTTGATTTTAGAGGCTAAAGGAAATTTTTGAGATCAGCTATGGATATCTTACCATTTGATTACGTCATGATGTTTTCTTTGTCATTCATATATGTAAATCTCTTATTATTAATATTTAAATTTGATCTATCTAATATTTGATAACTTCAAATGCCTAGCAAAGCTCTAGCAAAAGAACTTAAGAGATACTAGGACTACTAATTCGGAAAAGTATCCGTATAGTTTCAGAGTTCTTAAAAGGCCATTGTCGAGTTGTGAATGACTTATATAATCTGTGCGAACGAACGAACAATGTTATTTTATAACAACAATTTAGGACTAATCTTCAAATGCTATCTTTTTCAATGAACACTAGAATCTCTGAGAAGCTGTAATTATGGGCCGTCATGAGGTGACTAGTTCCTAACCTAACCTAAGAATATATTGAATTTTTTGTATCACTCAACTTTAATCTTCGATCACTTAACACCATATCATGGATTTTATTAATCATTTCTGGCGTCCTGAGCGTGGTTCATCCTTTGTTGATGTACGACCACGTTTAAATTCATTTAACCAGTTATAAATAGTTGCAAATGAAGGAGCAGATGTGTCGTGAACTAAATCCAACTCTTTTTTTATTTCCTTTGCTGTTAAGCCTTTTATATGAAAATGTTTAATAACAGATCTAAACTCAATTTTCTCCATTTTTGTAAACAAACAAATTTTTTTTCTTCAATGCACGAGAAACACTCAACAACTCAACCAATCTGGCTGAAACTTCACAGCATACCTAGACGGTAGTGATGCTGCATGAAAACAGACCGTTTACAGTAATAGTCGCGCTATCCGTTTTCTAAGGACTTATTGACTCACCCTCGTATTTGCTGTGTTGACTGTTTCTCAGCGTCTCACGCTCTTGTTGCCATCTATTACATTCAAGGAAAGTGTGATTTGTATCGTCTACTTCTGCGTCCCCATAAATGTAATTCGCATTTACCGCTTTTCCTATTCTGTGGAGATATTTTCGGAAGTATCCATGTCCCGATAGCAGTTGTGTGATGCACAAATTGACGTCACCCCATTATCTTTTTAGCCATGGATTCACATCTAAAGATAGATTGTTAATAAATATTAAATAATTCAAAAAAAGAAATAAATATCCGACTTTCAAAATCACACAGTTGTTATTTGTTTGATGATGCATGGTTCTATGCGTTACAAACATTATGAAGACGATGAGAAAAGTCCACAATTTAAAATGTAAATAGCATTCTTTATTTGTTAAATGTAAAATATTTAATATTATCTATGATTCTATATGCACACAATCATCAATTAATGTTGGTTGGTTGGTTGGTTGGTTTTAATTTTAAAAATACTTAGTACATAAATCGATTTATATTCATATTTCATTTGTCATTTAAATGCATACAATAAAAATTTCATATATTCTTAAATTCATAAACTATTTTTATTATTTTTATATATTTATTAAATTTATTTAAATGAGCTAAGTAATTCAGTTCTGTTTACGAAACCAAACGAACTCTATCGGCCGGACCTTCTTCTTAATGGATAAAGAACTAAGTCTAAATAAGATATATAAAAAAAAATGATTAATCAATGTTACAATAATAATCATAATAATAATACAATCCTATTTAAATTAATTACAATTAAAGAAACCATCAACAGTTAACATCGTTAAACAAAACAAAAAATTGTATAAAACAAAAAACAACACAAAAAATAAAAAATGAAAGAAATTGCACAAGAATTCTTAGAGAATATAAGGGTAGGAGCAACATTTTATTTTTAAATATTTAATTAATTATAAAGGAAATGATGACGAGGCTTTGTTTGTTCTGCTGTATATGTATATGGTATATTGTTTGTATGTGTAGTTGTAGTAGTTTGCATTAGTAAGTATTGTATGTAGGTAGCATTTCCTGTTTTGAAGACTGATTGATTGACTTTTAACTGAGATGAGATGATCCCAAAATAGTTTAGTTTATTTTACGCTATTGCATTTTGTTATCAGTTTGGAACTGTTTAGTTTTATTATAGTTGAGAGTTGAGTTATATTTGACTATTGTAGTTTTGTAGAGTAGTTGTTGTGTGTGTATATATAAGACTGAGTAGTTGTATTGTGTATTTGTATCTTTTTTTGAACACTGGCCATATTTAAATTTCTTGATTTCCTTCTTCCCTATTTTTTCCTTTGCTTTGCTCCTTAAAAAAATCGTAAATCGTATAAGTTTTTGTTTTTTTTTTTTGTTTCCATTCTCTTCTCTTCTGTTAACTTGTTATTGGACGTACCATGGGCAGTGCTTATAATATAATAAATATATGTATCTGTATATCTAGAAATGTCTGCATAAAGATCAGATTGGTAAACATTTGTTTTGCCAACGACTCTATACATTCATTATTCATTTGATGAACTGGTTGATGACATTGGAAGAATTATGCGTTTTGAATTTTTTCTCAATTTGTTTTTCCTTTTTTGACGCTTAAAAATTAGAATTTTGTTTCATGTTTTTACTTATTTGAAGCCCAGCGCTTGTTAATTATTCTTAAGGCTTCAAATAAATGAACCGTCAGTGTTCCTCAGGTGGTGTTTGAAATTCTGCAACCCAATCGCTTATACGTAAACGGAAAATTTCCGATTTTGTTAGTATCCAATTGCGATATTGTGGTGGAATATATTCAATAAGTGCATCGGCAATTTCAGGATTCTTAAACGTAACCACATAGACGATGACAAAATTGATTGCGATCATAAACAAAAAGGTAACAATTGTTTTTAAGGCTATGCGTCTCGCTGGATTAGCATTGTTGTTGTTGTTCTTACGTCTGACATTATTTCTATTATGCGGCAATGGACCAGCAGCAGCAGCAGCAGCTGGGACAGGGGCTCCAATGGCCAAAGCAGCGGATGCTTCGATATTATTCATTCTTTGCTGCTGGATTAGATTGATTTCTCTGATTGTTAGATCATTTTCGTTAACGCGTGTCCTTTGATTTTGTTGCTGTTGTTGTTGTTGTTGTAGCTGCTTTTGCTTTTTTTTGTTCTTCTTGCTGGCCTTCTTGCCGGGGTTGGTACTACAGGCTGATGTTGTTGTACCAAGGCTTGTTGACGATGATGGTTGACTATTTGTATCACCGTGTTCTGGCACTATGGCAGCATCTTTTAACTGCTTGTCAGCTAATTTTTGTAGTTCACCACAAGTTTTTACCTGATTTGGAAAGAAAAGAGTAGTATTCCAAATTAACTAGGTTATTTATTTTCTTAATTTATGATCCATTGATACTGACCACGTCACTGGCAGCAGTATGACAATCTTTTTTTGTCAAACACAGGCCAACGATATTCACCCAAGTTGGTGTCAAGGGATTACCTTTGAGATCCAAATAACGCAAACGTAGCAGTTTTCGAAAGCTAAGTGGTATATACTCTAAGCGATTATCATATAAATCCAGATGACGTAAATTCTCCAATTGACCAAAATCTTCAGGCAGAAAACGTATTTGATTTTTACTCAAATCCAGTTTCGTCAGACGCCTCAGTGTAGTGAAGTTTTTCTAATTTTATACAGAATGGATGTGATATGAAAAATATTACAATATCTTGCATTAAACTTCGAAATACTCACGCCAAGTGTTATCAATCGATTGCTGGATAAATCCAAATTGACAACTCGTTTATATGAAGCCTGTTTGTGAAGACAAGAAAAAAAAAAAAAAAAAAAAGAAATGAAAGTTAAACTAAAGCATAACTTATGTTGTCGAAATTTTAAACCCCCAAAATATATTTGGAAATGGTAGCATGTATCAATGATGCTTAAGGGGTATGATGTCAGAGAAATGATGGACTGGTGGAGGATATGATGGCTGGTTGTATGAGGAGTGTATGATGTTTATGCAGCGGGTTTAAATCAACCCTCAAGCAGCATATGTGCCTTCAAGCTTTCTAAGAGAAATAAACCGGTAAAGAAGCAGCAGCAGGAAGAAAGGAAGGCGGCCAAGTAAATTTTATATGCATGCCGGCTGCTTTAGGTACACTGTACGGTATAGTCAGCCACAAAGTGTTCTCAAGTGGAAATGCACTTCGGTAATAACAACAAAAACAACAACAACAACAGAACACAACATCACATCACAAGAACAAAAACAATAGTGCAATGCATTCATACATGTACGAATGAGACAAAACTAATGGTTGGCTAGACTTATGCCAGACATTGAAATATGTCTGTCTGCCTATCTGCCCTCCATTGTCTCCCCTTATTGAACTTTACTTTGGTTAACTAACAATGACTCCAATTGCAAAAAGTCTTAGTTTTGTCCTTGAATATGTTGCACTTTTTTATTTTTGGGTGGACCGGGGGACTTTCAAATTTGTAAATTAAAATGCACTTACAAGTTCCCGTACTGGCACCTCAGTTAAATCCGATAGGCTTAGATCACATGAGTTATCCTCCACACGCTCCTTTATATTCAGTTTTACTTTCTCGGGTTTTGGCATTTTGTTAGCTTTACACAAAGTAAATGTTCCTCACACGATGGTTAAATGATTTTTACTTGATAAATTCAATTTTATATATTTTAAAAAATCTAATTAATTTCGCATAGTTTACTTGAAATTTTTGATATAATTTTTTTTTAAAATTTTTCTGTTAATTTTGGCAATTAATTTTTCTTTCTTCTTCGACCGCAAAAAAACAAAAACAAACATTCGCACAGAACCGCTGTTTGTGCATTGAACGTACGAACGACCGACCAAAACGAATGACGAGCGAATGCCGTGAATATAAATATGTATGAAGAAGAAGAATAAGATAACAAAAAAATGAGAGAGAACTCACTCGCTTGAAAAGTAATCAAGAGAGAAGAAGCATACAATAAAATGTAAGGAGAAGGAGAGTGAATATTAAAAAGAGCCGCTACTTAGGTCAAGGATGACAGTGTTGCCAGGTTGGGCGGTTTACAATTAATTGGGTGATTCTGGTGGTGGGTTGGTTGATTGGTGATTTTAATATGAAAATATTGGCACTAGCGAACGAACTAGTGATAGTGTGCGGAGGGGTCTCAAGGGACAGTGATGGGGTCTTCATAGCCACTCCTGTCTAAATGTTAACTTCTTGAACATGTGGTGCGCCCTGTTAACG
Source organism: Amiota communis (assembly GCA_037043315.1). Taxonomy (NCBI): domain Eukaryota; kingdom Metazoa; phylum Arthropoda; class Insecta; order Diptera; family Drosophilidae; genus Amiota; species Amiota communis. The sequence continues at coordinate 358,432 of JBAMAV010001270.1, forward strand.
GTAGAAGATGCTTTGGTCAACGAAAGTAAGGCCGAATTTACTATTCTTAATATGCCATCCACCCCTCTTTCTATCGGTAACATTACAATGGTCTTTTAAATGCGTGAGCCGGTCTTTGTTTAAAGTAACGAACCAAGGCACATGAATGCTTGACCAGATTAGGGATTGGCGGAAGAAGTTATAATAAATAAATATTATTTCTCAGCTTTCAGTTCAGTTGCACTAGGAGACTCATCAAATTTTTGGATTTAATTGTCTAATTAAAAATTATCTAAATATTTGAAATATTCACCTTTTGGACCACTATATTTCAAAAATAAGATTTCATTATATAAATTTTATTTGGAGTATAAAACATCATTTTTAATCATAAAAAAATACCAAGCATGGATCTATCCTTTTGCACATAATATACTAAGTATAAAATATTTGTTGGTTGCTACTTTAAAGTTTACAAAGGATGCTTGATCTCTCTGCTATCCAGGGTATTGTGGTGTTTAATCCTCTTCTTCTTCAGCGGCACCACCAGCACCACCTTGGTTCTTCTTCAAGTTCTTCCTCTTAACGCGACCTGGACGGCCACCACCGAAGGGTGATTTCAGGGAGAAGTCAATGTGTTTCTGGGAATCCAAACGCACAACAAATGAGGGAATGTTAACCACTTGCTTGCGGATGCTAAATAAAAACAATAAAAAAAAAGAAAAAAATTAGTTACAATCCAGTAAGGAAGAGTAAACATAAACACATTTGGCTGAAACACTATAGATTTAGTTCAGTTGCAACTTACGTGCGGCCACAGCATGGTGAATGAATAGGATTATCCATCCAATGCTATTGTGGTTATGGTTATATATGGCCATAGTACACAGTTTTCAATAAACTGTTCTATGTGGTCATACCATATACAATAAAAAGACGTTAAGAGCCGGTACAGGTAGAAATGCCTGTTCGACTCCTAAGTGGTCTTACTGAACATTTATTTAAATAGGTATCCTATCCAAAACGGCGTTGTTTACCGTCTCTCATTGAACACAGATATTTACCGGATATGACGTTGACGAATCAATACACGAGCATGATGGATGGATTTAGCCAATCCAAGTTTGAAAACCTGGGTTTGGAGACGACGTTCCAAGAAATCTTCAATTTTAAGACCCAACACGTAATCGAGCTTCATGCGAGACTCATCCAAGACACCAATGCGCACTAAACGACGCAACAAAGCGTTACCTAAAATAATTAAAGGTAAACTGAGATTAGTTTCGTTGGCGCAAAGCTGGTAAAGATTATTGGAATTGTATTGTTGTATGTAGAGTGTTTCAGTATGTATTTGTGTATCTTCAAAGTATATTTTAAGACAAGAGGTGTCAGATTATATATTTTTAAATACAGTTCATCAGGCCAGTCCACCACAATAACAAAACAATTCGTTCTTCCCTTGACGACTTACCTTGGAACAATCTCTTCTCATCTTTCTCATCAAGGGTCAGCAATTCACGAGCTGCCTTACGGATTTTGGCAAGAGCGTACTTCACACGCCATACCTCACGCTTGTTACGAAGACCATATTCACCAATGATCTTCAATTCCTGATCCAAACGTGCCTTTTCATATGGGCGACGTGGGGTCACGTATGTCTTTGAGAAGACAGATGGTATACGTCCGTTAACCATTTCTGTAACAATTCAACCGATTTCTGCATGTCACAAGAGAGAAAATTATGAGGTTAGAATAAATCAGTTTTAATCTATAAATATCTTAGGCATCTCGCCAAGCACAATTCAAATATTTATTGCATTACAAAATATAATTACTAAATTAGTTATTTGCTCAATAATTTTTAAAAATTTTTTACTTTATATGCAATCTTTTTGTATCTATAAATATTGAATTTGCACTTTGGTAGAAAGAAATACGTACGTTCGGTTTGACGAATCACAACGAAAGAAAGAGTTTCAGTAAATGATAAACCAACGAGTAGTCAGTCAACGACGAGAAATTAAACAACGAATGGTTTTGTACGACTTATCGGTATTGTTTCGATAAACAGGCAGACCAATCGCCACAATAGTTAGCCGATGACTTGAAGAGCTATGTGCTTGATGGTCATGTCTGCTACGCATTATTGAATTGTCTTATGTAATAGTGAATTCAAAGGAAAATAAGTAATTGCAATATTGAAATTTATTTGCCATTATGAAAACATTCTGTCTGTACAGTCAAACTTGGCTATAACGAAATTTTATACAATGAAGAACACTACCAATTACGAATTGATTTCGTGTGCACTTCTTTTTTCCACAATTTTTAATGTTTCGATTGAATTGTTTTCTATAAAGAATAAAATTTGCAGTTTGTAATTAAAATCTCATGCAACGAGAGAACAAGATTGGGATAAGAAACTTGGATGTTTTAAAAATTCAAAATTATGCAAAATAGTGGATCTGGAGACATTTAGCTTCTTTCTAAAATGGACACAGATTTGAAAGTGGAAACATGCGAAACTAAATTCATCACTACTTTGCTATACTATATGTACAATACTAGGTGATTTCTTTCTTTTTCATCCATTGAAGTAAAGCGATAGCTTGTGGAGATGAAGAGCTGCTTCCCGTCCAATGTATGTATGTATGTATATGAAGCTTTTAATATATAGTGGACCGTCGAATAGCGAGCCAATTTAAAAAATAACATCTCTGTAGTCGGAACACCACACCAAGCGTTTTAGGCGTTTTGGAGTTATGTGCATCGGGTATAACAGTTCAATGTATTCTTGTTCTTAAGAAGCAAACTCGCGCAACCTGTTGTCAAAAGCTGAGCTACTTTCAGGTTTTCTCTAGCGTTGTGATCGTAAACTTGGTATCCAATTATATAATTATAAAAATTATCTAAATGTATTTTTAATACTCAAGATACAAAGGAAAAATTAAAGCTACAAATTTAACGCGTGTTGTGGAGCTTGTCCCGTTGAAACACGTGGTGTGAAGTTTGACCTTTTACAATTGATGGCGAACAGCAAAAGAAATGGCAAATTAGTCGTAGTCCATTAGACAAACGTATTTTTAACAATGCAGCCAAGGAGCTAAAATTAAGGAATTAAAGATGAAGTGACAGCAGAGTATCTAAAAAATCTGGATCCATTTACAGCAGATCTTGGCTACAGCCCATGGAAAGCAACTAAGTATTTAAAGCAACCCATCAGAAGAAGTACTGTAATTGTAGACAGCAACGTCGTCCAATGCAAAGGTAATGAAGAAAAGGCAGAGGCTTTTGCTCAGCACTTGCATTCAGTCTTTCATCCTAATCTAATAAGTGTTCCTGAAACAGATACTAAAGTGTGTTACTTTTTGGATTCGCCCTGTCAGATGAGTCTGCCAATTCGCTGAACTACTCTTGCGGAGGTACAAGTTGAGTTTAAGGAAATAAATGTCAAAAAAAAACACCGGGTTATAATAAAATTGATGGAATTACCATTAGAAATCTTCCTCCAAAGTGCATCAGACTTCTAAAATATATCTTCAATGCCTTGTTAAGGCTACAACACTACCCAGGACAATAGAAATGCGCAAAGTTAATTATGATATCAAAACCAAATAAACCTGAGCAGTTTACGATGTCATACCATCCCATTAATGGTAATCTTCACAAACCGCTTACACTTCGCCAAAGCAACTCTGAAATTTAGTCATTTGTTGTAGAGTTTAGGCGGTATGTGTGACTGCTAAAAGGGAAAGGCCTTTTTTCGCACTGTAAATGAGGCATTACAAGACAACCTCATTGAACAATTAAAATTTATAAAAAGAGCTTTTCCAGCGTTGTTTTCATATGACTGAAGGAACCAATTACATTTTAAAAAAATTTTCGAAAGACCAATTCCAAATCATTCCCTGTCTCAGGATCATCGAAAAGACATCTTCCGCGCATAAGTTTTTGGCAGAGATCTTTGTCGAATATGACTTGAGTGGACGCGATGCAGTGCCTATTGACACAGTGGCCGATGAAATTTTATTTTTTGCTCATGAAACAGAGTTGGAAGTGAATAATATATATATCGAAGAGTACTGTCAGTACACATGTACATTGTACAATCCATAACAGCAAGAAGTTGTGGAGGAAACTTTCTCATTGTGATGCATCACTCCAATAAGGCAGTGGCTTAATAATAATTCAGAGTCACATTTTCAACAAATTTTGAACCGTCGGAAATAATCGACTCTAGACAGCTGTTTTGGTTTTTTTATTCTAGATTGTCTCACTCCTTACTAGAAGAAGCGATCAAGAAGAATGATGTTATTTAAGTATATACTTAAAACTTTTAATAATATATATTTGCATTCTCGTGCGAAAAAAAAACATAGTAGAAGTATTAATTTTACAAATTGGATAAGTTTTCAAAAATCCATATCATTAATTCGATCGATATAGGCCTTAACATCAGCACGCCATACATTATAGGCACCCACAACCATTTGAAACATATAGCTACCACTTGGAAGTGGCATTAATTTGAACGACTCTTCTCTCAATTCCAACTTATTCACAATCAAATCATGCTGTAATTATATATAAATAAAATAAAAAATATAAGTTCATATGTTCATACATCACAAATTTAATCATACCAACTAATCGGGGGAGCCACAGAAAACTCTAGTGTTTTCGTCGTATGGAGTTTTGCATTCCACTCGGCCACTCGGTGATTTTATCGAATAACCAAACCGCTTAAACTGAATGGTTATAGGGCTGTCAGCATATAAAAATGTAAAAGGAGGAATCAAACACTCACAAAAGAGTTTTCTGTAGAACCTAAAATCGGAAATCTATTGGAATAGAGGAGGAAGAGTTTTCTGTGGCACCCCCCATTAAATACTAGTATGAATGTATGTATGTACTTTCATTAAGTGGCCGTCAGTAAACACCATTGATTATAAAAATAACATAAAATCAGACCACAGTGTCTTTTGATTGAACCCTTATTTCTTATACCGGTTGTAGTACATCTGAGTGTGATATATGCTTTAAATTTATAAATAGTGCTTTTAAGCATATTACATATTCCATTCTATTCTTAACAAATTATAATGTACTAGGGTAACCCGCAGCATATACAATGGAACGCATTCTAGAAAAAACATTTGTTTCTTTTAAGTGCTAATAACTTCTCTGTAAACAATGTTATTTCGAAAAACTCTACTATCACGTGATAAATGGCGCTGATCTGATGTCTCGATCTAGCGAAGAATACCTGCAATTGGTATTTTTGTATCAAAATCGGTTCAGTGGTTTAGGCAGGAAAGAATTCGTAAAACATTATATAGACTAAGGAGAGTTCAGTGAACTGTAGGATGGGGAAAACTGTTTTGATTAGCGACAAATGAAAAATTTCCTTTCATTAATTTCAACCTGATGGTACACATATGTAATCCAAATAAATTTTTATTTGTTGCTTCCTTGGCTGATCTGTATTTTTTTAACAGTTTTTAAAAGCACATATACGGACTGTACTCTCATGAATTGGACTTTCTGAAATACCAAAAACGTTTTCCTGAAAAAGAATATCTGTTTCAACGGAATATTATCCCTTCAACCACTTTGATTTTGTTGTGCACATATCGAAAAAGATTGTGGTTCTGATTTTATGTTTTTTAATCAAGGCATTTACTAAAGGCCACTTAATGAAATATTTTTTAGATAAAATGCACACTTATATTTGTGGATTACATTTTGCAAAAACTGTTTGTATAACGATAACTTCGGTATGATTAAATTTGTTGCTTTTGTTTTGCACAGGATTTATAGGATTTATATGTGTATGTATAACCAAAAAGTAACAATATAAAACTTACATCATAGGGACATGTATGATTTATGTTTGAAGAATCCATTAAAACTGAATGGAATATATTATAAAACTGAAAACGTTTTCGATGTTTCATAAAGTTACAAAAATCCAGAGTTTGATTATATAGAAAAGGACGATAGCCATTTAACTTCTTATATAGAGCCAGATTAATCTTATAAAAACTTTGTTATTATTGTATTGATTTTTTCTTGAATTTGTCTCTACTTACGGATGCATTTGTGACTGGTATTTTAAATAGTTTCACCATTATATTGAGACCAACAACACCACGTCTCAAGACTTTTAAATCGCATTTAGAAAAATTTGAAAAATTTGTATCTAAACTTTGACATTTTATATTTGTGAATTTTAATGAGGCACCTAATATAGCACTAATACAAATATTGAATATTAGAAAGAAACCTATGAACTGCATTGTTTTGATACTATTTTGTAAGTAAACTATAAAAGTTTATCAAGTTTGTAGTCAATACATATTTAATATTGTAGATATTATCATTATAATACTATGAGTTACAAAGTAATTTACTACGCATCATTTAATTTTGCGAGTTGTTAATTAATGTAGTGTGATGAAAATCAAATGTATGTTTGACAATTTGTCTGTACATCTGTGTATCATATATGAAAACTAATAGCCATAATGTCATTATATTTATAAACAAAACCTACAAAGGGAAATGTGCCCTTGAAAATAATTTGTTTTAAACCTGATGATATAGCCAAATTATAAAACCAATCATTTAAAGTTTTTATGCACTACTGTAAAATGTATTATCAGTTTGTCATAACGCTGAAAATCGTGCGTCAGAGATCTCATAAAATTTACAGTAGTGGAAAAAATAATAGAAACAGTATTACAATTTTTTTTGAAGTGCTTTTTTTGTTTAAATTAAATTCGGACGGAACTAAAATTAATTACAATGGTCGGAAAAAGTATTTTGACAAAACTATGTGCAATGTTTGATTGCTAGTTTCCATAAAATCTGAGAAGTAACGGTTCTCTGATGATGATCAAAACAAAATAGGTGATTATAACTGTAAATGCGCAAATTATTTTGTTTATTACTTATCCATTCATATTCTACCACGTGCAAAGTTAGAACTGATCTAAAACTGACTGGAATTAAGTATTTTGACATTGCATTTTTTTTAGTTTCTTTCGTTTCGGGTGCGATGAAAGTTGATCTCAGCGCATTATAATCTTTGTTTTAATAAATTATTATTAATTTGAATTACATTCATTAACTTTGAATTACTAAATATGGGAAAAACGTCAGAAATAAGTCAAGTAATAAGAAATGAGATGGTGATCAAGTATGATGCTGGTATTTCTGTTGAATACTTAAGCAAACTATACAAAGTGCCTCGTCAAACAGTTTTTTATCAAATTAATAAGCAAAAAAATATCAAATCTACAAGTAACTTGCCACGTTCAGGAAGACCACGTAAGACGACCAAAAGGGAAGACCGTTTAATTGTGGGAAAATTTAAAAACAATCTGGTAAAAACTCCAAAATCTGCAGCAATTGAATTGAATAAGCAGTATAATATTGAAACTTGTGAAAGAACTGTGAGAAATCGTTTAAAAGAGGCAAGTTTTGCTACCTATACAGCCAGACCAATATCTCAAATTTTACGAAAATATAGCTAAAACGTCTGGAATTTGCCCAAAAATATCTACACAAGCCTTCATCATTTTGGGAGCAAGTATTGTGGATTGATGAAAGCTCCTTTCAGTACCATGCGTCAAACAAGAAAATTTTCTGCAGAATGTCTAAGAAAATAAGAAAAAAAGTGGCCCCTGTGTGTGAACGAGTCGCTCATGGTGGTGGGAGTTTAATGTTTTGGGGTTGTGTTTGCTTCAATGGCATCGGAGATTTGGTACCAATCGACGGATCAATGAATAAGGGTCAATACTTACATATTTTAAATGAACACGCGTTTACTTCGGGTGATAAATTGATTGGACAGTCATTTATTTTGCAACAAGACAATGCTCCTTGTCACAAAGCCAAGATGATAACCAACTTTCTAAGGGATGTGGGAGTAAATATATTGGATTGGCCACACAAAGCCTCGATTTAAATATTATTTAGAATGTGTGGGCTTATATAAATAGAAAAAGAAGTCCATGTTTAAGAAGAACGCGCGAGGAAACAATCGCTGAGGTCGAAAACCATTGGAAGGACATTTGTCCGCAAATCCTCCAAAATTTAGTGTAATCAGTAACAGGCCGATTACAGGAAGTTATCAATGCTAAAGAAGACTTAATTTTTTATTTAATTGTGCCTTCATATTTGTAAATTTATCCTAATTTACATTTTTTTCTGACCAACAATATTTTGTCAAAATACTTTTTTCTCCATACATTTTTCAAAAATAATTTTTAATTTCTTAATTATAATATTGAATTGAACTAATAAATGTTTTTTTGTAAGCTTATTATTAGACGATTATCATGGATTTTTCTTAAATTTTTTCTATCATTAAAAAGAAAAATATAAACAAAAATCGCAATTTTTTCTTTGTCAAAATACTTTTTCCGACCATTGTAGATCGGATCTGATGGGAAAGTATATGTATGGCGTCCTGCAAAGTCGGCCAAAAGTACACCATAAAAACTTTAAAACACGGCGGCGGGTCCATAATGTTATGGGGCGGTTTTTCTTCAACCGGTGTGGTTCCAATTTATTTGATACACGGTAAAATGTATGCACCAGATTGTGTCAACATATTAAGAACAACGATGCTTGCATTCGTTGAAGAGGAAATGCCTCTAAAATGGGAATTCATGCAGGACAACGACCTTAAGCATTCGTCAAAGCTTGTTAAGAAGTGGTTTGGCGACATTACCATTATTTGGGTAATGGAGTGGCCATCCCAATTACCCGACCTTAACCCCATAGAACATCTATAGGGAGTCTTAAAGAAACGGCTGGGTAGCTTTAAAGCAAGAAATAAGCAACAACTTTGTATAGGAAATATTTGTATACTCATTGTTTTATAAAAGTTGTTAATTTTATTTTTTTTTGTATATGGAAATGATCAGCAGGGCAACGAAAATTCAATAAGCCATGTCTGTTGTTCTATTGTATGCAAGTTTGTTAACTCAAAAGATAGATTCTTTCTTTACAATTTGCATTGGCGCAAAAGAAGTCATCCGATGTTGTTTGGATCTTATTTTTTTTCTAAATGAAAAACTTCGATTCTGTTTTTTGATTATGTTTATTTAGACCTTTAGAATTAATTGTGTTAAGTCGAGAAGATGATATCGGACAAATGGGCGCCGTCACAATTGATTGCCATACGGGCTCGTTTTATGGCATTTTCCATCACTTCGGCGAGCGTTTCGGGCGATAAATTCTCGCATTCGTGTCCTTGAGGGCTTCCAAGGTCTCAGGCTTGTTGATGTAAACACGGGACTTCAAAAAACCCCATAAAAAGAAGTCCGGGACCGTTAAATCAGGCGATCTGGCGGGCCAGTGCAAATCGCCAAAACGCGAAATTAAGCGACCCGGAAACGCGTCCTTCAGAATGTCGGTTGTGGCTCGTGCAGTGTGTGCTGTTGCTCCGTCCTGTTGGAACCACATGTCCACCAGTCCTAATTCGTCCAGTTCGGGCAGAAAAAACTCGGTCAACATTGCCTTATAGCGCGCACCGTCCACTGTTGTCGTTTGACCCGCGGCGTTCTCGAAAAAAAATGGCCCGATGACTCCTCCAGCGTGAACAGCGCACCACGCAGTCACTTTGAGCGGGTGTAATGGCTCCTCGTGCATTACTCGCGGATTTTCGGTTCCCCAGAAGCGATAATTTTGCTTGTTCAGGTACCCGCTGAGGTGAAAATGAGCCTCATCGCTCATTATGATTTTGGTCGAAAAATCGTCCACTTCGGTGTCGAGATTGAGGATAGCTTGGGCATAAGTTACGCGCGTTTGGCGGTCGGCAGGCAGCAGCTGATGCACGGACTGAACTTTGTAGGGGAACATGTTCAAATCTGTCACCAAAATTCGTTGCAGGGACCGCCGGCTGAGGCCCAATTGCGTGGCACGTCGTCTGGTCGATGTTTCGGGGCTCATTTCGACGTCCTCGGCTACAGCGGCGATATTCACGGCAGAACGGGCGCTCCGGGGCCGGCCACTCTTGGCAACGTCTCGTGTGGTCCCATACTCTTCAAGGTTAGTGGCTAAACGGCGCAGTGTTTGCGCAGTCGGTGTCGGACGGCGGGGAAATCGGCGACGGAATTCACGCTGCGCCAACACAACGGACGAATTGTTACGCAAAAAAATAGACACAATTATTCCGCGTTCTTGGGGAGTGTATCGCTCCATGGCTTATTCTTGTATTCTGTATCTGTCTAGTCCACAAATGTCAAAACAGATTTGACATTGGCGGCCATTTGCAAAAATGAGAGCATCTTCTAATAGGGTGATTTCTTTTGCGCCACCTTGTATATCAGAAAATTGGGCTGATAGAACAATATATAAGTTTTTAGTTCTTATAAGTATTTGCTTGATTTTAAATATTGAAACAAAATTTCACTAAATGATTTGAAACGACATTATACGAATGTAGCCCTAGAAGTACCCAGTTTGACATATTATTTGAAAAGAATGACTATGGAAGAAAGCTTTATTTTAAAATTTGACGACGCTATATTGTTTAGTATTTGTTTGGCAGTCACCAATTGTGAACGCTCTAAGTGAATTTGTATACTTGGGAGAATGTGTCATGGTTAGTGATACAACACTTTCATTTGAAAGGCTGACCAATTAAGGTGACCACGGCAGATATGTTGATGAAAATTCACAAAATGGTATTGGATGATCGTCGACTGATAGTACGCGAGCTAGTAGATATATGGTGGGCACGGCACAACTGAACAATACATTGCATCTTGTCTTGAGGAAGCTGTGAGCAAGATGGGTGCCGCGATTACTAAAAATGTAAGAAAAAACAAGATGTGAGGATGTTTCAATCGAGTGTTTGGCGAAGTTTCGAGTCTAAATTACAATACAACATTTTCCTTGTGGCTGTTGTAAAAAATATCACCATTTTTAGCTGATCACAAAAATTAATTTTTTTTTAAGCACTGTAAATCCACCATTGCTTTTTTAATTTAGATGTTGTATGAGGAAATTTAATTTCTACTTTCATAAGCCACTTCTCATAACACTCACATCCACGCTTTTGCATAATGATAACGCACAAACCTCAATAATTGATACTCACAAACCTTATAAATAAACTTAATAAATGAAGTGAATGGTATTCTTATATAGCATCTTACCACCATAATTGCCAAAAAATTTCAATAATAATAAATTCTTTATATCAATTTCTGTAGTTAATTCAATCAATTTTCTATTTTCATTTGTTTGTTTACAATCAGTGCTAAATACGAGAACAGCGGCCTTATATTTTTTTGAGTTTATACGTTTATGATGTTTTTGCGTTTGCGTGTAGACATTGTATTTATGTCCTTTGAAGCATTATGAATTATTAGACTTGTCAATAACAGGCAGCTGTAACTTTTTTATTTGAGTAAAATTGCTTCCTATTGTCCTTGATATTTTTTCCATGTACACTTTTTTGATTTTTAAATGAAAGATGGCAAACATTTAAAAAATAATCATAATAAGTTTCATTGTTATTGAATATGTCTTTGTTAGCCTTTAACTAAATCCGGTATAACAATTTTGACCCAATTTTGTCAGAAGTCTCTAATAGTCATTATACACCACTCTCATGTTATTTGATTTATAAAATTTAGAATCAAAACAATAATGAATTTCTGAATTTCTCATTTCACACTTACAAGTTAAAATTGGAGTAAATTTTTTTAAAAATCTTTGCTATCGACCCAACTTATATAGATTTTTAACTCAGCTCGCCATATTTTATAGGCACCAACAAAGATCTGGAACATATATTCTCCAGATGGCAACGGCAACAATTTCAACATATCCTCATGCAATACAAACTTATCCAGAATAATATCATGCTGTAATTCGAGGATTATACATATTAAAAGTGTTAAAAATCTCTTAATATGTCTAATTAGACCAAACTCACATCAAAAGGGCATGTGTGATTAATATTTGAAGAATTCATGAATCCTGATTGTATTATATTGAAAAGTTTAAAGCGTTTACGGTTTTTCAAGAAGAGACAATAATCCGAAGTTTGGTTATAAAGAAATGGCTTATAACCGTTTGCTTTCTTCCATAAACATAGATTTACCTGTGTGACAAAATACAATATTAATTTGATTCAATATTTTCGTTTCGATTTATACAGACCATCACACTTGTGACAGGAGTTTTAAATAGTTTCACCAATATACTGAGTGCCACAACGCCACGTCTAATGACTTTTAATTCACAAGTTCCAAAATCTGCAAAATTTGTATCGAAACTTTTACATTTTATATTTGTAAATTTAAATGAGCCTCCGAATGAACCATTTATTAAAAGATTTAATATTAAAAGGAAGCCAACTAACTCCATTGTGTTAGAGCTACTTGATGAATAAATTGATTTTTCATTTGTTTTAATTTGATTTTCTTGTTAATTTTGAAATATTGAAATATGAATAAATAATTGTTTGTTTATTCTACGCATCATTAAATTTTATTTTAGTAGTCAGCAACCCTTAATTAATTAAAGCTATTTAAAGCTGAGAAGTGGAATCGTATTCATCTACACCACTTGAGTTCTTTCTGAAAGCTGCGCACGCTCTGATTAAAAAAAGGCCAAATGATTTGACGATTACCAACAAATTTTTAACAAACAATAGAGATTTGGATCAATATAGCACATTTTTGAACGTCCTAGTGATAATCTGTTTTTTTCTTTGAATAAAATTAAACAGAAATCTTATTTTGGAAAAGAAGGGGATTATGAAACCCATGTGGTATGGATTAAACCTAAGTAGAAAATAATGAGTGTCTGATCAAATCTACAATAACTTTTTCGGTGCATGATTTTATGTATAACAAATATCACTATTGGTTTATAATACATATTCAAGATAGTGTGAAAGGTATAATTATGGACTTCATTGATTTAACGTTTTTTAATTAATATTTAAATTACTACGAATTGATAATTAAATTTTATTTTGATGTTGTTTTATTTTTCCTTTTGTTGTTTTATTCTAATACTTTAATAGGAACATGAAAATTTTATGCATAAACGTCAAATGAGGCAGCAAATATTTTATCAATTGAAATATTGAGTATTAAAAGGAAACGATGGCTGTTTCCTTTTCTTGAACATTTTTTTATATAAAACCATTGCTGCGATTGGATAGATTATACTCCTTCAAAGTAATCTGCATAATTTTTTTAAAAACATTTCATTTGTTTAAACTTCTTATTCGCCTTTTTACGATATATCTTGTAAACTTCCTTCAGTCTGCAAAACCAATCGAGCAAAGGGATGCAAACTCGTTTTAAATGTAATGTTGAATTTTTCGGAGTTTATGTCTTATCGAATAGATCAACGCTGTTATGTTTAACAATGCTGTTATGTTTAAAATGTTCATTAATCACGTCTTTGTTTCAAGTTGGAATATTGCCAACAGCAAAAGCGAAACGTGAACGGCAAGCTAGATAAGAAGAAGTAACAAAACAAACAAAAGGCGTTTCCGTTGTATTTTTTCTTCTATCAATGCATTCCTCCGTAATCAATGGCCATTAATTGAGCCATAGATATTTTATATTAAATAGGTTTTATTTAGTAATCTCTTTTGTTGCTAAAATTTTTAATCTAAACAAAAAACAGCTGATAAGCGGCAGTCACAGACAGTGATGCCATTTTAGCCTTTTTCCGGACAGATCTGTCCTTTTTAGTTGACCTATCCGGAAAAAAATATCAAACATCCCCTATCCGGAAATCTATCCTGTATAAGTTTTAATGTATTTTTTTTTTATCTTTAAATACGATTAAATTACAACATTGTGACATCGTGACTAATATTGTACTCAATCGTAGTCGCAAATAATCGAAATAATCGATTTATGTATATTGGGTTGTGCTCATCACAAACACTATACTTTGGCATATACAAACATGCCAAAAGAAATATATAAACAAAAATTGCGCGAGTCTTGGCTAAATAAGCTTGATTCAATAAGTTGGATGAGACGCGGTCCAAAAGACTGCAATAAGTGTTACTGCAAATTTTGTAAGTACCGCAGATGACCTAATAGATGAAGCAATAAAATTCATCTCTGTGGTTTAAAGCTTAAATGGGACACTGCATTAATTCAAATTCAAACCACTATAACTTTTTAACTAAGAATGATTGTGTATATCAACACATGGGCATCGATTATCCGTGATTCAATTAACCGGGTGTATCAATTATCTGAGATCGATACTGAAATTACAAAGCCAACACACAAACGCTATTCTTGGAATGGTTTAAAAAAAAAATGTCGTACCTTAGGTGAGAAAGAATTTTCTAGAGCGCTTCCGGTCCCAACCATCCCGGATAATTAATGGTCATGAGTAGTTTAAACGCAGATTTTTAGTAGTAGTTTATAAAAATAAATTTATAAGATAAAAATTACTAAAAAGTGAAATAATAAGGCAACAAATATTGTCCTGATTTCTGTGCTTTTTTTAATATCTATTGTCCCGTTTTTCCCGTGCTAGGTAGCTGGCATCACTGGTCACAGAAAACCACAGAATTAATGCACAGCGGGAAGAATATTATAAGATTTTGTAATAATTTGACTTCTTAATTCTTAATGGCAGACACGTTTGTACAGTTTTTTTTTATCAAAAATATTATTAATAAAAAAAAATAACACATTTTAGTACATTGTTTTTATATGCTGACAGCCCTATTAAGACAAACACAACATTTAGTTGAAGCGGTTTGGTTATTCGATAAAAACACCGAAAAACGAAACATGTCGGAGTTCTGTGGTACCTAGAGTTTTTTGTAGCACCCCTGATAATTTTTATCACTACTTCAAATCACAATAGGGCTTCTGTTAACCAAAGTAAATATTTTGGTTTGCTTCTTTATTCATTGTCCTATCATTTTAGCCGAAATTTTAAAATTTCATATATTTTATTCAACATTAACAAGTTATGAAATACATTTCTCAATCACTACTGTCGACCCGACTTACATAGATTTTTACCTCAGCTCGCCATATTTTATAGGCCCCAACAAAAAACTGGAACATATAGTCACCAGTTGGCAGCGGTAACAATCTCAACATGTCTTCATGCAATACCAACTTATCCACAATAAGATCGTGCTGCAATTCGAGTATTAAACATATTAAAAGTTTCCAAAATCTCTTCATAATTGACAAAACTCACATCATAGGGGCAAGTGTGATTCATATTTGAAGACTTTATGTATATTGAATGAAATATATTGAAAAATGGATAGCGTTTAGGATTTCTCATGTGGGAACAATAATCCAAAGTTTGGTTATGAAGAAATGGTTTATAACCGCTTGCTCTTTTCCATAAACTTAAATTCATCTGTCATAAAATATTTTAATTTAATTCAATATTTTCTTTTCGATTCATACAGACCGTTACACTTGTGACAGGAGTTTTAAATAGTTTCACCAATATATTGAGTGCAACAACGCCACGTTTAATGACTTTTAAATCACATGCTCCAAAGTCTGAAAAATTTGTATCTAAACTTTTACATTTTATATTTGTAAATTTTAATGAGCCTCCCAATGAACCATTTATAAAAATATTAAATATTAAAAGGAAGCCAACCAACTGCATTGTGTTAGAACCATTTGGTTACTAAATTAATTTTTCATATGTTTCGTATATTTTCATGAAATCAATAAATAAATACAATATATAATTGTTTTTTTTTTTTATTCTACGCATCATTAAATTTTATTGTATTGGTCAGCAACTGTAAATAAATTAAATCTATTCAAATCTGGTAGTTTTTATGATTCTCTATGAAGATTTATCAATTTTTATTCATTGCAGGCAAACCCGTTTTTTTTTTTTCGTTATTCAAAAATGTATGGAGGGCTCAACTACGTTATGCTGAAGAACGAACGTACAAGAACAATTGACAGTCTAAGTCTATACGGACTGTACTCTCATGAATTGGATTTTCTGAAATACCAAAAACGTTTTCCTGAAAAAGAAGATCTGTTTCAACGGAATATTATCCCTTCAACCACTTTGCTTTTGTTGTGCACATATCGAAAAAGATTGTGGTTCTGATTTTATGTTTTTTAATCAAGGCATTTACTAAAGGCCACTTAATGATATATTTTTTAGATAAAATGCACACTTATATTTGTGGATTACATTTTTCTAATACTGTTTGTATAACGATAACTTCGGTATGATTAAATATGTTGCTTTTGTTTTGCACAGGACTATTTATATGTGTATGTATAACCAAAAAGTAACGATATAAAACTTACATCATAGGGACATGTATGATTTATGTTTGAAGAATCCATAAAAACTGAATGGAATATATTATAAAACTGAAAACGTTTTCGATGTTTCATAAAATTACTAAAATCCAGAGTTTGATTATATAGAAAAGGACGATAGCCATTTAACTTCTTATATAGAGCCAGATTAATCTTTTAAAAACTTTGTTATTATTGTATTGATTTTTTCTTGAATTTGTCTCTACTTACGGATGCATTTGTGACTGGTAATTTAAATAGTTTCACCATTATATTGAGACCAACAACACCACGTCTCAAGACTTTTAAATCGCATTTAGAAAAATTTGAAAAATTTGTATCTAAACTTTGAAATTTTATATTTGTGAATTTTAATGAGGCACCAAATATAGCACTAATACAAATATTGAATATTAGAAAGAAACCTATGAACTGCATTGTTTTGATACTATTTTGTAAGTAAACTATAAAAGTTTATCAAGTTTGTAGTCAATACATATTTAATATTGTAGATATTATCATTATAATACTATGAGTTACAAAGTAATTTACTACGCATCATTTAATTTTGCGAGTTGTTAATTAATGTAGTATGATGAAAATCAAATGTATGTTTGACAATTTGTCTGTACATCTGTGTATCATATATGAAAACTAATAGCCATAATGTCATTATATTTATAAACAAAACCTACAAAGGGAAATGTGCCTTGAAAATAATTTATTTTAAACCTGATGATATAGCCAAATTATAATATCATTTAAAGTTTTTATGCACTACTGTAAAATGTATTATCAGTTTGTCACAACGCTGAAAATCGTGCGTCAGAGATCTCATAAAATTTACAGTGGTGGAAAAAATAATAGAAACAAAATTAAAAATTTTTTGTATTGCTTTTTTTGTTTAAATTAAATTTTCTTTTTTTGGTCGGACGGAACTAAAATTAATTAGATCAGATCTGATGGGAAAGTATATGTATGGCGTCCTGCAAAAAAAAAACTTTAAAACATGGCAGCGGGTCCATAATGTTATGGGGCTGTTTTTCTTCAACCGGTGTGGTTCCAATTCATTTGATACACGGTAAAATGTGTGCACCAGATTCTGTTAACATATTAAGAACAACGATGCTTGCATTCGCTGAAGAGGAAATGCCTCTAAAATGGGAATACATGCAGGACACCAACCTTAAGCATTCGTCAAAGCTTGTTAAGAAGTGGTTTGGCGACATTACCATTATTTGGGTAATGGAACATAGAACATCTATAGGGAGTCTTAAAGAAACGGCTGGGTAGCTTTAAAGCAAGAAATAAGCAACAACTGTAGGAGAAAGTCAAGGAGCAATGGTATGGTATTCAATACTACCAGAAATATGCGCGAATCTAGTGAATTCTATGAATCGTACATGTAATGCAGAACAAAGGCAGGTCGACCAAATATTAAAATGAAATATTTTTGAGTTATTGGCTATAGATTGATGAATTATTCTTTTTTTTTTAGTTTTGATTCTATTATGTTTTCCAATAGCAAATTGGAAAATGGAATACATTTTTATTTTAAGTTATGTTTTAAGTTTTGTTAAAGAATAGTCGTTATTAGAAATATGAGTATAGGAAATATTTGTATACTCATTGTTTTATAAAAGTTGTTAATGTTATTTTTTTTTTTACTTATAAAATTTTTTTTGCTTTTTTCTATTATTTTTTCCACTCCTGTATATGGAAATGATCAGCAGGGCAATGAGAATTCAATAAGCCATGTCTGTTGTTCTATTGTGTGTAAGTTTGTTAACTCAAAAGATAGATTCTTTCTTTACAATTTGCATTATATATCAGAAAATTGGGCTGATAGAACAATATATAAGTTTTTAGTTCTTATAAGTATTTGCTTGATTTTAAATATTGAAACAAAATTTCACTAAATGATTTGAAACGACATTATACAAATGTACCCCTAGAAGTACACAGCTTGACATATTATTTGAAAAGAATGACTATGGAAGAGGTTAGGTTAGGTTTGCTTGGCTGATCAAGAGATCTCACATAGACCAATAATGGTCCTTTGTGTTGCCAAGAAGAAGTATGGAGACTCTTTAAATACTGTTTTTTATGCACTTTTTTGCGAGCTTTAATAAATTGCTACTTTTCTGATCCGCGATACTTTCCAAGGAGAGGAAAGATACAGATCCGAGATAGCTAAAGCGTGATCTGTTGAGAGCTGGACATTGGCAAAGTAGGTGTTCTAGAGTTCCCCTAGCATTTACCTCGTTGCATGTTGTACATACATCACGCTGTATCAAGCCCAATTTGGCTGCGTGGGAAGGTGTTAAACAGTGTCCCGTGAGTATTCCGACTAATAACTTGCAACCCTCTCTTGGAAGAGCTAAGATGTAGTTGGTAGTCTTATTATTAACAGAGCGAAGCATGATTTTTGCGGTTCTGCAAGAGAGTGTGCCATTCCACATTCTCTTCGCCTCCTGAATCGTTGCTGCGTCTATTTCTGTTTTCAACGTGGACAGAGAGGGACGTAAGTATGACGCACTTACCTCAGCTGCTTGGCTAGCGCCAGCTTTAGCGAGTGCGTCTGCTTCTTCGGTCCCTTTAATTCCTTTATGTCCCGGTACCCAAAAGATGGTGACTCGTCTGTCAAAACAGAGTTCGTCAATTTTGGTTCTACATTGTTGAACACAGTTCGATTTCGTCATCACCGCCGCTATTGCCTTTATGGCTGCTTGGCTGTCGATGAATATGTTTATTTGGGAGTTTGGAGGAGTTAGCTCGGCTGCTAATTCTGCAGCTTTTGTAGCCGCATAAATCTCGGCCTGAAACACGCTGCAGTAGTCTGGAAGCTTATATGACCGTTTAAGGTCAAGCTCTGAGCAGAATACTGCAGCTCCCACTCCCTCTACCATTTTAGATCCGTCTGTAAACAGGTTGCAAGTATGACCGCCAAACTGGAGTCCCCTTTGCCACCCATTATGTTCTATTACTACACTAGGCCTTCCATTGAAGTTGGCCTGGGGAATAACATAGTCCGAGCTATTGTTTAAACCTTCATGTATCTTACTGTGACCATAAGGCCTCTGTATAAACCTGTCCTGTTACCTTTAGTCTTAGCGCAGACTTCTATGCAGTGTTCTTCGCTGCCAAGCCTATAGGTTGAAGGTCGAGAATTCTATCAAGTGCTGTTGTAGGGGTGGTGCGCATTGCACCAGTTATACAAAGCCCTGCGATTCTCTGTACCTTCTCCAAATTTTTGACGTATGTCTTTTTGTTGACACTTGTCCACCATACCAAGATACCATAGAGTAATATAGGTCTAACCACTGCCGTGTACATCCAATATGTTAGACGGGAAGATAAACCCCATGTCTTTCCGAGCATTTTCCTGCAAGCATAAAAGGCATTGAGAGCTTTCCTCACCCTTTCTTCCACATTTAACTTCCACGTCAGTTTGTTATCCAATATGACTCCAAGATATTTTGTAGACATCTTTGGTGCCAGTACACTGTTTCCTAATTTAGGAGGGAGCCAGTGCGGAATCTTGTATTTTGTTGTAAAAAGTACTAAGTCCGTCTTGTCTGGATTCACATCCAGTCCCACATTGCTTGCCCAGTCTTTAATTTCTTTAAGTGCCCCCTTGGCCTCTGCATAGGCAGTTAACCTTGCACCTCCACCTCGCATTTTATTAAGAATTTTATTCATTACAAGTGTCCAAAGCAGCGGAGAGATTACGCCTCCTTGAGGCGTACCTCTGTTTGCCTTCCTTGCCAGACTCGTCGCACCCCATTCAGCCACCACTGTCCGGCAGTTCAGTAGACTGCCGATCCAGTGCCGTATGGATGGATGTGCGCCAATTGATTCAAGACCCTCTAACAGCGCTTCTGTCGAAACGTTGTTAAAGGCTCCTGATATATCAAGGAAGACACCTATGGCATACTCTCCGTACTGTATGGCCCTTTCTATCTGCATCACGACCTTATGAAGCGCTGTCTCAGTGGACTTGCCTTTCGTATAGGCGTGTTGGTCTCTCGATATTAGATACGGTGAAACCTTTTCCTTAATATACGAGTCTAATAGTCCTTCAAACGTCTTTAGTATGAATGAAGTGAGGCTTATTGGCCGATAGTCCTTTGGATACAAGTGGCTGCTCTTACCTGGCTTTGGTATGAATACTACAACCCTTGAGAGTCTCCAGTTCTTCGGAACATAATTAAACCTCAGGCAATTCCTGAAGATTCCTTTAAGCCATGGTGTCAGTACAGCACAACCCTTTTGCAAGAGCGCAGGAAAGATGCCGTCTGGTCCCGGGGATTTAAAGGGTTCAAACGATTTTAAGGCCCATTCCAGTCTAACCGATGTAATTAAGCCTTCACATACCTCATTTATTACACCCCGTGTCGTTACAGTTACGTCTGAAACCTCAGTACAGCCAGGAAAGTGGGCCTCTATAAGAGTTTCCAGCGTTTCCTTTCCGTCTTTGGTCCATTCGCCTGTGTCCTTGCGGATTAGTGAAGGGATTATAGGAGACTTGGCAAGTATTTTCCGAAGTCTTGTCCAAATTACCACAGAAGATCTGCCAGGATCTTCTCTTGGCTCTCCTTATCTCTTTTTTGTATAGCGATAGTAGTGTCTTATATTCTCTCCAGCACTCTTCACAATCAGCAAGTTTGGCTAGCTTAAAGAACTCTCTAAGTTCCTGTCTTTGCTTACCAACGTCCTTATTCCACCATGGGGGCTTGGATTTGCGTCCAAGTCTCGTAGGCAGGCAGGATTTATGGTAAGCTAGAAGGATTTTTGTTGTTATGAGTTCTGTCACTGCCTCAACGTCGCTGCTAGTAGTGATCTGAGGCACATTTCTTAGGTATCCCTTTAACAAGTTCTCATATAGGCCCCAGTTCGTATTTCTAGGGTTCCTAAATATGTCTTTCGTTCTTAGTGGGATCTTTATATCTACAGTGAAACTTATATAACTATGATCGGAGAAGGAGGGTTGCTCAAGCACCTTCCAATCCAAGATCTGCATATTGTCACCGTAAAAGAGAGTGATGTCCAATACATCCTCCGATGTTGGACCCTTATAAGTTGGAATATTTCCCATATTTGCTATACTTACATTATACTGTAATATATAGTTAATATATAGTTAAAGAGGTACACACCATTGAAGGTGGTGCGAATTAGCGTCTGCACCTACCACTATCCTCCATCCACGTTGACCGGCCTCCTCCATGAGATTTTGTAACTCCATGGGCGGTGCCTCGGCGTCGTGTGCCATGTAGCAGGAGGCAAGGAGTTTGGGCCCATCGTCCCCCTCTACGACAATCACTGCCAGGTCATCTGTGCTAAGATTGGATAATAAATATGCGTTAATATTTTTCTTTACAAGGATGACAGATCTAATCTTCCTTACCATTGCAGCGTGAAAAATTTTGTAGTTTTTCGACCCCAATCCAGAGACCTTGTTCCCGGAGGATAGCCAGGGCTCTTGGATCAGGGCCACGTCATAGCTGCCTTCCTTTAACGTGAGGAGCAGCTCGGCCGAAGCCGCCTTACTGTGATGGAGGTTTATTTGCAATACTTTCCCCATCAGGTTCAGCAATGCGTTGTACGAGTGTAGCTGTAGTCGCCGACACTCCGTCTGTCCCCTCCATCTTTCCTTCCCCGTGCAGCTGAAGGGTTTCAGTAGAGTTGGTCACAGATTCGAGTCCGAGATCCCTCTCTACTTCTCCCGCTTCCAGCGTGTTGACGTTACCATCCTTCGGGTGACGTTTCTTGAGGCGCAGGTATACACTACCCGTTCCCCACGACATCTTCCCGTGACGCTGGTATAATATGTCCTCTGCCTCTTTGCTTATTTGGAGGATCAGATCTTGATTGCCTTTCTTGTCTGGCTTACTGGCGTGAAGCAGCTTCCAATCGATAGTTGGAACATCAGGATTCTGCCGCCGGAATAGCAGTAGAGTGACTTCTGGTTTTAACGTGTTAGGTACTCGTACCTTGGCACGCGGTACACACGGAATATCGTTTCTATCCACTATCTCCAGCTTAGCGCCTTCCCAAAGTCCTTCTATCTTGGGAGCTACCTACGTAATCCACTTCAAAGTTAGCTCATCGTTGCATTTTAGGATCTTAACCCCCATATACCACCCTGCTCCTTCAAACGAGGGCGAGGGTTTGTCGGGTTCATCCGTCAGCCTGTTAACGAAGGCATTTAAAATTTTTGAATCCACCTGTCTCCATTGATCTGCCGTCATCTGTCCATTCGGGTGATTCCGGTCAATGAGCGCTACGATCAAGTGCCGTTTAGCTACTTCATTGACTTTCATCGCCTTCTTGGAAGTGGTTGGCTGGTCAATTGGTGTATCAGGTTTTTGTGTGCGAAGACGTTTGGCCTCAGGCTTTTCTTTATCCTTAGACCGCTGTCTTTTCGGCTCTTTGATACTCTTCGCAACATTCTCCTCAATTTTGTTCACGAAGGCAGGATGCTACGTCGCATGTTTATCACTCTGCGCGAAGTGCTCTCTACCTTTCGTGACAGTCTCAGTTGCCTTTAGACGGAAGAGTCACCTTAGTTCCCAGGCGTAGTTTTATTTTCACAGCTGCCTTATATTATGCAAGTGCCTTCAAGCTTTCCTTACTGGGCCTCTTCTTCGGCCCACTCCTGCTAACGAATGTGGTACCTGGCGTCGAGGCCTTTGGGGAACTCAGAAGCTCTTCCTCGGCAGCTGTGTTAATGGTTGCCACGCTACTCACGCTTTCGAGGTCCGAGTCTATATCGACTGCAGTACCCCTGATGGCTAACCCCTTTTTTGTATTTGTACTGGCAGTAACATTACAACCACTATAACCTGCTCCCGTTACAGTAGAGATTTGGCCACTGGCGACACGGTTCATAGAATCCTCGTGCCCGCCGGTGGTAGCAGCCAATTCTCCCACCGATGTTTGAACCGGTATCCCGGTTCGTGTATTATCATCTTTATCGATCTCCATATGAGTTTTTTATTCGGGGGTCCCTACCCCTAGCATTTTATTCCTACTGCCAGGAACCTCTTAGCAATGACCTTTGTACTAGCTCCCCTATCCCTCCTTGGGGTAACATGTAAAGTTATCCTCCGAGAAGATACAGGGAAGTTCGTACAACGGTCTTGGCTAGGCACCACCTGTTTGCATTGCTGCAAATCAGATAGACCCAGCAACACTGCAAACGGTGGTACCCATTGCCCAGTCGGCACCCGCGGGGAGGGTATAGCTGGAGGATTTTCGCCGACTATGGAAGAAAGCTTTATTTTAAAATTTGGCGACGCTATATTGTTTAGTATTTGTTTGGCAGCCACCAATTGTGAACGCTCTAAGTGAATTTGTATACTTGGGAGAATGTGTCATGGTTAGTGATACAACACTTTCATTTGAAAGGCTGACCAATTAAGGTGACCACGGCAGATATGTTGATGAAAATTCGCAAAATGGCATTGGATGACCGTCGACTGATAGTACGCGAGCTAGTAGATATATGGTGGGCACGGCACAACTGAACAAAACATTGCATCTTGACTTGAGGAAGCTGTGAGCGATTACTAAAAATGTAAGAAAAAACAAGATGTGAGGATGTTTCAATCGAGTGCTTGGCGAAGTTTCGAGTCTAAATTACAATTCAACATTTTCCTTGTGGCTGTTGTAAAAAATATCACCATTTTTAGCTGATCACAAAAATTAACTTTTTTTTAAGCACTGCAAATCCACCATTGCTTTTTTAATTTAGATGTTTTATGAGGAAATTTAATTTCTACTTTCATAAGCCACTTGTCATAACACTCACATGTCATCCATGCTTTTGCATAATGATAACGCACAAACCTCAATAATTGATACTCACAAACCTCATAAATAAACTTAATAAATGAAGTGAGTGGTATTCTTATATAGCATCTTACCACCATGATTGCCAAAAAATTTCAATAATAATAAATTCTTTATATCAATTTCTGTAGTTAATTCAATCAATTTTCTATTTTCATTTGTTTGTTTACAATCAGTGCTAAATACGAGAACAGCG
Source organism: Amiota communis (assembly GCA_037043315.1). Classification (NCBI taxonomy): domain Eukaryota; kingdom Metazoa; phylum Arthropoda; class Insecta; order Diptera; family Drosophilidae; genus Amiota; species Amiota communis. The sequence goes on from JBAMAV010001270.1 coordinate 382,783, forward strand.
GCCTTATATTTTTTTGAGTTTATACGTTTATGATGTTTTTGCGTTTGCGTGTAGACATTGTATTTATGTCCTTTGAAGCATTATGAATTATTAGACTTGTCAATAACAGGCAGCTGTAACTTTTTTATTTGAGTAAAATTGCTTCCTATTGTCCTTGATATTTTTTCCATGTACACTTTTTTGATTTTTAAATGAAAGATGGCAAACATTTAAAAAATAATCATAATAAGTTTCATTGTTATTGAATATGTCTTTGTTAGCCTTTAACGAAATCCGGTATAACAATTTTGACCCAATTTTGTCAGAAGTCTCCACAGTCATTATACACCACTCTCATGTTATTTGATTCATAACATTTAGAATCAAAACAATAATGAATTTCTGAATTTCTCATTTCACACTTACAAGTTAAAATTGGAGTAAATTTTTTTAAAAATCTTTGCTATCGACCCAATTTATATAGATTTTTAACTCAGCTCGCCATATTTTATAGGCACCAACAAAGATCTGGAACATATATTCTCCAGATGGCAACGGCAACAATTTCAACATATCCTCATGCAATACAAACTTATCCAGAATAATATCATGCTGTAATTCGAGGATTATACATATTAAAAGTGTTAAAAATCTCTTAATATGTCTAATTAGACCAAACTCACATCAAAAGGGCATGTGTGATTAATATTTGAAGAATTCATGAATCCTGATTGTATTATATTGAAAAGTTTAAAGCGTTTACGGTTTTTCAAGAAGAGACAATAATCCGAAGTTTGGTTATAAAGAAATGGCTTATAACCGTTTGCTTTCTTCCATAAACATAGATTTACCTGTGTGACAAAATACAATATTAATTTGATTCAATATTTTCGTTTCGATTTATACAGACCATCACACTTGTGACAGGAGTTTTAAATAGTTTCACCAATATACTGAGTGCCACAACGCCACGTCTAATGACTTTTAATTCACAAGTTCCAAAATCTGCAAAATTTGTATCTAAACTTTTACATTTTATATTTGTAAATTTAAATGAGCCTCCGAATGAACCATTTATTAAAAGATTTAATATTAAAAGGAAGCCAACTAACTGCATTGTGTTAGAGCTACTTGATGAATAAATTGATTTTTCATTTGTTTTAATTTGATTTTCTTGTTAGTTTTGAAATTTTTAGTTTATTCTACGCATCATTAAATTTTATTTTAGTAGTCAGCAACCCTTAATTAATTAAAGCTATTTAAAGCTGAGAAGTGAAATCGCATTCATCTACACCACTTGAGTTCTTTCTGAAAGCTGCGCACGCTCTGATTAAAAGAAGGCCAAATGATTTGCTGATCACCTGAAACTTGAGTTTCAATCTAACTTACCAACAAATTTTTAACAAATAATAGAGATTTGGATAAATATAGCACATTTTTGAACGTCCTAGTGATAATCTGTTTTTTTCTTTGAATAAAATTAAACAGAAATCTTATTTTGGAAAAGAAGGGGATTATGAAACCCATGTGGTATGGATTAAACCTAAGTAGAAAATAATGAGTGTCTGATCAAATCTACAATAACTTTTTCGGTGCACGATTTTATGTATAACAAATATCACTATTGGTTTATAATACATATTCCAGCTAGTGTGAAAGGTATAATTATGGAATTCATTGATTTAACGTTTTTTAATTAATATTTAAATTACTACGAATTGATAATTAAATTTTATTTTGATGTTGTTATATTTTTGGTTTTGTTGTTTTATTCTAGTACTTTAATAGGAACATGAAAATTTTATGCATAAACGTCAAATGAGGCAGCAAATATTTTATCAATTGAAATATTGAGTATTAAAAGGAAACGATGGCTGTTTGCTTTTTTTGAACATTTTTTTATATAAAACCATTGATGCGATTGGATAGATTATACTCCTTCAAAGTAATCTGCATAATTTTTTTAAAAACATTTCATTTGTTTAAACTTCTTATTCGCCTTTTTACGATATATCTACTGTGGTTTAAAGCTTAAATGGGACACTGCATTAATTCAAATTCAAACCACTATAACTTTTTAATTAAGAATGATTGTGTATATCAACACATGGGCATCGATTATCCGTGATTCAATTAACCGGGTGTATCAATTATCTGAGATCGATACTGAAATTACAAACCCAACACACAAACGCTATTCTTGGAATGGTTTAAAAAAAAAATGTCGTACCTTAGGTGAGAAAGAATTTTCTAGAGCGCTTCCGGTCCAAACCATCCCGGATAATTAATGGTCATGAATAGTTTAAACGCAGATTTTTAGTAGTAGTTTATAAAAATAAATTTATAAGATAAAAATTACAAGAAAGTGAAATAATAAGGCAACAAATATTGTCCTGATTTCTGTGCTTTTTTTTAATATCTATTGTCCCGTTTTTCACGTGCTAGGTAGCTGGCATCACTGGTCACAGAAAACCACAGAATTAATGCACAGCGGGAAGAATATTATAAGATTTTGTAATAATTTGACTTCTTAATTCTTAATGGCAGACACGTTTGTACAGTTTTTTTTTATCAAAAATATTATTAATAAAAAAAAATAACACATTTTAGTACATTGTTTTTATATGCTGACAGCCCTATTAAGACAAACACAACATTTAGTTGAAGCGGTTTGGTTATTCGATAAAAACACCGAAAAACGAAACCTGTCGGAGTTCTGTGGTACCTAGAGTTTTTTGTAGCACCACTGATAATTTTTATCACTACTTAAAATCACAATAGGGCTTCTGTGTACCAAAGTAAATATTTTAGTTTGCTTCTTTATTCATTGTCCTATCATTTTAGCCAAAATTTTAAAATTTCATATATTTTATTCAACATTAACAAGTTATGAAATACATACATTTCTCAATCACTACTGTCGACCCGACTTACATAGATTTTTACCTCAGCTCGCCATATCTTATAGGCCCCAACAAAAAACTGGAACATATAGTCACCAGTTGGCAGCGGTAACAATCTCAACATGTCTTCATGCAATACCAACTTATCCACAATAAGATCGTGCTGCAATTCGAGTATTAAACATATTAAAAGTTTCCAAAATCTCTTCATAATTGACAAAACTCACATCATAGGGGCAAGTGTGATTCATATTTGAAGACTTTATGTATACTGAATGAAATATATTGAAAAATGGATAGCGTTTCGGATTTCTCATGTGGGAACAATAGTCCAAAGTTTGGTTATGAAGAAATGGTTTATAACCGCTTGCTCTTTTCCATAAACTTAAATTCATCTGTCATAAAATATTTTAATTTAATTCAATATTTTCTTTTTGATTCATACAGACCGTTACACTTGTGACAGGAGTTTTAAATAGTTTCACCAATATATTGAGTGCAACAACGCCACGTTTAATGACTTTTAAATCACATGCTCCAAAATCTGAAAAATTTGTATCTAAACTTTTACATTTTATATTGGTAAATTTTAATGAGCCTCCCAATGAACCATTTATAAAAATATTAAATATTAAAAGGAAGCCAACCAACTGCATTGTGTTAGAACCATTTGGTTACTAAATTAATTTTTCATATGTTTCGTATATTTTCATGAAATCAATAAATAAATACAATATATAATTGTTTTTTTTTTATTCTACGCATCATTAATTTTTATTGTATTGGTCAGCAACAGTAAATAAATTAAATCTATTCAAAGCTGGTATTTTTTATGATTCTCTATGAAGATTTATCAATTTTTATTCATTGCAGGCAAAACCGTTTTTTTTTTTTCGTTATTCAAAAATGTATAGAGGGCTCAACTACGTTATGCTGAAGAACGAACGTACAAGAACAATTGACAGTCTTGATGTCAGTCAAAAGCAAATTATCGGGACCTGAACTAGCTAAGCTCAATGAAATGAGTGATCCGTTCAAATTTTGCATAAGATTAAGAAATGGATGCAAAAATAGTGCGGCTAACTTGCAAGTATGCTTTTTAACATGTTATGATTTCAAACTTAAGAAACATTCAGTTTATAAAACGATATCCACTTTTCTGGGCAGTGCTGCCATGATATCCAAAATTTCTTCGCTTAAGACTTCTATGGATATTGAGAAGAGCCAAACCGTTATACTTTCCTCGCCAGTGTCATTTCGTAAATAAGTTTTCAACCTACGAAGAGTTGAACACGATCGTTCACTGTATGATACCGGGTTATAACGGTAGAGTTGCAGGCTATCGATGAAAGTTTTAGGCTCCTTTCCATCTCGTATTCTCAGTGATCTAAGAAAAGATTCATGATCAATTGGCGATAATATGGCACGCACAAGAAGGTAATCCTTCATAGTTGTCACGATTTTTTTTTTTTCTTCCAACAACTCGAGGAACTTTTATTACGAAGCCTCTTTCTTGGGCAATTTTTGTAGCAGTCTCAAAAGATGCTCTTAAATGAATCATCTGCATTACTACGCATTTCTTGAATTTCTTCGTGCAAATCGTTTGCTTATCGGACGAGTAGACTCAAATCACAGTCTTTTCCCCCTACGTACGCCCCTATAATAGGGCTTCTGTGAATCAAACTAAATACTTTGGTTTGCTTCTTTATTTATTGTAAGATCATTTCAACCAAAATTTGATAATTTAATTATGTACAACAATGAATTTTCTACATTTTATTCAACATTAACAAGGTTTGAACACATATTGTATATTTCTCAATTAATACTTTCGATTCGATTAACATAGATTTTTACCTCAGCTCGCCATATTTTATAGGCACCAACAAAAAACTGGAACATATATTCACCAGTTGGCAGTGGCAACAATCTCAACATGTCTTCATGCAATACCAACTTATCCACAATAAGATCGTGCTGCAATTTGATTATTCAACATATGTTATTAAAAGTTTTCAAAATCTATTAATGATTGACCAAACTCACATCATATGGGCATGTGTGATTCATATTTGAAAACTTTATGAATACTGAATGAAATATATAGAAAAATTGGTAGCGCTTCGGATTTCTCATGTAGTAACAATAATCCAAAGTTTGGTTATACAGAAATGGTTTATAACCGCTTGCCATTTTCCATAAACTTAGATTCACCTGTAAGAAAATATTTTAATATAATTCAATACTTTCTTTTCGATTCATACAGACCGTTACACTTTTGACAGGAGTTTTAAATAGTTTCACCAATATATTGAGTGCAACAACGCCACGTTTAATGACTTTTAAATCACATGCTGCAAAATCTGAAAAATTTGTATCTAAACTTTTACATTTTATATTCGTAAATTTTAATGATCCTCCCAATGAACCATTTATAAAAATATTAAATATTAAAAGGAAGCCCACCAACTGCATTGTATTAGAGCTACTTGGTTAATAAAATAATTTTTCACATTTTTTTTTTTTATTGTACTTTTCTGGTTAATCTTGAAATCGATACATAAATATTTAATTGGTTTTTTATTTATTTATTGTACGCATCATTAACTTTTATTTCATTAGCCAGCAACCCTAACTAAGTTTAACTAAATCTGAGAAATGTAAGGTACACGTTACATTCGGAATTTATCACTGTCTAATAATGAGAAGCCGAGTGGAATCAAATTCGCTCTACTCCACTGCAGATGTACTGGCGCCGTCGTTAATCTGCGCGGACGCATCCATTCTTTTACTATCACTAGATTATTTTTGAAAAGCTTTTTCCAACCATATACGATCTCTATATTTTGATTTGGTTTTTTGATGGGAATAGGCCGACATTGCATCATTTGTTTTAATTTTTTCTCAACCACCATCGACTTATATATTTTTACTATAACTAGGAAGTCAAAATGGCGACGCTTCGCACACCGCTGTGGGCGATGCTTCAGAGTCATCACTCAAAATAACTAATTCTTTGATCCTTCAGCTACGGAGTGGTGTAATTAAATTTTAGATGTGGATGATGTACAATATGTAGCTGCAATACCAAACTATATCCCTCGATTCAGTTATAAATTTCAATTCAATTCAAAGAAGGTCAGGACAGATTCATCTGCAGGCACTTAGTTTTTTGGAATGTACGTTATCTTCAGAAAAGAAAAAAAATCAGCGGGGATTATTATATGATCTTTTAAATTTAGCTCCCTCTGATTATTTTTTGTTTCCCAACTTGAAGAAATGTGTCGGTTCTAAAAGATTTGGCAACAATGAAGAGGTAGAGAATTAAAAAAAAATTTATTGTGTTTCCTTTATTTGGTTCGGTACTTCTGCAACTATGGAATCTGGCTTAAGCTTCTGTCTGGCTTATAGATATGTACTGAAAAATCATTGCAAAATGTTATTAAAAATCAGGATAAGGGTTATACATTTAACATTTATTTTGTGCATTGTGATTTTGAAAAATAACCTTATTTTGACGGGTGAACCACATCATATTTTATGCATATGGAAACTTCGCATTAGCAAACAAACAAGCAAAATGAATAGTTGAGTGCGAATAAAAGTTAATCAAAATTTTTGATTGTATACTAAAAATTATAATCAAATGACTAAGAACCATAATCGAAAATATTGATTAATGATTAATTAATCATAATCGATTTTTAATTTATCGTAAGATCAATTCAACTAATAGTCGGTTTAGACTGCTTAAAATTGCCTGATTTTTAATCAGGTGTTTACACTGATTTTTTGTTGTAATTTTGTTCAAATTTTATATAATAATAATGTCAAAAATATAAAATTAATTTACGCTTCACTTGGTGATTATCACCTTTTTGTGATTGGCTTGGAAAGAAAAAGGAGAAAAAGAACCAAAATGAGCTAAAAAATGGCAGAAATTTCCCAACACTGCTAAGAAGACCAGTCGACAGTTGATTATAAACCTGTTTTTTTTTTTCTATCTGATTATATTCAACTTTGGTTTCCATAGCAACAACCCTCAGTGACGTCACTTTTCCCTGTGGTTGTTATAAAAATAATCAGAGATTCTACCTGATTATGGGAAAATCTAATTTTTCCTTCAGTCTAAACCGACTATAAGATGCCATATATTATAGGCACCACCAATGATCTGAATCATATATGTATTATATTATACATATTTAAAATCTCTTAATATGTGTAACTAGACCAAATTCACATCAAAACGGCATGTGTGATTAATGTTTGACGAATTCATGAATCCTGATTGAATTATATTGAAAAGTTGACATCGTTTACAGTTTTTCAAGAAGACACCATAATCCAAAGTTTGGTTATATGAAATGGCTTATAACCGCTTTCTTTCTTCCATAAACTTATTTATCTATCTATCTAGGCCTAATGATTTGCCGACCACCTAAACCGTGAGTTCAATCTTACTCAGCAACAAATTCTAGTGATAATCTGTTTTATCTTTGCATAAAATTAAACAGAAATCTTATTTTGGAAAAGACGGTGATTATGAAACCCATGTGGTATGGATTAAACCTAAGTAGAAAATAATGAGTGTCTGATCAAATCTCCAATAACTTTTGTTGTGATAGGTATAATTATGGACTTCATTGATTTAACGTTTTTTAATTAATATTTAAATTACTACGAATTGATAATTAAATTTTATTTTGATGTTGTTTTATTTTTCCTTTTGTTGTTTTATTCTAATACTTTAATAGGAACATGAAAATTTTATGCATAAACGTCAAATGAGGCAGCAAATATTTTATCAATCAAAATATTGAGTATTAAAAGGAAACGATGGCTGTTTGCTTTTCTTGTTCTACGACCTACATATTTGAACCATCGTTCATCCCGCAATACTATCTGCAATATCAATTGCCGTTTTGTTTTAAAAACATTTCCTTTGTTTAAACTTTTTCTTTTACCAATTCAAAAGTAAAATAGTAATACTTTGACTTCTTAATTCATCTTTAATGGCAGACACGTTTGTCAAAAATATTAATACCTAGCATTCCCGGCGTGCAATGCTAGCCCCCGTCTTAGTGCTTGTTAGTGCGTGATTGTAGTCATTGTTTTTTATTAATAATTCACGGGAATAAACATATTTTAATATTACATTCGCTATATAACCGGAACACTGTTTCTTGAGCGATTTGTGCAGTTACTCAGTTTCCCCCTGAGCGTTATTTGAAAAATTTTATCCACCGATATGCTCTATCGTACGTTCATTTCTTTGCCTAGTTTTGGATGTTTTTCAGCCAATTGATGCTTTTTTTGGTGGCATTTTTCTATTTAATATTTTACTTATTTTTTTTTCGCTAGCAGTAGTACTGTGCATAGCAATTGAATCTTTTTTAATTTTTTTTTTTTATCGCTAGTGAAATACTTTTGATAAATCAGAAAAAGGCGACTTGATTGATTTTAAATTCCTGATATATTTGACAAAGGTGGCTTGAAAGATTTTAAAATATTTATTTATTTATCATAATTAAATGTAATATATGATACTAACCTTAATACTAATTTTAACGAGTGAATAGCTGATGGGGCCTTGGACATGCGATTTAATGCTAATTTAAAGATTTAATGATCAGTAATTAGATTATAAAACTGGATTTTTTAAAGAAATTATATATAGTGGAAGTATTAAAGGGTGAGGAAGTATTTAGAAGTTGGGAAGGGGCTAGGGAACCAAAAAGGGAGAACCTCAAGCTCTCCAAATGTTGACAAGAGTCCAGTATATGATTTGCGGTGAGACCGGCCCCGCAAAGGGGGCATGGTGGACGAACTGAAGCTTTGAGGAGATGTTGGTGCGTGATTTGGGTGTGTCCGATACGCAGACGAATGAAAACTGCACATGCCCGTCTGGATGGGTTGGTAGGAATACCGATTTTGTCGCAAGTTGGGTTTATGGAAGAGTACCGGTGGAGGAACTGTCCCCATTCCGTCAACTTCTTCGTATGCAGATGACGAGTAACCAGGTTTTGTAAATCTTTGGCGTTGGTTGGAGTGAAAAAGTATGATGGGGCAGAGCTGACGTGCCGGGCTGCTGCATCTTATAAGTATGAAATACATACATTTCTCAATCACTACTGTCGACCCGACTAAAGTAGACTTTTACATCAGCTCGAATCCTTTATGAAATATATTGAAAAATGGATATCGTTTCCAGTTTTTCATGAAGGAACAATAATCCAATGTATGGTTATAAAGAAATGGCTTAAACCCATTTGCTTTTTTTCCATAAACTTATATTTACCTGTAAGAAAACATACAATATTAATATTATTCAATATTTTCTTTTCGATTTATAAAGACCGAAACCCTTGTGACAGGTGTTTCGAATAGTTTCACCAGTATATTCATTGCAACAACGCCGCGCCTAATGAATTTTAAATCACAAGTTCCAAACTCTGTAAAATTTGTATCTAAACTTTTACATTTTATATTTGCAAATTCGAATGAGCTCCCGAATATAACATTAATACAAATATTGAATATGAACAAGAAGCAAACCAACTGCATTGTGTTATAGAGCTACTTGATCAATAAATTGTTATTTCAATTGTTTCAAATTTATTTTGAGATAGTTAAATTAATGGTTTTTTTTTTCTACGCACGATTAAATTTGATGTTATCAAGGAGCTGATTGAAATAAATAAATTAATTACCGTCATTATACTGATCATATACTGTGCGATAATTAAGTATCAGTACTGAATGTAAGTGTATCTCAGCTACCAGTTGCGCCATTTATACACAGAGAGAAAAAATCGAGAGCATTGGATTTAAATCGTGCACATGCCGGCACGATAGTTGGTCAAGCACGTATGTTGTCTTGTTTTAAGACCAAAGCAACTTAATGTGAGATCATTTCGGTCTCAAATTGTGCTTCGGTGTCTGAAAAGTAGAACGAAATGTACTTGAATTGAGAACATATTGTCTTGAAATGAGACCATTAAGTAAGGACTCCTTTTCGATTCAAGGCCAGCCAGATGGAGTTGCGCTTAAGTGTGTCAAATACTTTCTTGATATCGACGAACAGCATGTATAATAGAGATTGCTCGACGATGGTACGAAGTGTGTTAGCTTGGTCAACACAGCTACGATTGGGGCGAAAACCAGCCTGTTCGTCCCTTAAAGCATTCTCAATGCACTGAAGCATATTTTGTATGAGCATGTCTATAATTTTGTAGATGGTATTGAGTAGGGTTATTCCTCTCCAGTTTCCACAGTCGCGCAAGTCACCCTTTTTTTGGAAGCTTTACGATGATGCCCTTCGTCCAGGAGGGAGGTAGTTTTTCGTCGACCCAAACAGCAGAAATGTGCGGATGAAGGATTTCGGCTGATGTTTGTGGGTCGGTCGTCAGCGATTCAGACTGAATGCCGTTGCTGCTTAGTTTATAAGAAACATGGATGTATTTTGCAACATACTTACTTACTCAACACGATCGGACAATTTTTTTTCTTAGACCTAGGATATTGCTCCTATATTAAACGCTACAAAATAGTCTCTCTATTATAACAAACATATACCACATAAAAAAGAACTTATATTACAATAATAAATAAAAGAAATTTACTTTAATTTATTAAAATTTCAATTTTAATCTTTACTCATTAAACACTAGTAATTTCAATAATAAATCTCATGCAAAGGCATGGATAGATTTTAAGTGAACTCTTCATGAATAATGAGAAATACTAAGTATATACAATAAAATTATTTGATTTTTAATTGCATGTAATTAGCCAGTCATTTTGTAGTCATTTGGTACTAATTGTAAACGTGTAAACGTTAATAGAAAAAATAAATAAAATAGCAGAAAAATATACTATAAACAAATACAAATACTCTCTACATTCTACACACTTGACAGTTTTAGGTTGTATGTCTGGCATTGACATAAATCAAGCTTCGGATTACTTAAAAGTGTCAGACTTTAGTAGCATGTGAGCAAGGTTGGCGTTGACAGCTGTCAACACCATTTTGTTTTCTTATTATGGAGATTGGTTGGATTTGGTTGTTCATTGATGATTCATTGATTGACGAATGGATGGATGGTTAGTTGGCTGGTAGGGTAAGATGTCATCATGTTTTCTTTTATTTTATCACATTTAATTTATCTTTCCATTTTTATTTTTTTTATACAATAATTTCTTTTCGGTATAATTGACGTTATCTGTTGTTTATATCTTTTAAAAAGATTTTTTAATTTTCAAAAAGAGTTTAAGCCACATAATTTTAGAAGAAAAAAAATAAGTCAATCTTGTTTTAGATTTTGATTAGAATTTCAGTTAGGATTCGTCTTGGGTCCAATACTCTAGTTTCAGTCTAAAATTTGCTAAGCCAGGCTTAGGCCCTTGTATTGTAATTTTACTCTACCTGATTTGAAGAGTTTAATAGAATGGCTGAAGCGTGGTATCTGGAAGAGAATCTAAGTTGCTTTGTTGAGTGAAAATGTTACTCAAAATGTTCACGATCTGTCCATTTCTAAACAAAGTTATCTATTCCCAAATCCTATTGTGTAGGATTTTCCGTATTACAATACATTGTATGAGTGCAGAACTGACAGAGACCTTAAGATTTTTCTCGTTTATTGACAATTTGTTAGATACACGTAAAACCATTCATTTTCGTTGCCCAAAGTTTAGCCATTGGCTTTACATCCCTTTTAGATTCTCTCAAGGTCATACATATTTGAATACTATGCTTATGAAAAATGAAAAAATAATTTTAATCAAATTGTTAGTTTATATTCGCAAATATTCTACAAGGAAGTTTAGTTTTTGTTCACACGTATATTTTTTAGAAATTCTTTTTTCCTTTTCTACAGTTGAATGTGATTCACATAGATACTTTACATACATATGTTTGTTCATATTCATATAAATTTGTATACATTATAATAGCTTTCCTCATAAATAAGAAACTTCATCCGAATTAAAAGTAAAAGCAAAAAGTTAATAAATCAATTTGTTGCCCTTGATTCTTTGTATCATAAATTTACGTGAATGTTACCATGTTTGTGAATACATGTATTGCCTTCAATTTTTTTATATTGAGTAGTATATTAAGTTTGTGCAGAGGTTTAGAACAAAAGATTTCAGAAATTATACAACGTATTTTCAAAGAGTCAATACTATCAAGTCCCTTTGTCTTTCCTACTATTTGCCTCTGTGTAATAATGTCTCAGATTGCTATACCTTCTTCTCTGGAATCTAGTGCTAAACGAAATCCTGATTAACTTAGAATGGAGTAGTGCACTGAAGTTTTATATGGCACTGATATCAACTACCATATGTGTCCGATCAATAAATTGATATAGTTGATAGTTTCCATATGCATGTTTATGGGTGGATCTACAATGCACAAGTCTATGCGTTACAAACAACAAGACAAAGTAATATTCCCTATTCAAAACTACATAGTGTATATATAGATATAAAAGTTTCATTTTGATTTATTGTTGTTAATAAAAAACAATTTAGCAAATTCTATTTTCTCATTCATATTTATTTTATATAATAATAAATTTTGGCAAAATGATTTGATGAGTCTAGAATATGTTGAAATAAATTTGAATTTAATGAAAATGAGAATATTAAACATTTCAACCTAATAAATACATACCGATAAATACAATATGTACATAGTAAGTATATTTATTTCATTTCATTTCATTTCATTTATTACTAATACTAAGGTGTTATATTATTTATTTTATGAAATTTAAGTACTTATAGTCGAGCTCATGTGTCTGCTATTAATTAGATATTTGCTTTGTGATCCAAGTCAATAGTAGAAAGTGCCGGAGCAGATGAGAAATCATTTTTAATGTTTTATTTTGGGAGGCTTAAAGTTTATTACCCTGCCATTTAGCAACATCTGCTCAAATATGGGGCCCATTAAAAATAACTGCTTGGAAAATTGATTTAAATAGAAGCATTTTGTTTTCTATGATAAGGCGTCAATTTCTGTTGATGAGTAGTGAATGTGTTCTTTGAAAGTTAGGTTTATATCTAACATTACCCATACATAATTAATGCTATTTTCCCTTTTGACATCAACAAGGTTTAGCTTTTTATATGATTGTTAGGAAGAAAATTTAATTGTTGGCACTATCTTTTCCCCATCTTTGCTTGGTAGCATAAATTTTAATGTTCCTTCTCGGGTTACAAGGAATTTCCCCCCCAATACTTGTTGGGACCTGTAAGACAATATGCAGCATGACCAGCACATTATTGTGCATGTAACTGATGACGTTAGGTCTGTAGCCGCAAATTAGTACTAAGTTTGTGTTACATGTCTACTAAACCCAGTAGTTCAGTACCGATGGGACTTGTGATCGATACCCAGTCTTGTTCTGTTTTTAATGGACCCCAGCATGCGCGGGAGTTATATATTTTTTTTTGTCCTGAAGTCACGGCTGTTCCCGTTCTGATGGAAAAGTGGATGATTGATAAGTAGAATGGTCTCAGTTACGGTTGTGATGTCTGTTTCAGTTAGTGCTTGGCTCTAGTGGACCCTGGTTTGATTCGCTCCGATTTAACTCGATGACAGGAACTAAAACACTTAGGTTGATTTGTTTTTATTTCTTTTCTTTAATTCACAATTCCATAATTTCACAATTATATTCAGTTTAATTCACAAGTTCATGATGATTTTTACTTTAACTCACGAGTTTACAATTACTTAGTTGCTTTATTCATATTTACTTAAAGTGAGTATGGTTCACTGGACTGAACCACTCCTGTTTCTGTTCTAGCACCAACTAACTCCATTCATTAAGCATTGCCCTTTTATACTTTTTCTTTCTTATAGTTCTTTTGTTTAACCTATTTTTGTTACTTGAGTTTGTTGTCCCAATAACCACTTGAAATTCGATCTATTTGTTTACCACCCAGGTTTAGCGTCCCCACTTAACTTATTATAATTTATTGTTTAGGTCACCACTTCACGAATATTTCCGGGTTTGCCTAACATGTCTTAAGTACTGCCTAATTTTACAAATGTTGCGACAATTTTCACTTTCACAAAATTTATGGATCAGCACTTATATGTGTCATTCTTTTACATACAGACATATTTAAATATAACACTTGTGTGTCATTCTTTCTTAACACAGACGAACATATACTTAAGTTTATGTTTCCTAGAGGGACGGCTCATATGTTACTCGGGCTCTGGGGTGAAATTTGTTTTTACGCTTTCTGGTGAAAAATATGGCCTGTGTTTTACCGGAGTTCACTACTCAAAAGTACCTCCAGCTTGTCAGAAATGTCTACAAATAGGATCCCTGAGAAAAGGACCTCTGTGTCATCAGTAAAGATTGAGGTATTGCATCCACATAGGGTTAGGCAGTCCCAGATTAGTATATGTAGTATGTATGTGTTGTAGAAGATGGATGAAAGACCTTGAACGTTGTGGGTAGCCTACTTTTATAACGCAATTGGGTATTGACAGCAAGTGACCGATTTTTTAGGAAACTTTGAATATTTTTTTAGGAGTTCAGGGTTGAATTTCATAAGGCTAATTTAGTGAGCTAACCCATCTCATGACAAACTGATTCAAATGCTGCTTTTATATCAAATAGTATCATGCCAGTTGATTTGGATCGTGATTGTATATATTTCATATATGCGTACATACTTAGTATAAAAATAATGGCAATATAAAATATTTAAAATTTATAACAACATAATACAATAAGCTGCTTATATCTTTAGTAAAAAGCAAACATATTTTATACAATTACAGATTAGTTTAGGTAAAATTTTTGGAATTTTATAAACAAAAACACTATTGTGGTAAATGAACATTTGAATTTGCCATAAGCCAATTACTCATGATTATGAACTACCAAAAAGTATGCAATGAATTATTTTGTAAATAATTTCCGCTACACTTTATTCAATTTCCGTTAAATTTTTTGTTGAAATTAAAATAATGGAAATTTTATTGTTTAATGGAAATATTGTTTACTTACCTCATTATAATAGTAAATCCGCTTTGCAATAATGCACTATCGACCACATTGTTCTCAGTTCAATAGTTAGTATGGAATGGACATTGTACATAATAGTTTAATTAACAAAAATATGAATTATTTATTATAATGCAAAGTGCAGAGTTCAATTATGATTAAGTTTAACTCAATTTTACTGAAATTCATAACTATTCATATGAAATAAAAATAAGCTTTCATCAAATTGGTTTTCTGAACGTTTAACTCAATGAAGCAAATAAAGAAAATTCAATACACACAACGAACAAAACGAAAAAGTAATCAAGCAACATTTCCGATTTCAATCAGAATTCCTGATATTGTTATTTACATATGTATGAAATATCCTTCCTTGGTCAGTATTTTCTTATATGCCTTCACTTGATCTTAATTCGTTTAATTAAAATTATGTTGTCCTTGTTGAAGTTGCTAGCAGACAGCAGCTATTGGTAATGGAAATGGTTTATTGTAATACATTGCCACAGGAGCCAATGAGTTTAACATCTGTCATCCTGTGCAAAGGAAGTGCGTGTTATGCAATACAATTTGCTTCACTTCAACGCTTCCATTGCTTGGCGAAATAAATTGCCAATAAATTCTTATTGATTTATGATATTTTTGCTATTTTGTTCTTTTCGTTCGTTGAGTGAAGTTAATTATGTTGAATGCATGTGTCCTTGTACAGAAAAATATATACTTACATATTATAATTGTAAATTGTCTCATTTCATGTTTTTGTTTATTTTCTCTTTTAAATTTTTTCTCTTTCAAAGTCACGGATTTTTAATTGGTTAAAATATAATTATCATTTTTGTTGACTCACAAGTAGAAATATTTTTAAATTTTAAAGATCAATAGTAAATGTATTCATCACAAGGCTTTCAATAACTGAATAAAAAAATGAAAAGAACATACATATAATAATTTCATTGAGTGTTTTTCTGTTATGTAAATTTTGAACATTTATGAAGTGTGAAATTATTTGTGTCTATTTAATTGCATGCCATTAACAATAAATTCATTTTCACAATTTTGAATTGTTGGAAAATATTTAAATAATAATGATTATACCGTACATTTATATGGGGTTTCTTGATTTTGAAACAAAGTTTGTCATACCTTTTAAAGCAATATAATAATTTCTTATTTTATATTGAAATTAGTTGAGTGGTACGCGTGGTATTCGAAATATTGTTTTAATAGTTGATATTTTACGAAACAAACCCAAATTTTCATTGTGGTTAATTTTTTTTGGGTGATAAATATATCACTTTTGTGACAAAAACAAATTACTTAAGTTTACATAACTTCAGACAGAGGTACAAGCTTTACATCCAACGAATTTGCATACATAGTATCAAAACGTTTTGCGGTGGAACAGAACCCTTCGTGTGCGAGTCCGACTCTCACTTGACCGATTTTTTATTTTATTTTAATTAGATAATTTCATTTAATTTCATTTTCTAAAAAAAAACCAGTGGGTTTTTTCAGAATCTTCATTGAATTCATTCTAAATTTCGATTGATGTCAATCGCGATTATAGACAGGTATAGTATAGTAAAGTGCTTCTTCTTCTCGCCTATGGAGTTTTTTGATTAATTTTTTTTTTTTAATTATTTAACAATACTTTTCATTTCCCCAAAAAAAAAAGTCGAGTGGAATTGTATATCACGTGTACCCTTGAACAAATATTTGTATTTCTTTTAAATATTTCTTATATAAAGAATTTAATAATATTTTTTATTTGCCTTCTCTGGTGATCTTTATGTTTTGATTTTAGTAGTTAATTCCAATATTTTACTTATTATTCTTTTGTTTATCCTAGTTTATTTTGAATTTTATCGTCTTTTTTATTTTATTTTATTTTAATTTGATGATTTCATTTTTTCTCATTTTTAAAACAAATCCATTGGGGTTTATGTTTGAACAATCAGTGCGTTCTAATTTTTAGACAGGAATGTTTTGTCCTTTGAGTTATAAATAATGTATATGTTTATTTTCATCTTCTGTGGATGCAGACTTCATTTCATATTTATTTTTAATTTATTTATTGATTATTTTGTTTTTTTTTTTTAAAGAATCAACAAAACTTTTAATTTCCAAAAAAAAAAATAAATAAAATCGAGTGGAATTGTATATCACTCGAGAAACACATGTGTTTCGTTTAAATGTTTCTTATCTACAGAATTGAATAATATTTTTTATTTGCTTTCTCTAGTTAACTTTGTGTTTTGGTTTTAGTAGTTAATTCCAATATATTAATATCTTTTTATTTTTCCTTGTTTATTTTGAATTCTGGAAATATGTACCAATAAATATTCGTCTTTTTTATTTTATTTGGATTAGAGATAATTTCATTTAATTTCACTTTCTCAATAAACCAGTGGGTTTTTTCCATAATTTTCTTGGAATTCATTCCAAATTTCGATGGATATCAATCACTTTCATATACTGGTATATTTTGCATATCCTTAAGTTCGCCTATGGAGTTATGGAGTTTATTGATTTATTTTTCTTTTTAGTTATTCAATAAAATTTTTAATTTCGCTATTTTTTTTTTTTGCCTTCTCGGTGATCTTTGGGATTTGGTTTTAGTAGTATTCCAATATTTTGCATTTTTCTAGTTTATTTTATTTTTTTTTTTTTTGATAATACCAATTTATTCTCATTTAAAAAAAAACAGTGGGGTTTAATCTGTTGCAATATATACATTTGTCGAAGGGGTTTCAACCGCAATTATAGACAGGAATATTTTGCCCTTAGAGTTATAAGAAAAGCAATGTGTCTCACTCATACATTTAAGGACACTATTGAAGTGAAACTGCTGCTCAAAATGTAAGGAATCAAGTTCTTGAAATAATTACTAGAGTTCTGTTCTATAATATTATTTAATTATTTTATTTGGTGATACACTTTTAAATTTTTTCATAGCAAAATTTCAAGTGCCCCAGTTAATATTTTATTACCTAAATTATAATAGTTCATGTATTTATTGTTTATGTTATTGCTCTCAGTTGTAGGATATTGGAAGAGATTTGACGGTTTCTATGTGTTTTATTCCTCGCTAGGTTTGGACAGTCAATGGAGAGTGTCTCACCAGAGGAAGATCAGTCTATATTCTTTTATAGTCTTTACGTTTATTTACTTGCTTCGCACATCCAAACTTGTTGCATACCTTTTTCCAAAAACAAACGGAATAGATTACACAGGCCTGCGAGATTTTGTTACAAGAACCTGTGGTACTAATTCTCGTAGGTTTTTGCGCGCTGAACACGAATCTGATGTCCAAAATGGTCCATCACGTCAGGATTTTGAGTAATTCAAGGTCAAATGTCCCAAAAATGGCTATTTTGGCCACTTTTGGGAATTTTTTCTGGGATATCAAAATTTTTTCTTTAATTTTCCAAAGCTCTATCATCTATAGCAGCACTCATGTGAGGATCCCATTTTGATTTGCGTACAATTTGGCACTCAGTAATTTTGCAAGTTTTGTGCGGTGTCTTTCTTGGTTGAACATTTTCTGAGGTATTATTTTTCTTAAAATGGTAAGGGTATTTTAAATGTAGTGAAATATGTTTTTCTCTTTTAACACAATTATAAATAACATTATGGACATTTTAAAGTTATCAAATTGAAAAAATTGAATTCAATTTTCGATTGCATTGCATTGATGCTCGCGAAAGTATGCAATAAAAAATATTACATTTATGATACAACAAAAACAACACACAACATTTTTACAGTAAATGATTTCAACACAACTTATTTGGTAATATTTTATTTCACAACCAACCAACCATTAAAAGTGAAAACAAAATAAATACAGTAAACCAAAAATGAAATGAACATGAACTGAAATTTATCTCAATTCAAAAGTATTTTACTACAGTACATATAAATAAATCACTTTTGCAAGAATTTGTAAGTCGTATCTATGTATGTGTATTTTCTAAGAAAATCTATGTTGAACCTTATGCGAAGCAGGGAAGAGAATTTTAACAAAACTTTATTGGAAACATTTAGCAAGTGCAAAATTTATTATCAAGTTGAACTATTCAAGTGCTTGAAGGCTTATTCATAGAACTCCAAATTCAAATATTTATTCATTTTTTGATTCATTTGTTCATTCCATTCAGATACTGTACAAACATAAATGTAGTATATCTAACTACAATTACATAAAATTAAAACTACATAAAACTTTGAGGCTTGGAGCATTGAAAAATTCTTGTAAAATTTTCGTAATTTAAATGAAATAAATGTACAATGAATTTTCACCGCAAAAAACTAAAATCTTTTATGTAACTTGTGAAATTCTTAGTCTTATTTTAATTCCTATTTCTTATAATTAACATAAATTCTTTGCTAAAGAATCCTTACTCCTGCTGATGTTGAAGTCATAAACTTTTTCCTTAACATTTATATTTCATTGAATTTCTTTTCTTCTCCATTTGCTTTTTCCTATTCTTTTGTGTTTTATGTTTGATTTTAGTTTCTGCTTTTCTTTTTGGTTTAACTTTAAAATTTCTTGTGAATAAATTTGAACAAATTTTCATCTTGGACTTTAGTATTTTGTTCATTCCACGAAAAAAATTAAAGTGCAAAGTCTGCAACAATGTTGCGAAGAACCGCCGCAGGATGCGTTAAAAGTTGGTTTCATAGTAATTTTCTAAAGTATCTACTAGAGTATGCCACAGACACAGAACATTGAAGATAGTGAAATAAGGAGCAATCGCTGATTGGGTGGGTTGCTTTCCCAGATTACTCGTATAAGTTTTAGTTGTTTTTGTGGTTTATTTTGAAGATTTTACAGAATTTACTTTTATCTACATTGAGTTCTTTTATTTGAGGTTTTTAGTTTAGTTTAGAATGAAGAAACAAAGAAGAGAATAAGTAAAGCAAAGTAAGTTTTACTTGTACATACAAGTAAGATGAAAAATAATCAATGATTAAAGAAATGAGCGGAAATGTTGTTATTTTATCCTGAAGCAATTTTCTAACTATTTTTTAAAATTTTTGTTTTTGTTTTTCGGTATATTCTTAAATTATCTAACCCTTGTTAATTGATGTAGAAGTCGAAGTTCAATAACTTGAGTTCTAAAATTATTCATTACATTCAGTTTTTTGTTATTATTTCTTAAAATATTCAGTAATTTGTATTTAATCGTTTTTATTACGCTGGGGTACAGTTGAAAAGTATTTGGAATAATTTTAACCAATTTCTACTTGTCTACCCATACCTGAATACAAGTTAATAAGTAAAAGTGATTTATTTGTTTAAATTTTTGTGATACCTGATATTTTACGAATGTAATGATTATACCTTCAAAAGTAGCGAGTCACAGCGAAAAAAACCACCGTTTGCTCAAAAATGGTCATCACAACAAGACACAAATAAAATGTTGCCTCAAACACTGAAGACACAGCTTTTTTTCATGCAAATTTTTCAGTGACGTTATTATTCGAACGTGCGGCCCCCAAATATTATACGATCGATTGTACACAATTTCATTTTGTTGACTATCACAGTGTGTGCGCGAAAGGCTCATGTGACTTTGATTGTATGAAAAATCTAAAAGTTTGATCGATTAGTCGCATAATGCATGTTTAGCATTAGTACCACCTAAATTGAGTCGAACCATGCAGCTCTCTCTAGTTCGTAGTGAATTTTAAAATTTATCTTGTATCATTCGTATATTGTTACATATAGAATATTACCCAAAAATCTTTTTGACCTTTAGTATGTCGTCATTAACACACATTAACAAAAGGATTCCACTCAACTGAGTTGGTTAGCTAACAATTGTCACCAAAAACTCCCACTATTACTACCAACAGCAGTATAAATTGATTGAGAATTATAACAACTACGAATGAAAATAATCAACGTGAATTGATTGAGAATTATAACAACTTCGAATGAAAATATATCAGCTGTTCACGGCTGCTGTGTGAGTCAAACAATGACTGCAGTTGTTTTTGTTGGCTCGCAAGAGGTGGACAAGAGAAGAGAGGGGTTGAGAGATGAACGAAATAGTTAATACAGAAATGAGTTAAGGCGTATGTGTGAGTGTTTGTGTATGGGCAGTTTCAATGATCGCGTCGTTTACGAATTTTGTAAAGACAGTAATTTTTATTCTATTGTTTTTCTATGGTTTTACATAAGATTTGTCGTATGTATGTTCTTTATACTTTTACTGAAGAATGTTTTTCACAAAGATTTCTGTTTGATTAATGAAGATACTAGAGTTATACAAGTTCAAGATATTGAAGAAAATTTGTATATAATTTTTATATAAATGCTACTGCATCTTGATTTTAGTCTTGTAACTTAGTCTACAGCTTCAGTTACTTCGTGAGTCTGGTATCCATTAAGAGTTCCAAAACTTTCTTAGGAGATAGTACATATGTATCTGATATGTTATATGTATTGTATGTGCATAAATATTTTTCTCTATTAGCTTGAAGCCCCATTGCTATAGCTGATAAACAAATTTATATGGTATTTTAAATAATTTACAAATAGATCCATTCTTATCTCCATTGTTGTACCGGTACTGGAAATATGAACCAGGTATACAATATTTAGTTATAAAGAATTACATATATTGTATATGCGCGTCAGTTTCAATTGATTGTTCACTGCTGTTGATGTATTGTATCTATCTATCTATCTATCAATCTAGTTGTTAAATTGCTAAGATATGCTTTTAAATTAATTGTAATTAATACTTTGCTTAGCTTTTGCATTTGTTACAATATTTTTTTCTATACAATGATCGAAAAGCTAAAGAAACTTTTCAGGATTGCTTCAGACTGCTTGTATGTGAGAGTAATCGAGCTAGTGGGTTAGCATGCTGCGAGAGTTTGCTGTGAAATTTTTGTTTCATTTGGACCAGTTCGGTTTTAATTAGTGAGACGTTAAGGCCTTTGTAGATATTCGCGTTCAAAATGTACCAGGGAGCACCTTTTAGAAAGCGAAGTATTTTTGATTGAGCCTAGACCGAAAAAACCAAATATCGAAGACGAGCCAAAACACGTCCAAGCAAAACAGCTGTCAAAAATTAACTAAATATTCAAAATGACCGACCTTGTCAGCATAAGTGGAGGACATGAGTGCCAACATAATGCCACAAAATCGAAAATCGGATATACGTAGCCCGCTTAAATTCAATATTCGCGATACTTTTTGAAAAAGCCTCGTACATTGGCTTTATTAAGCTCTAAATAGTAGCACCTTTAAATCGATGCATAGACCAGATCTTGGATTTAAGAGGCAGTGGTGGAACTTGGCTTTTAAATTCATGCAAATTTTTTTAGTTTCTATGTATTTCCGCCAGGTGAGTCGTCTGTCCAATTTAGGGTGAATGTCAAGTGCTTATATTTGTCCGGATTGACTTTTAGTTATCCTGCCAGTCCGGTACAAGTTGCAAGTGATATCTTAGCTGTTTCGACTCTTTTTTAAGGCAGCGGTAGCGACTGGTAATTGAGTGTCATCTGCAAAGGTTGATGCCATAAGGTGGGGATTTGTAGGGATGTCAGTGGTGAATATGACACATAAGAGCGGGCCAAGAACACTGCTTTGTGGGACGCCATCGTTTATGAGATACTGGTGCGCAAATAAATGAAATAGTTTCTAAAGATTACAAGCATTGAAATGCCATAGCTAACTTTTTAAATAACTCAGGTATTTATGGCAAAATAGAACTAAGTGTCAAAAAAGACAGTCAGCTTAATGGACATAATTGGACATATCAGAAGGTTAAAGCGCCAGTACCCAATGCATAGATCACTAAGCCATATTTTTTCATCCAGAAATATTTCAGTACAAGACTGGCCACCAATAAGTCCGGACCTTAAACATATTAAGGATATCTTGGGACTTCTCTCCGCAGAAGATTATTCGACACAGGAAAGGAGCTACAAACTGCAATACAACAAGAATGGACTTAAAACAGCCCAACCACGCTGAAATCACTTGTAGACTTCCTGCCATTTCGCCTTAATCAGGTTAAAATTCTAAAAGGATATCATTCTAATCTTTTCTATTATTCTCATCTCATTTAAAGTTGTTACGTTTTTAACGGAAAAGTCTTAATATGCACATATAATTTTTTTTAATGTGATTTTCTTTACTTCCAAGTTTTTTTATATTTTTTAATGCATAGTGGAATAAAGACTCATTTGGCTTGATCAATATGATTTTGATTAATAAAACTCTATACTTTAAATAATGATTACTCGTCTTAGACAATAAATACTTCTCTTATAAAGGCATGAACATATAAAGTATTTACGCAATTTTTTAAGATCAATTATGTTCCGAATTCTGTGTCGTGTCACAACAAATGCTTTGCTATTTTTACTTTTTCTTTACAAAGTCAATAGATTAACTAATATATATTTTCCTTGAAATGTTTAGTCCAGAAACCTAAGACTAACTTCTAAGCTGAAGATACACAAATGATCTTGTTGCCTACTCAACGTTAGAGAGTTGGAGTGTGTAACAATTCAAAGCAGAAATATTATTATACTCGTATTTTGATTTGACATATTGAATCATGTTTAAAGAATCGTACTTACTTTTCGCAAATCAGATACTCTTTACCTTGTCAATCTGCAAGCTTAAATTGTTACCTACCTCAAACGAAACCAAATCAACTTCGAACCTACAAATGTCTCACTTAAAGCTTTTCCTAAGTCCTCATCATTATTATTATCATTAATGAACTTGAACTCAATACAATAGTTACCATTCATGGATACAAAAAGAGGACAGAAAAAAAAGAAATCGCAATATACATTTCTTTATATACATGTAGATGTATCTATGCATGTATATACATACAATAGATTGAGTTCCATTCTTTGGTTACGTATGTAGATACTTTTGTACATTCATGTAATGCTAGTGAATTCCATTTAATTTTGGTATTTTATGCATGAGCACATACATTCACCAACATCATGTAACAATGGGACAAAGGACAACATTCGTATGCACAGCAAAGGAAATGTTTTGGACAACAAAACAGAAAAAAAAAAAGAAAAAGTAATATAAATAAAAAAAGCAAAGAAATAAAAGGAAGATACAACATAAAATATACAGTGAAACTATCTTCATAGAAGTACTACATACACATGTAAATGGTTAAAGCAAAAGAAAAAAAGAAAAATGATTGTACAAGTAAACAAATAGCGAACAAACGAACGAAACAGAACCTAAGAACTAACTAAAGAAACGAATGAACTTGTCAGAAAAGCATTTTATGATTGTTTTCTGCACCAAAAGGACTTTTAATACAAACGGAAACTGAACTGAACAACAAAACGAAGGATACATTAAGACTGAGAATACATTTGAGGCTGAAAATACATTTTAGGGCAACATTTGATACCATACAAACGTTTCTTCCTTTTCTCTATACACACTCACACACACACACTTTGACCGAAAATGTATCTTATTTATATGAATAGGTAAAACATGCCCTCAAGGCATAAAGGCGTGCTCTATTTCTATATGGTATAAGTGAGTGTTTTATGTATATGTCGTTGTAGATTTGTTACTTCTACAAAGTATCTTTTGTATCTGCTAAGAAGTATCAAATCTTTATAACATTTGTATTACGAATTCGAATGCATTTGAACAACAAAAGACTACTACCACGTCTACCTAGAAATATTGTACACATGCCAGACCAGACAATAAGTTCCTTCTGGTTATCATCAATGTATTCATATGTCTTCCAGATAACTGGGCGTATTCGCGTTTTTCAGCTCAACTCAACTCAACTTTATACGCTTCTTCGTCCTTTTGTTTGACATGACAAAGACATGACAGCAACAGCCCATGCTGCCACAACAACTACAACAATAATAAAAGCAAGTAAAATGTTGAAATGTTAATAGTGACAGTGAAAATGAAAGAAAAAAGAAAGTAAAAAGAAAGATGAATGCCAGATTCAGTCGGCGTTGAGTTTCGTTGTTCTCATTGTCGTCTGTGGATCTGTGTATCCGAATGAATAGTAGTTGGTTGGTCGGTAATCGTCTTTTCAAATTTCAGCTTTTGATTTATGGCATTTGTCGTCTCGACATCCTTTTACTACTATTTACACCCACACATACATACATACATACATACGAGTATATGCGAATGAATAAATCCTGTCGTAACCACATGCCTTCTATGAGTACTTCTTTGGTTTCAAAAATCAATAGTGCAGCTTTAAATGTCAGAATACCTAAGTGCGTACTTGTATGTATATACATATGTATGTTATGTGTGCGTGTGAATATCTCTGCGTATGTGTACTATGATGTGTCTTTGAATTGATTTCATGCTGCTGCAAAATTTCTCCTTTTTTTTGTTCGGCAATCCTCTTAAAGTCGTTTACTTTGATTTGTGGTCAGTATTACTATGTGTCTTTCAGTAGCTTACGTCTCGTATACGTAATATGTATTTTTGTGTTAGCACATTCAGAGTTTGCAGTTTGATAAAGCCAATAAATTGTTAAACAATGTGATAAATTCAAGCCTACAAACATCATCTGAGTACATCACCTAACAAGCATTATTCATTTGTACTACAATATTAACTTAGACTTCGAGTTTGTTGGCTTCGAAGAGTCAGTCATTGTCAGAAGATGTCAGAAGTCAAAAGGCAAAATTAGTAAAGACAATTTCAATCATTATTTTCTTTTTCTATCTTTTTGTTTAGTTGAAGAAAAATGATAGCTGTTCATGTATTCGAACAATAGACAGTAGGCAATCAATCAACTCTGTTGAATCTTTTGTTTAAGAAATCTGAGTGTTTAGTTGGGGGATGTTAGCTAAGTATATATATGTAATTAAATAAAAGAAAACAAAATCAGGAATCTTTAATAAAATTAGTGAAAGAAAATATGTTGAGAATTAAAGAATAAATTATATATGTGGCCCATATCTACGTATATAAGTTATCAACTTTGTATTTTGTAAAAGAGTTTATCAGTTTGAAAATGATTAAGAAATATTTGGAGAATGAAAGAAAGTACGTAAGGTTGCTGTCAGAGGAGCAGCTTATTTGGACGGGTGTGGTATAAAAGCAATTCTAATAACATATTTGCTGTCGGTTTATTACTTTAAAAAACTGCTTAAGTAATATATTTTCCGAGGATAAGACGCTTGTATCGGCTTCAATTATTTACTTAAAAAAAATAAAAACAAAATAAGTATTGGATTATGTCAATTTATTGCTCCGTTTTAATAATGCTTCTTCCTTCAAAACAGTGGAGTCGTGTACAATCCGCAGCCAATATATTTACCAAGATGTAACTAAATATCAAATTAAAATATTCCTTTCTAACTTATTTTACTTGAGCTAATTTTAAGCTCAAAAGGTGTATTGTATCTTAGATTAAGTATTCTTTCAAAAATTTTTTCTTGTACAGGTGTGTTATTTGACTCTATCAAAATTGAGAATATTTTGGAACATGCTATTAATAAATGTTATCTCCGTTTTGATCACGAAAATGTAGAAAGTCTTTTTCTAACACGTACCATTTAAAAGTCATGATAAAGTATCATCTATATATATTAAAGTGGAGGCATGTGTGTTTCCTATGGATTCTAAAACTGTTGGACTGATTTAGATGAAATTTTCAGGGAAACTTAAATATAGTCTAAAAAGTGTTCCTGTGAAGTTTGGCACGGGTTGGAGCAGCTGTTGCTACTCTTTGCGTTTGGAAGAAGAATATCCTTTTTGAATTGGATTTAGATTATTTAGGAAAAAGGGCATTTCTGATAGTTTGAAGATGGCGTTGGTCGAATCGTAGATCGTATTATCGTAGATATCTCCACATGACCGCATATGTGCCAAGGTGGGCATGTCTCCACATTGTGTATATAAGTGTGGGTGATGGCGCTGTGAACAATTCGAAGACGATTGGTACGATGGTACTTTTTTCTGGATCAACTATCCGGATAGAAGGGTTGCACAAGGTTTGGGTTGATAACTTTGTACCCATGTTGATAAGACAAAACTCAGATTTTTGCTCCATAAATAACTTTCGGAAGAAAGTCCATTGATGTTGATATTTGGTAAAGCTCGAAGAGTCATGATAATTGAAAAAAAATTTAAAAAACATCTAGGTTGGTGGTGCATCAGGTGAAATCAAATTAAGTATGACTCGATTTTGATACCTGTGGATAGATGTGTATATCCTTG
Organism: Amiota communis; assembly: GCA_037043315.1. NCBI lineage: Eukaryota > Metazoa > Arthropoda > Insecta > Diptera > Drosophilidae > Amiota > Amiota communis. The sequence continues at coordinate 409,923 of JBAMAV010001270.1, forward strand.
TGTTGTATAGTTGGGACCCTATTACTAAGCCTTCGCTGTCCGTCCGTCCGTCAGTGGGCTGTATCTCATTAACCGTAAAAGGTAGACTGTTAAAATATTCAACATGAATTTCTATTACCGCTATAAAAACAAATGATAAATTTTTTGGAAAATCCACCGGAAAAGTCTGAATTTCCATAATTATTTCAAATAAACAAAACATTGTATCACTGCCACACTGCTTTCTACTGTCTACAACATTTTGTGTGTGGCTGATATGCAGTGGTGTGGTGAAGCAGTTCTTATATTTAAATTGCCTAAAATTGTAAATTCTGTTAATTTTTTTTGGAGTATACTTTAAGGGGCTATTTGAATATTTTGCGATGAAAACAAAAGCAAAGCAAATAAATATATAGCATGTATCAACAAGAGCGTTATTAGCATGCATACAGAGATAGTTTGATTTTTTTTTTTACTATAAAGTATTTTATTAACATTTTGAAAAGCTTTTCATATTCTCTATTAATATTTCTTAGTAAATTTTCCAAAACTCATCTAAACCCATTTGAAATTTATACAAATTAAATAGATATAATTTTAATTTACTCATCTACTCTATTTTCCTAATTTACACAATAAACAAAAGTTTCCCAACATCAAAAACTCGCTAAATAAAAGTTTTTTTCATTGCATTTGGCCATCAAAAAACAACAAACATTAAAGCATTAAAAACAGTTAACTTCACACGGATTTAAGTTTTGTGGCATTAAAAGTTCAAATTATTTAAAATATTCTAGAGTTTTAAGTTTATTTAAATAATTGTCCTTCCAGTTCTCAGTGTTTTTAAATAAATTGAAATAAAATACTATACGCCATGTTGACCCGTTTTTAATGAAGTCGCATAAGTTTTTAATGTAAATTATGAGTGAGTGCTAGTCCTTTTCACAACTTTATTCAAGGTTTAATTAAAAAAAGTAGAAGCTTTGAAGTTGTCACATGAAAAAAATTAACTCACTCAACGTTCAACTTGTTAAAAATGGCAACGACAAGTCGTAATAGAATACAATGGAAAGACTGTGCCTCAATTATGCAAATTTCTCATAAGCCTCTTGGGGTGGCAATTTATCTATAATTTTTTCTGTTTTTCCTTGAAAGTAAGTGAAAATAAAGGATTAAGTTCTTGTTAATTATGTGAAAAGAAGAAAATTTGTCAAATGAAACTAATTAGCGAGACTAATTATTTTTTGCGCTGTTCTTTTTTTTTTGTTTGTAGTTTTATAGGCGCATATTTTATGAGTTACGAGAAAGAGAGTCTTTTATGTTCAAAGTTTTACTACATATTGTCATGGATGTAACTATTTCGTATTGTAATCCTTATGCCTGATTGTAATAAAAGAATATCTTTTACAAAGATGATTTACCCTCTGTCCCAAAAAAATATATTGTTATACCCCCTTACAGTAATCAAGATGAGCGACGTCCTTTACAGAGAGACGGTCCAATATCACATTGGAATCTAGGAACTATCCAGAGAAAGACTATTAAACATTAAATATTTTGGGCATTTATGATCTACTTATATGTACATTCAGTTATCAGATGAAGTAAGATTTTGTCGAATTCCCTGCAGAATATGCTGTCTCCAGGTCCAGATAATATAGCAAACATTTTCCTAAATACGCACTTAAGTTTTTGCCCTTTATTTTCAATAAGTCCTTAATCATACCAAACCTGGAAAAGTTGCTGAATGTCCAGAAAGTTTTCGAGCAATCAGCTCTTGTATGGTTTCTCTAAACTCTTTGAACGAATTTTAAAAGATTAAATATGCACATTGATGGAAATAATGTTCTTCCATCAGCTATATTTGAAAAAAAAAAAAAATCCATCGGCATAGATACCTTGGGTGAGCAAGCGGCCTTTCACACTGTGTGGCACAAAGGTCTTCTTCATAAACTTCTTAACATTGGTGTACCAACATACCTTGTCCTATAACATACGCAGATTTTAATCTGACAAATAGTTTTGGATGATTTTGGATGGAGTCATATCAAATAAAAAATAGATAAGGGAAGTCCCCTCCCCACCTTCAATTACTGCAATACTTTAATATTTGCTGATGACACTGCCCTTTATTGTTCTGGCAAAGACTGTAACAATAATAATAATTGGCGCTACAACCGTGTGTCGGTTTTGGCCGAGTTCAAGAGAGCGCGCCAACTTGTTCTGTCCTTTGCACGCTGGCGCCAGTTGGAGATTCCCAAAGTCGACAGGACCTGCGTAGCTTGGTCTCTCCAACGGAGATGTGGACGTCCGCCACCCAGAGGTACTGTCTCGAAGGGCTGCCGTGCCGGAGCTACTTCATTCATACGCGAAACGTGGCCAAGCCACGCTTCACTATGTCTATGTCCTTGTATAGCTCATACAGCTCGCTGTTCCATCGAATACGGTACGGATTTTACGGAGTATTTTTTTCTCAAACGTTCTCAATGCGTTCTCATCGTTGTTAGTCAACGTCCAGGCTTCTGCCGCATACATCAGGACGGGGATGATGAGTGCCTTGTAGAGCGTGAGTTTGGTTTGTCGAGAGAGGGCTTTGCTTTTCAATTGCCTACTGAGCCCAAAGTAGCACATGTTGGCAAGAGTGATCCTCCGCTTGATCTCAAGGCTGACATCGTTCTTGCTGATGATGCTGGTGCCAAGATAGACAAAATCGTCAGCATATGCCAGCAACGTGACACTTTTGTAGAAAATAGTGCATTCGGCGGCCCGAATAATTTTTTCCAGTAGGAGGTTGAAGAAAACTCGTTTGGTATGAAACGGCTCGGAGAGGTTCGTCCCAATTCTGACGGAGCTTGTGGTGGCGCTCAACGTCATACTGCATAACCGTATTAGGTTAGCGGGGATATCAAACTCAGACATGGCAAAGACTATAGTGAAGTCCAAATGATCCTCGAAGAAGCTTTATATACCTTTGCAAGATACTTTCATAAGTGGAAGATGAAACTTAATGCTCACAAAGCTAATGAAATATGCTTAACTTCGAACTTACAGGTCGGATCCCAATATCAAATATCTCAGACTATACATAGATAGCAGACTAACATTCAGCCTGCATATTGGTAGTACAATAGATAAAATAAGTAGAACTATCAGATATCAGAATATTATATCCTTTCATAAACAGGAAGTCACTTCTTCCTATTGCAAATGAACTTTTTCTGGTAAAAATTATAATTATTTCAATTATGGTTTATGGTTCGGAAGTTTGTGGCGATTGTGCAGCTTCTCAAACTACTTTTTTTATTTATTATCTGTTTTTCTTAGTAGTAAAGTTAACATAACATAGCTAGAACTCTACAATATAAATTGTCAAACTGTAAGCGTACAAAAATATAGGAAAAAAAAACGAATTGAGATGCTGTTAAAATCTCAGTGTCTATGGAGATCACTTTCTATGCCAGTATGAATCATTAGCGTGATCATTGACAAAACTACCAATATCCAAGATCCTATATGATAAAAAATCACTTAAAATTGCCTTGAATTGTCTTAGTCTTAGAAGAGATTTCCTAGACTGAAATTGTTTAATACTCATTGAAATATCAAATGAATCCTTAAGTACTCAAGTTTACAGAATTTTGTAATCAAGTAATGGTTGATAATCTGGCAACACTCACCACACTAGAAACAAAACAGAGAGTAAGTTTACTTTAATCTGCAAAGAAGTTCAGCTCTGAAACTCGTTCAATATCTCTCAGGTTTACTCTCTTGAATTTTAACAAAACTCACATTATACTGAGTGTGTTTGTGTCTGTCCATATAAGTAGAAACAGGAAAAGTTGCATTTTAGGTGACCCTGTATTTTACTGTAAAAACAACAAAAAAGCAACAGTTGCTTCTTGAACTTGTTCTTGATGATCCACGTAACTTATAAGCAAACATCATCCAACCTCGTCTTACTCTTTATAGAAAGAACTTCATTGTTTTCTTGTTTTTGTATTTTTGTGTTGCTGCTGTTTGTGGCATGCAACGCGGAGACTTCATTTCGTTTTCGTTTGCGCGTTGAATTCAAACGAGTTTTTCCACTATTCTCCCAACTAAAAATATGAAGAACAACACAAGCAAGAAAAGAATATGATGAAGAAGACAAAACTGAAGAAAAACAAGATGATGATAATGAGAATGAGAATGATGATGATGTTGCAATGTTGATAAGAATGATTGAAGTAAAAAGTTGAACTTTGTTACCATGAAAATGAAGATTTGCAAGTAAATTAAAAAAAGGAAATAAATAAATAAACAAATACTAGGGAGAGAGAAAAAGCAAAACTAGCGAACAGGTTACTTAATGAAAGTGAAGATGTAATGAAGAGAAAAGGAAAAAAAAAATCTTATATAAATAATATTCTAATATAAGTGACAAGGAAAAAAAAAAAAACCAATAAAGTGAGTAAAAGAAAACTATGTAAAATAAGTTTTAACTAGTATAAAACTTTTTCTTCTGATATTCCAATCTGCATTTCTGTTTTGGTGTTGAGTACTCGTACTTATTTTGTTTTCTTGTTGTGCATATTTTTTCTTATTTACACAAAAGTTCTTGTTCCTGATGATGCCTTCACTCACAGGTTTTAGTTGTCTAAGTTTCAGTCAGGCAGTCAGATAAACATTTTTGTTCTTTCTTTAGTTAGTTGAAAGAGAAACTTGTTGAGGCGTGCATAATCGAATCGTTAAAAAAAAAAGAAAAACAAGAAACTAAAACAAAAAATCAAAAAACAAGTTTTATCTTCAAACTCAATTTTAGCGAAGGATGCACTCGTTCTTTTCTTCATTTATTTACTTGTTTCCATTATTTTTCAATACTTAATTTTGTTTCTTTGTTTGAATTTTTAAGTTCCGTCTAAAATCGATTTTGGTTGGCAACAAAATGCAAGTGAAATAAAATAAATTTATCAATATCGTTGAGTAAGTCAACTGAGTAACATTTATTTAATATTTTTGTTTACTTTTTTTCTTTACAATAGTATAAATGAAATTGACATTTGTTGTAATGTTCAATTGTGTTGCACATGAATGCTTTTCATTATGTTTGAAATAGAATAATACATAAATCAGAAAGAAAAATAAAACTGTTATAGAAATGACAATTGACAATAAATTTCTTTCATTGACATTTCATTTTATTTCATTTTTTTTTTTTTGCTAAGCTAAAAAAGGAAATATTAGCGAAAATACAATAGATAAAATGAAATGAATTTTTATGTTCAAAATAAGATAAATTTGATTTAAAATGTCACATTTTGAATTGATGGATTAGAAACAAATAAGGTTTTAAAGTGAAATTCTTTAAATTGTAATTCTTGTACTGGAAATTCATTTTCAGGATAAAATAATAATAAGAAAAAAATACTAGAGAGCTTTTGTATTTTTCAGCTTTGATAGAAGTTTCCTAAATGTTTAGTTAGTTGGTTGCCATGATTTCAAGATGCATTGGGTCATATTGGCTTAGCACCTAAAAAGCAAAAAAATAAATAAAATATTTACTATTTGTAAAGAATGAAGATTACACAGATGTCAGAGGTTCCAAAGCAGTGTTTAAATTGCTCCTGTCGTGGAGGTAAAAATCTTAAAATAATTGCTTAACTGAGCATTGACAGTTTTCATAATATATGTACAACCGAACTTTTGCTTCGAATGCTGCTTTTGAAAATCCGCAATAGTCGCAACCAACTGTTTAAAACAATCGTCGGCGAGAGTTTATTCTAGCAAATTTTGCCAATCACGTCGTTTAACGTATACACTCTACTCTTAAATTCTTTTCCCCTCGTGGGATTTTATATCAATACTGTACTCATGTACTACATTTTTGGTTATTGACACTAAATGCTAGTAGTTTATTGTGCGTGATATTTTCACTGACTAGGGACAGTAATCGATGCAACTGCGACGCTTCTTGTCTATTACTGTTCTCTTTTCGAAACATAAGTGTTTTGAAGAAGATACTATTTTGTGTCACCTTTTGAATGATCAAATGTTTCATATGAGTAAAAGGATAGTTTTTTTTTAAATTTTTTTTTTATTTGTTTATTTACTATCTGTCCATATAAGGGCAATCAATAAATAAGTACATTTATATAGAACGTGAAGAAAGATATGAACATGAGTGATAGTCAGACTTCAGCATACAGCGTTTAGAAAACGGACGGGGAGGTCAAGCGGATGCTGTCTTCGTAGCCTTCTGTTGAGTCGTATGTAGTAAGCTACATACCGTCGTATTCCTTCTATGACCAGTGGTACCCGAAGGTCTCTGTGCAGCATCGAATTTCGTACATAAAACGGAACACTCACTATTCTCCTCAGAAGCTTCGATTGAAACCGTTGGATGATTTCTCTTTGGATGCTGTATGTCCATATTGGCTTGTACAACATGCTCCTGCCTGGGTAGCACCGAGATACGTAGCATTGGGATTAATGAGGACATATTCGCCGTTTAAGGCAACTGGATAAGTGATACGCCTAAGCGTAAAGGCCGTGTGGCCACTGCATATACGAGGCGTAGTGCGGATGCTAAAAACGCTGTATCTTCTGCTTTTGTTGCAACCAGCAGATGTTTATCACCGTGAACCAGAATTCCTGCCGTATAAAGTGTGTAGAGGATAGATATACTACCCTGTGGAACTCCCGCGGCGATGCCGGAAATAGCATAATTGTATCGTGCGTAGAAGGTCCTATCTTTTATTTAAGACTTTAGAAAGAGGTAGTCTGGTGTCGGAAAAATCTACATAAAAGGATATTAACGTTTATTTTATTTCATGTCTCTTCCATTTGTTGTCGTTAGGTGTAGAATAACTTGTGTCACCAAGAGTGTATAAGACCATAAGTTTCTATCAAATGCAATAATATAGACATTTTCGCGTTATTTAGCAATGAGCTTGTTATTAAAGCCATTGCATGCCCTGTATCAAGTGCACAGAATGATAGAAAATAACATAAACGGCATAATAAATGGAGGAGAAATGTGACTTGCGTTTGCCTTTATCAGCAGTCAATTCGCAAATGATTAAATTTAAATTAAAGTGAGGTTGACTTGTGTCTAAATAGTATGCCAAAGCTTGATTTACAAGCGAGGTAGCGGGCTTTTGAAGCTAGAGACTAAGTGCAGGTGAAACTACAACAACGCAAATCAAAATTGTTGTTACTGCGTTAATTGCTTATATGTATGATCGCTCTGTTGTTCCAACTGTCAATTGTCTTAGGTTTGCTTTGTTGTTGTAAGTACTTTGTAGATTAAAACTTTGATTTTCACTAAGCTTGATTTCAGGCCTACTCCCTGCAATAAGCATACCTTTCATTCCATTCATAACTCCAATTCAACAACTTATTCTACAACTACTTAAGATTAAGCCTAAAGCTTTTAGTTTTTTTTCTAACAATGAAAAAATATCATTATTTGTTGTTTCAGTTTTCTTTTGATATGTAAAGACGAAGAGATAAGTAGTCATCCTAAGCACTCCTTTTCCCAATTTATAATACTTAAATATCTCTTGACATGTTCACAACGTTCACATTTATTAAATACTAGTTGACCTGGGCAGATTTTGTCCTACCTTCTATGTATTGTAGATCGCCTTTTATGGTATGTTTTAATGACTACAAACATTTACAGAACGAAATACTCGATAATTAGTAAATGATGGGTAAAAAATACAAAAATAACAACAACAACACAAAATTCAAGAACCAGCAGTACCACATCTCGCTTCATTTATGCAAAGCCAGAAATAGTGTGTTTAAAATCTTGTGGTTTCAAAAAAAAGCTTGTTATTTTTGTGTAATTTGATTTTGCATCAAATCAGTGGCTTTTTCGTGATGCCTGCATAAACATGTTTAGTCTACGATTTCATTATTCAATATGTATAGAAAAAGATAAGAATATCTTGATAAATATTTCAATTCTGATACGTTATTAGTTCTGCTATATTTTTATACTTAAAAATTAGCTACATAAAATAACAAGACTTAAAATCTATAAAAAACTTATAATAAATCAACAAAAAATCTTCTTGAAAAAGAACTTGGAATAAATTTTACTTTCTATAAACCAATTTTTTCCAGTCAATTTCACAAAATACTCGACTTCAACTTTTTCTCTTCTTATGTACAATAGTATGCATGTTATAATTTGAATTTCTATCAGGATATTTCTTTTCTTTATCTGTTTCTGTTTTTTTTATTATTTCGTTTTCTTACTCTCCTTATTGTTGATTTTTTATGTAAACCATATCAATGATGAAAATTGCTATGAATATTTCATAAGCATAAAAAATATAGAGAACTTGCTCAAAGTAAAAATCAAATTCAACCCTATCAATGCTTTATGCAAATCGTAAAAAAAAACTCCATTTGAATATTTCATTAAAAAAAAGTAAAGATTTTTCATCTTAAATAAATACATAAATAAAGTGAAAAAATCAATTTATAAGGTTTGAGGAAATTAATGTTTAAAAAGGATAAAAAACAAACCATGGTCAAAAAATTGGGATGTGTTTGATAGGTTAAGTGGGTGAACAAAAAAGGGATTAAAATGTTGCTTAAATTCATCAACGAACACTTGAAAAGTAACAAATAAAATATAAATATTTTACCGAAGAACAGAAAAAGTAGATATGTTGATTTCAAAGTGGTTTTGGTCTGGTTTTGTGTATGAAGAGTGTAGCAACTCGCGACCTTTTAAGCTTCGGTTGAGGTAAGTTGAGTAGAGTTGAGTTTGTTGCATGGCCTGCGGTTGAGTTACAGTCCTTTTTTTTCTATGTAGTAGTATAGAAACCATTGAATTAGATACGTTTATTTAGTACTGATTTTGACATGTTGTGAGTTATAAAAAAGGATGTGGGGTAAAAAACATGTTAAAAAAGGTCATAGATAAAGAAAGTATTCGTTACACTTTTAATGCGATAATAAAAATGCGAAACCACAAAGGTTTTATGATTCTTGTATGGAAAAGGTTAAAGGTGAAAATGAAATGGTATAAAAGTGAATTAAGTACTTAAATATAATAAGTATTTCAATAATGCGTCTAGTGGAAACTTCTAAAATTCTATTCCGAATGGAACCAAGACACATTTTCTTTTTTGAAATTCAATTTACTGACTTTAATAAAACTTCTATGCAACTAACTTGATTAATATTAAATTATTTTATTCATTGCTTTTGTATATATACATATGGATATTTCATATTATTATTATTTATTTACAAGTATACCTGGTGTGCTTTGCTACGCTCCCGATGTGATTGATTTTAAAATTTGTTAGAGATGAGCTAAACAGTTATTTCAAAATCACAGTGATTCTAAAATGTGATTGAGTCACAGTCATTTGAAGGGAGAGATACAGTTTACTTGTTTAAACTGTGATTGGGAGCAACTGAATCAAAGTGAGTCACAATCAATCAAGTAAAGTGTATCTCTCTCTTCAAATGACTGTGACTCAATCACAGTTTAGAATCACTGTGTCACTGTTTAGCTCATCTCTAAAATTTGTTTCTAATTATTTGGATATTGTTCATAAAAAAAATACAAAAATCGTAATTTAAAAATGGTGGATGAGAAAAGGAGGGTGAAAAATACCTTACGACCTATTCTCATACCTGCCAAATATATAAAAAAACTTTAAAAAAAATCGATTGATCCGTTTCGGAGGAGTTCATACACTAACCCCGTGACCCGAGATTTTTATATATTAGAGATTAAATTAGTCAAATTATACAATAAAGTACCAAATCCCTAATTTTTTATCAGTACACATTCTCAGGTATATTTTCTTTTATGTTGCATTCTACTTCGAAGTTTATCTTCCGTAGTGGGCGGTACTTTTTCGAATTTTGGAAGCCTCTCCTTCCCTAATGGCCCCAGAGTTTTTTTTTCTCTTTGGGGAGGCCACTCCTTTAACTGAATTGGTAACTTTGCTTTAGGTAACCAACTTTCTAAATAATCTCTTTACATTTGGTCAGACTTTGGTGTAGGCGTCGGCAATATCAGCTTTGCGATGCCTCTTTTATTTTCCAGGCAAAAAGGAAACGATAAATAGATTGAAATTGTATGAGTATGTTTAAGTTTTATTGCTAATTATTATTATTATTGTTGTCAATTATTATATAAACGTCACAAATTGGCCCATTGTGTTTCTCAAGTAGGTTTTAATCAATTTTAGTTTTGAAAAACTTCTCTGAGCAGAAACCTACTGTACTGGAACTGTGAGGGTCGCTGTTTTCACCTTATTTCAAATGTTCATATTGTTTTTCCTCATGTGCGTTTCATTTCAATTATCAATAAGTGTTTTCCATCTACATGTTCCATATATATTTTCCATATGCATTCCACATATATATTTTCCATAGGTATTTTCCATATATACTATAGTCTTATATAACTTACAATTTTTTACATTTTACCTAAGATATTTATGGAAATTAAAGAATCGCACACACTCTCATCTTTGTTTAAAATTATAGTAATAAAATAAATTGTTCCACAGTAGCAAACTCTGAACAGGTCACAACTAAGGCATTTTTGCATTTGCACTAAAAATGAGAGCAGTTTTTATTTATGGGATATAATTTTTCAGTAGCCTAAGCGAACGTGCAAATGTCACACAAGCATAGTGACTTACTCGCACACACATTTGTATATAAATATATCCGTACTTCATGTGTCACACACCATTAAGAAGTGTTACCCGAGACCCTAAGGACGATGAGGCTGCTATGCCACCACCAAAAGCCGCCGCCACTGCGGCAGTTAACGATGCGCGCTAGTTTCCGCTTCCGGCTTACGTTGACGCAAGCTTCAATGGTGGATAACGGAATGAGTATACGACGATAAAGCGAAGAGTCATGACTCGCCATTTACCGTTTTGTGGCTTTCAGCACTTACTAGCAACATTTTCATCAAATAGTAGTTACATCTCCGCACTTCCCTTCGTCATTATCCTACATAGCTTCTTATTAGCTTTTTCTTGTTTTATTTTTTTCTTCATTCCTGTCTTCTATCTTTTGTCTTCTATTTTTGCCTTGCCTTGTTTTGCCATGTCTTGTCTTGTCTTGTCTCTTTTTGTTTATTGCTTGACGTTGTCGTTTTTACATCATTTCTTCATTCATTTTGGACTGTTAAGACGTCGGTATTTACCATCTTCATAGCTACTAGTTTATACTTGTTTTTGTTGTATTTTGTCCGCCGGTCTGTCGTTTTGTCCATCTGTCAGTCATATTATGGTGTACGTGTTGCTTTCAAGTGCAACTTTTTGTGTTTGCCTCACGCACTTACTAGATCTGTTACTTTATTTAGGATTTATATTTGTGGATTTTGTTTTGCCCCATTTAGATGTTTTTCTAGACAAAATTTCGGTTATGTGTTTTACTGGTAAATGGTTTGACACGTCAAGATCTTAATTGAAATGAATGACATACTTCCGGTTTGATGGTAATGGATGACTATGTCTACCATAGATTTGAACAAAAAACTAGTTTCATGGTAGCAAAATAGCATATGAAATGTTAATAGACATTATAAAAAAGAAATAAGAAAGGTCTTAAACCTATTGTATGATATGATCTCATAAAAAGTTGCCATATTACATAATAAAACATAAATTAACATTAAAGTTATTTAATGAATACAATTAAACAATGACAAAAGAGCCTAATAGCTTCTTCTAAATATTCCTTGCCATTTTTTAACTTAACTTATTCTGAGTATTTTTGAAGTTGGTATGGTAAAAATAATTGTAGAAAATTTATGTTGTACCTTAAAATTAACAAGCCTGTCAACAGGATTTCTTAGATTTTATAACAAATGACACACATCATCATATTCATTTTGCAAATTATTTTTATTTATTCATAATACGCTTTTACATATAAAACCTTCTGAAGGTAAAAACGTTCACTTTTCAGTAGCAATTCTTGACATTTTAACAACGATTTCATTCATGTTTAGCATGGTGTGATTACAAATTGAATGCAAAGCTTACGACAGCAGCATGGCAATCACCCACCATCGAGCATAGCATGCTGCATTGAATTCAACAAGAATCATTCATGCATTCATTCATTCATTCAGTCAGTCAGTCAGTCAGTTACTCACTCACTTACTCCTTTATTCATGTAGTCATTTGTTCAATCATTCATTCATTCGTTTAGTTAAACATAACGTGGCATGTTAACGACAGCAGCAATAAAAACATGAAAATTGCTGTTGTCTGAGTTCACAAAATCAAATATCTAACCATAACAGAATATAATAATGAAACTCCTACCTTATTAAATTGGTTAAAACGAAGTGTGTATACTCTTTCATAAGAAGCCACGAAGAATTTTTAAGTCTTCCAAAATATTGTAAATTGCCTTTGAAACTTTCACTACCATGCCATACCCAAAGAGTGACAACGTTACCATATTACTAAGACTACGCTGTCCGTCCATCCGTCAGTTAGCTCTATATAATGAGCCCTAATAGGCAGATAGCTTAAATTTTCACAGAGTGTTTAATTCAATTACCGCTAATTCGACAAATAAATAAAATAAAATAAAATAAAGTTGAAAAATTAAGGGGGTCCCCATACCAGAAACGTATGCTCCAATATGCCCTGCGAGGGCAGTAATCGGATGAGTGACGGTTGGTACACAGATGAGGTGAAGTGTATTGATAAAATTTTATTTTTTTTGTATAAATATTATACAAATTCGTAACTATCATAAATATTTGCCAACAAATCTATTTTGGGCCAAAAATAATATTACAGTTTAATAAACCGAATAAAATATGATGCACGGAACCCTTCATGTGCGAGTTGGACTCACACTTGACTGTGAGTTGACTAAATTTTGTCCTGGAAAAAAACTCCATTGAAGTGTTATTCGGACTCTGTACCAGGTAAATTGACCATTATTGAGTCGTTTGCTAAATTTAAAAGTGGTCCAACGAACACCGATGCGCCACGCTCTGGTCGCCCAAAAGAGGTGGTTATTCGAAGAAACGGCCCAATTTGTAAAGAAAAAAAAAAGAGCTCTTTCATAAAGACAAAGCACCGTGTCACAAATCTTAGGCATCGATGGCAAAATTGCATGAATTGGACTCCAAGTGACTTTTATCTGAAGATAAATCGTTTTTTAAGAAAGGTGTCGAATAATAAAGAAGCGCTAGAATGATTGTACCGCCCTTGAAGGAGACTATGTTGATAAATAAAATTAAATTTCAACGACAACGTTGTGTTGTCTTCATCAGACCGGGAACTTATAAGCAGATGTGTTAAAAATGTAGGGTATTGAAAATATAGTTTGTCCATGATAGTTTTCAGCATTGATTCAATGATATTTTATTTTATAAACGTTAAACTATGAAACGTCAAACTAATATAATGATGCTGCTGTATCTGACATGAATTGGAATGTCATGGCTTAGAATTGACCTTTGCACTTTTCTGTGTGCTTCAAGTGCTGCGACATTCTGCCAAATTTGTCAGACATACTGGCGAATGAGCTACACCCTAATGTGTCACAGTAAATAGTGTGAGTAAGATCAAGAGAAAGGGGCTGGCGTGTAGACTTGTAAGTTATTGGTTTGAGATTATAAGGTCACTATGAAACAGAGAGAGAGAAATAGAGACCCAAAAAGGTTTGTGATAGAGTTTGTAAATGACTTCCTTAGTTGAATATCATCATCAATTGACTAAGTAGAGTGAAGCATGTTCTATATGAATCAGGTATGCATTTTGACTGAATATTTCTGTTGAAAAGAAGAATGACTAAGTGAATGAATGGAAATGATTGCATGCATGTTCTCAACTAAGTGGGTGAGTCAGCTTAGTGCCAACTCAATCTATTTAGTTGACCTTATTCTTACCACCATGAATTCATGAAACGCATGAATGCATTTCAATAAAATGCTAAAAAAGATGGGTATTTCTTCCTCATTTCTACCACTTGACCTTAAATATTAAAGTTAACACAATGTGTTGAATGGAGTAAGATTTATAGCCTCCATTCAAACATGAGTATATTGCGTGCCACAAACAAGAATAAGACCTTACACAATTTAATGGTAGCGAAATAACGATTCAATCTTGTAGAAAAAGAACTTAAAGAAGTTTTTTTGAAATTGAAAATGCCAAAAATATATACGAGTATATATTGGCATCGTTTCACATATAAATGAATGAAAAGCAATTCAAAAAGAAAAATCTTATTTACACATTTTGTTACATTTCAATGCTGCTGCTGCTGTTGCAATGCTGCTGTCTGACTGTCGTCAATGAGTATTTCTTCGTTACTTGAATTTATTGGTTGCCATTTCCGTTTGCCATTGAATTATTGAAAATTTCAAGTAAAGTCAAGGAAGTAAGGGCAACATGTATGGATTCATGGTTGCATGCAAGGAATTGCCAATTCAACACGAACTCAATAAAATTGTTTGCAATTGCATTGCATGCCACACGACATCAACATTTTACTTCAAATACATGACACCATACAGCAATATGCTCAGTTTAATATGAAAAATAAAATTTTCTTAGTCATATCAATGGAATCTTATTCTTACATCTCTTTGCTCATTTGTGTTTCTGAATGGGATGCTAACGTGTTTCGTAATTGCAAATGTCTGTAACTTGGACTCATCTAATGAATTAGAAATTATAACACTAACAACAGCAGTAACACTAGCAGGTAACCAAGTATATTAAGTTGTTGTATTCCAGTTGTACGAACGCAATTCTAATTGGCACACCTGGCTTACTAAAACTCTCCAGCCTAAAGCTGATTGCCGATTGCCATCACCTGCATCTTTGCATTTCTCTCTCTCATTTTCCTTAAAATATCTTTATGTGTATGTAAGTATCTGTTTGTGAGCATGACATGGCATATTACGTATCCAATCCAATTGGTCTGTTGCTCGGTAACTTGATTAAGCGACATGAGTTTTGTGTTTTGTTGTGTTGCACGTGCAATGCATTTGTTGTCTTTACTGGTTTTATGTGTTGTCAACAACAAATGTGTCATTATATCTCAAGTGTATATGGTCACACATTGCGTATACTTAATCTTAATTACATCTTGGTGAATTAAATCCAATTAGTTAAGGTAATTGCAGCATTTTATTATTGTTTGTAGTACTATAAAATGTTGCCTTTGTTGGGATAAGTTTAACTATTAACAATCCTTAATGTGACCATAATAATTTGATATAAATTAATTAAGCAATTAATCCCAAGTGATATTTCATTGAGGAAAATCACAATTTCAGAATAGTAAATAGAGATAAAAGACTTAAGACTTGGTGGAGAATTAATAAATTTAAAAAATAGTTTCATGTCAATCTAAACATTTGACTCTAAATTCCATACATTGAAATGTATGAGCACTTGCTAATCTGGACAATGCGATAATCCGCACAACCAATTTCATTTCAAAGCAGACTCCGTAAACCAACCACCACGTTGTTTTGTTTAGGTGAAACAAAATTTGGTGTTTTACAATTGTACATGCCATTTGTCATTTCCATTGGTTTCATCATTCTGAAGCAAACGTTTTCGTTTCTTGTTCTACGACCCAGAGGCAAGGGCCCCGGTGCTAAAATTAAATGCTGGCCCTATATAAACTAGACTTCTTAGCTTCTTAGATAGTAGCATTTAGTGATAAATCCTCATTTAATATAATTTTTGTGAGAGTTTGTTTGTTTATTTCGCTTTTAAATAAAAACTACCAGATAGAGTTCGACCTGTGGGATCCTTACTTGCGCGCGAAGCTAGAAAAAAAAAATGAGTATAAGTAGACAATAAAATGAAGTCGACAATTTTTTTTTTACAGTTAAATCTAAATTTGATGCCACCTTTCAAATGCTATGAGTGCCATACTATTTTTTAAATAATTTTTCATTACTTTTAATATGCTAAAAATTGCGGTAAACACTTCCGTAAAGTTGCATTCTAGCTTTGCATATTTAGTTACAGTTTCCTTACTTAATTGTTCAACAGTCCATGTTGGGGTCAATTTAGGTAGGACAAGGTGATAAATATTAAATGATTGAATTGAGAAATTTCCTTTGGAATGTATCTAATTTTTGTCAAAGGATGGTGATAGGAAATGAAATATTTGACAGACTGCTCTCATGCCAGTAAAACGTGAATTTAACTGTTATTGAAAATTGTAATTTTCAATATATTTCTTCTCTGTTTCGAAAATGGTGGTCAGAAGCCAGTTCATCAAAATGTTTTTTAACTTTTTGAAGTGGAACTTCTTTAGTGAAGGGGAGTAAATCCAAAAAATATGAAAATGAAATGTTACGAAAATCAAAATGTGACGATGTGTGTTTACTTTACGAAAGAACAACATACGAACAAATGGCCGAATGACCAATCGAGCGTCTGTGGAGAAGGGAAGTGCGCGGGTCGCTCACTGATCGTCGTGCGTAAACCAAAGATTTTGAGCTGATTCACACACAAATATTTTTCGGCAGAATACAAGCCGAAGACATGTGCTTGTAGGCAAGAAACTTACGACGCTTACGGGGTAGCTTCGTCTGCTGTACCACAGACGCTGTCGACGTTTTTAGCCAAACGATCGACGTTTCTTTTCGGTTTCGTCGTGTGTTTTGTATTTTTATGAAATGTGCTTGCCGAGTCGGCCCCGCTTAGCCTATACATCGCTACGCCACCGCTACGACCTACATATTTGACCCTTCGGTTGTAGCGCAGTGTCACATGGCGGAAAATTTAAGGATCTGTATTTCATTAAATTACCATAAATCATCACCTTTAAAACATTTCTTAGTTTATTCTTACACATATTTATTTAAATGATGGGAACATTATAGCAATTATAAATGTGTACAGTGTATTATTTAATAGCTACAACTTGTTATAGCTAAGAAAACGTTTAATAAGCATCCAAAAGTATGATAACCGTGCGAAACAAAGAATTTAATCATCTGATTTGTTGCTCCTATTCCAAATCATCGGTCATAGCAGGACCAGAAGAACTTTCAAGGACATTTGATGAGCTATCAGGGATGTTTTGACCAACCGATTCTGATGGTTGCCGCTTTCCAAGCTCCTGAATTTTAAACACAAGCATAGCAAACACTTGGGGTGGCAGTGATGCTTGCAACATTTGCAGTAATCGTGGAGATTGATTGCAAACAACTATTGCATTTGCCAAATGCTCGACTCCTCTATGAAATTCGCCTCGTGCAATTAGATTTTCGCCTAATTGTATTTCCTGGAGGAAGTATCTTTCGATTGCGTCAGGATCATTTAAGGTCGGCATTCCTGCCTTTATGGTTGCATTTTGACGGTTACGTTGACGTCGCTCCCTGACTTTCTTTTTGTAGTCTGGATCGCTGCGTCGTTTTTTGTCAAAGTAAACACAGTATCCGACGAATAAAGTTCCCGCAATACCAGCTGCAATACCAATTACCGTCTTGTTTATGCCAATCATAGTATTAAAATGTAGCACTATAAATTTTTTTTAAATATATATATATTTAATTCGTATCTGGGGCGATTTCGTTATTTATGTATGTGTCTTGTCAGTCAGTAATAAAACTGAAAATTTTTTGACATGCGTATCTATATTTCTGTACAGTTTACAAAGCACTCTGAGTTTCTTTAGAAACAGAAACAAGACATCCATATGACAGCAGATAAGCCCCTTAAAACTCGGTCATTGGACGAAATTTCCAATCGTATATGTACACACATATCGTGTCTTGGCCCCTTTAGTTAAAACAATTCACAGTGCTTCATGTAAAGATTTAATATGTGTGCTTCACTCTGAGTTTTTGTTGTTTGTATACATTTGCTAAGGATATCTCTGAGCAATGTTCTTTAAATTGCCAAAAATTAGGAATGTATGTAGAATAAAGAAAGCAGCTATTTCGGTTAAACTTATCGCATAACTCTGGGAGGGACTAATGACAAAGGAATTCAAAATTTGTATATTAATTGACTTAAAGAGCACAACATACAAGACATCTAGGCTACTATGCCCAATGATATGATATATGTTTGTATATGTCATTTACTGATGCAGGTGTGTAGTAAGAGGTTGTAAAATATTCGATTTAATTTACATATACTTATGACGCCAATCTATCTTATATTTATAAATATATAAATAAATAAATAATATACATATAAAAATCATTTGCCTCATGTTTCTGAGCGCATCACTTGATTACGGCTGAGCCGATTTTGATGACATTTTCTGGGAAACTCTATCATAGTCTGGAGAGTGTTCCTGTGAAATTTGGTGCGGATCGCAGTTAGAGACAAATTTTAAAATCAATAAAGTCTCCTTTGTCAAATATATCAGATTTTTGAAATTATTTCAATTGCTACAATTAAACAGAGATCAGCATCACGCACTAACATCACGTCAGGACCGTAGCAAAGCACGCCGGGTATACTTGTTACTTAATAAAAAATTAGTTTGACTCAGAAGCTCAGTATTTTTTTTTCATTACATTTTTTATCTTAATAATACGGACAGTTTCCGAAATATCCGTCGGTTTCACTCTGTATGAAAAACAATATCAACAAATTGTATTGTATACAATCAATACTTTATGCTTAAAGGGGAGTTGGTGACGAACTTAAGCACAGAGGTTTTCCCGGCTACGCTCTAATGGTTTTTTGCACGAAGTGGAAAGTGTAGCGAAATCTTTTGCGACAACGACACGAATTTCATCGAGACTACGAGACCAGAAAGAAGCTTCTCGACGAATGTGCATCATCCGGTGTAGAGTTCCAATTTATACCTCCAAGATCTTCACATTTCGGGGGGTAATGAGGGAGTGCTATTAAGGTAGCAAAGCGGCTGTTTGTAAGCCAGGTCAACGGGATGGCGTTAAACTTTAAAGAAATGTTGACAATAGTGGTGCTGGTTGAGGAAATAATGAAGTCACGTCCTCTCTGCCCTCTCACCGCTGATGCCAATCATTTGCAAGCATTAACCCGCTAAGTACTCCGCTAAATGCTCTAGCGGATGTCTTTTAAGGCTGTCCATGTTCAAACGATACAAGCGAGTCATTGCCGTACAGGAAGAGTTGTGGCGTCGGTGGTGAAAGGAATAATTGACCTTACTTAACGCCAAAAATGGACTAAGGTATACAGCACAATTGCAGTAGGTGCACCACTAGTTCTTCTGGGAGATGAGAATGCCCCGCCAAAGATAAGATCTAAGGTCTTGAAGCGCAGCACTTTGAAAATTTGCCCGCTATCTCTGTAGTTTGGAGCTAACATTTGGCAAGCAGAGAGGCTCGTGTTGCGAACGTATTTTTTTTATTTTTTTGGGTGTAATTTAGTCTGTATGGACAAACTTGGCGATCGTCACGAGGAAGCTCTTACATTTCTTTTAGCGTTTCATCGAGAGATATGTTATGCTAGTAAGGGATGAATCTCAATAGTTAAAAACTAATATTTCGATTCACCTTACGTAAAAGTATAACAAAATCATTGAACTTATTTTTACAAATCACAAACATTTATGGGCACACATTAAGGTGAAGGTTAAAATAAAGAAGAAATTATTAAAACAAATTTGTAAATTTGAAAACATACTAATGGCTTACAAATTGAACAGCACAACTAGGCACGATTATTTTCGATAAAACAGAATAATGATAGAGAAATATAATACTTACTATTGTATAATAGTAATAATAATAAAAATTCAACAAAACAAACATTTTCAACTTTTTCGTTTACACAAAATTCAAGAAGAACAAATCCCAAAGCTCACATTTACCAGGAAAATTGTGCGTCAATAACATGTGTTCAGATGTTGAATACTGCCAACTACGAAAAGAATGTGTGATGACGACATATGTATGTCCTCACTCTTAACTCTCTGAAACTGTTACAGTCCCAGGAAAAGTATAAACGCTTTAAGCATTTCCTTGTTTTTTTTTCTATTTTATTATTATTTTTTTTACTTAGTTCTCTACACGTGTCACTAAATGTGGGATTCTCAACAGAGACTTTGGTGCCGGTGCCGGTGTCTTTCGCATATGTCATTAAATATCCTTTCTTTCTTTCATTTAATTTTGTTGTCTTATTCATCGTCCTTAAGTTCCTTGCCAAAATTTCAACACGCATTTCATTCCTTCAACAAAATTTATTCTAAGTATAGTGAACTAAAACAAAAATCGTTATGCTTTCCTATATAGTTTTGTTGCCAAAAACTTTTACCAATGATTTAAAACTTTTCTTGTTATTTTCGCCTTTTAGAAGAACTTTTCCACCATGAGTATTTTTTTTTACTTTTGATGGGCCAAAGAGGGGGTTAAACACATTAGTTGAGTTCCATTTTGTTGTAATAATTTATTTGATTCCTTTTTTGTGTGCTATCGCTTGGGGTGAAAAAGTTAAGACAGCAACAGCAAATTAATTTAATGTCAAACATCAAAAAGAGAACAAAAAGCAGCGGTTGGCTAAGGGTGAAGTAGGACAAAGTACGTTATTACTATTGTAGTTTGAAAAAGGTTGAGCAAATAGAGAAAATACACATAGCAGCAGCATTAAATTATGAAGTGTTAATAACATAAATTCATTGAAACTTTTTCCTGTTATTTTTTTAGGTGCTAAAAGAAGTTTTGGTTGAGAGATGAGATGAAAGATGCTGAAATGAGAAGGAGAATAATATGTATGTAAGTCAAAAAAGTTTTAATATTTTTAATTTCATTAAAATTTGGAAAATGAAACAATCAGAATGATCTGAAAAGAAAGATTGCATAATAATCAATAATTTAATATTCTTTTTATTTATACTAATCATCCATTTTATGCGGTTTTTGGTTGCCCTGATTTTATGTATGATCACCAAATCTTTCTAGAAAGAGTTTTATCTCAGCACGCCAAATCTTATAAGCACCAACAAGTAGCTTTAACATATAAACATCATTTGTCATTGGTACTACTGCCATTAAATCCTCGTGTAATTCAAAGTTATTGACAATAATATCATGCTTTAAAAAAAAGAAGATATTAATAAGAATATTTATTAAATTATTCTAACTTAAGGTTTTTCATTTGTGACTTGACAGTTTGAATTTGGATTATTTTCATAACATTTAAGAGCTGAAATCTTAGCTTTCAACCAAATTGTTAATTAAGTTGCAACCAAAGTGCGGATTTGCAGTCTTGGCCACCCTAGGCGCTGGCCTCTTTCTCAGCACCCATCAAGAAAACAAGAAACCGATCATTCTCCAGGACTGTTATTGGCGGGAGTACACACACATATACGAAGAGCAATATCCTCATTTGGGTAAATGGTTCAAGGACATTCAGTTCGTTACCATTTCAACAAACTGACAGCACGAAAATGGAGTCATTCTTCTGAAGAATTGTCTTTTAAGTCAGTAGAATAAACCATTTGCAATGTTTTGGCATTTTCTTTGACTTCTGACGTGCTTAGTTTCGTCAGGTTAGTAATAAAATTAAGTTTATTGTAATGTTGTGTATAAGCATCCCGTCGTTTTTTGAGTTGTTTTAACGACGTATCAATTATTACCAAAAAAGTAGTGCTTCTTAAATTTTCACGACCATTGTTTTGTTGCACCTCTTCACCTGTATTAGTTTAACCAATTTCTTTCATATTCCTGTACAAAGAACATTGTTTTCGAAATCATCGAAGTTTTCTTGTGTGTCGCCAATAAAAAACATAGAGTTTTTGACAATGGTATTGTTAATTTCCACACTCTGAAGTTTTTTATTTGTGGCGTTAATGCGATCCAGTAAACATCCCCAAAAACAGTCATGACGGCTGTTTCAAAACGTTCCAGTTTCTCTTCTGTTGTGTGTCATTTTCGATGGGAACTTACTCTATATGGATTTCATTACACGATTCGCGTAAATTTTTGAATGCATCTGCGCGAGCTGACTAACGAGATGGTGAAATGGGCATGAAGGAGTTCTCAAAGCTGAGTTGACGCTGCAAATAAATTGAACAACTCTTGGAGTAGAGAAAAGAACTATTAAGTCTCTTGAGTGCTATACTCTTAATCCAATCGTACCAACATTCAGTTTCATTCACTGATATCTGGCCACCCTAGGCCCGGTCCTAAAGGGCCTTAGGGCAAATCGACACAGGTTGCAACATATAATAAATAAAATTACACGTCGACTATTTCGCGCCGATTGTTCACCTTGAACACTCCAAATTAAATCATCTAAGGGTTGACAAGTCAATGGGCTGATTATTTGAATACTTGTGAGACACATGGCTCTTTCGTATTGGAGAAGAACATGTCATTCATGTCATTCAATTTAGGCCACAAAAAGTCGTTGATCATGATGGCATGGCATTGCTCGCCGTTCACTTACCAAAGTGTAATTGTTTGGGGATAAAATTTAGTCTTGCGGATTCTCCTCGGCACAGATCGTCGCTAAACAAAAAATTTGACATAAAAATAATGAAAATGGTGCTAAGCATTTCTATCAATAGAAATGTCAAAAAAAAAATGTTTGTGATTACCAGAAAAGACCAATTGGATACTGTCAAGTCGAAAATGAAAAAACCTTTATGTATACTTACATCGTAGGGGCATGTGTGATTCGCGTTTGAGTGCTCAATAAAAATTTTATGAAAAATATAATAAAATTGATAGTTTTTTGGATTTTTCATATAATGACAATAATCCAAAGTTTGGTTGTACAGGAAAGGTCGAAATCCACCAGCTTTTTTCCATAAACTCAGATTTACCTTTGAACAAATGATGATTATTTATTACAATTTCTATTTATTTTACATACCGAAACAATTGTCACTGGTACTTGATACAATTTGACTAATATATTTAAGCCAACAACACCACGTCTCCTAACTTTAAGTTCACATTTACTGAAATCACTGAAGTTCTTATCAAAACTGCGACATTGGATATTTTTAAATTTCCACACACTATGAGAAAACGTAAAGAAATTTAAAAGTATAAAAATGGAAACCAATAACTTAATGTACTTCATTGTTTCTTCTACTATAGTGAGTTTTGAATTTAAATTTGAAAAACATTGAGTTTGATTCAATAATGTACGTACTACTATGTTTAATTACATCATGTCACATTTCATTTGTTTAAAGCGATAAACTCATAATGAACTACTAAAACATTCATATTTTTTGGTACAATAAAATTTATTTGCTTTATGAAGTAATTATAAATAAATTTTGTAATAATAATATCATCATTATTTGGTAACTATTTTTAAATTTGTGTATTTGTATTATTAGACAGACTAGTTATGTGTTTAGTGAAGCATTAATAATGTATATACATAGATTAATTCTAAATTTACGCAACAAACAAACATCATTTCAAAGTATTGTATATTAGAAGACATAACATTTTAACTTTTGGCGGTAGAAATCTTCGAAAAATAGTGACTGCAATATTATTAACACAAAGGACCATTATTGGTCTATGTGAGATCTCTTGATCAGCCAAGCAAACCTAACCTAATATTATTCACCATGACAAGAATTTCTCATGACTAGAAAATTGAAGGAATATGTGCTCCAAAATCGCATTCTAAATACTATGAAATACAATAAATTGAATCACAGAACGAAGTATTAAATTACAAGTCTTTATGATATTGGTTTGTATATGAATAAATATTAAGCTCAACGAATTTTGTGTACCAAAATTATAAGATTAATGAATTTTCGGAAGTTACTGTTACTTAAAATATAAAGTTAATTAAAGTTGTTTAGGTGTTTGCCGAGTGATGTCAAAAGAAGGTTAGTTAAGGATATTATTGTATTATGAAGTATATAGCCACCAAGCTTTGTTCAGGTGTTGTGTTTTTCGTAGATAAGAATTGCATTTATAACTACATATTTATATAACTGATTAAATACGTTATAAAACATCAAGATATGCAAAGTGAATTTCACAAATAACTTAATTTTATGGTCATTCTATTTTATGTATATGTTAACTCTGCACCATAAAACAAATACATGATAAAGTTTTCCCACCATGCCATGTCCCATCTCACTACCACACGTGGGTTTTTCCGATTTTTCGGCTATTACTTTTGGGTTTTCCGAATTTTTTTTTTTAAACCATCCATTAAAAGGTGAACACAACAATAAATAACAAAACTTTAACAAAAAACCGAGAAAACCGACTTCAAGTAGCGCAAATGGAACGCGGATAATCAAAAACTGCTGGTTACATCTTTATCAAATTTATATGTGGACCACATGACAAACACCAGCTTTCAATTAACAATCATCAAAATCGGTTCAACTAGAAAAAATCTGTGGTAACACAAATTAAAAAAAAAAAATAAAATACGGTCGAATTGAAAACCTTCTCCTCTCAACCAAATTGGTAGAGCCGTTTCGATATTCGCGATATATATTTATATGCTAGAATTAAATAAATTTAAATACTTATAATAAACTACTTCGTACGCGTGGTATTCGAAATATGTTTGTAATAGCGTGTATTTTCTTATCTTTTTCTTATCTTATTGCCCCGCAGATAAAGAGGAAAACATTCGAAAATCAGCCAAAAAGTAGGCAACAGAAATAAAAATATGAATATCTTTTGATTTAGTAGTTTGATTTCGATAAAATAAACGCTAAATGTTACACCAAGCTTGCTACAATACACCAGTCAAAACCGCATTCAAATAGGTTAAGCCGTTTCTGAGATTAGCGTGCATAGACACGAAAATTTATAATAATATAAGATTAAGGACACCTCTCGCTCTTCTAGCAATCATATTGGATACCGTGTACGCATGCTTTTGAATCTACTTGAACAGAATCCTAATGTTCCTCACCACGTTGAGAATATCCACTATATTTACCATTGATTTTATTGAAATGTGTGTGCATAGATATGGATAAGCCTAAATGGTAGATCCGAATTTTCCGGGATGAAAGTGGACTTTAATTTGTGTTAATTCGACTTATAAATAGTTTCTGTATAGGGGACTATAATTGTGAAATGTGTTGTTCTTGTTCATTCTTGGACATTATATTTCTTTAAGTTGAGTTTGAAGGTTCACTTTCTGCTAATGATTGTCAGGCGGCTTCTGAATATTATGTACCAATTTTACTTCTAAATAAAATTTTTAATATAGTCTTAACAATCTCGGCATAGATAGGCAAGCCTTGTCTAATATGAATAGGCAACGAACCGGTCAGCTGCTCAATCTTTTTGGAACCTCAATAAGCAAAACCATAAATGTACTAACGGGCCATTGCGTCATAGGCAAACATGCTGGTAGTTGTGGCTCTGAAGAATAGGAGAAGACTGTGCTTCACCTTATGTGCCAGTGTCCATCCCTCGTCAGAAGAAGACGGAACTACCTAGGCTCTATGTTTCTCTCCAGCTTAACCGAACTATCATTCCTACCGATCAAGGACATAGCTAGGTTCACCTCGGAATCTAAATGGTTCTCCGCATTGAAATAAGGTGTGCCGTGTCAACTCTTTGCTGGTATCACAATGGGCCATACTCTCTTTTTTTTTGCCTAAGTGAGCCTCTCGTCTGAGGGCTGCCACCTAACCTAATAATCTCGGTACAAAACCCACCATAAGTTGTGCTGGTCTCCCGATATCAATTTTGTATTGATTGTTCTGTCATTGCAAAAAATTTAAGTTTAACCCAGGGTTTTATTTGTTACTCTGAGCCCTTACTCAATAGGACATCTATAGTTTTCAGATTGTTGTGATGAGCTCTTTCCTTGTTTTAACAACTTAACAAAAATGTTGTAGGGGTGAACTTCTTGATAAAGGAGTGAAGGACAATCACCACGTCTCAACTAAATATAAGGTACTTTGATTATTCAGTATTCTCAGCAATGTTTCATGATTCCAATCAGTTGAGTTGATTTTACAGGATGGTGGAAGCTTCAAATTTAAATTCTGGGGTGCGAAGTATAGCTGTATAATAGACATAAATAGCAACTGTGATATTATTGAGAATAGGGAAATTGATAGTGTATATCGTTTATAATATTGGACCCAAGCTCCTAGTATTTGAGATAAGATTTTAGCCAGAGATAATAGGGCGTATTGGGATTATGCTTTTGAATTTAAAGAGAAGTCTTGTATGTCAAACCTCATGTGTAAGTAAATGCAGTAAATGCACTATGGTCAAAGTATAAAAATACTAAAAATATCCAAACAAAAAGTATTGTATATATCAATCTGCTGATAATCCTTAAAGCTTACAATTTAATTTTCTTTTAAAAAGAAAAAATCGTTTAACAAAAATATGTTTTTGTTACTTGTTAGACACATAGAAGTTCGGACCTTCACATAGTGGGAAGATCTATAAAAAAATATCATTAAAGTGAAAGAGCGAAATGAACAAAAATCAATTACTTATCAAATGTGATTAGTTGAGTTAAAAGTATAAAACTGGACATGTAGAACGACGAGTTTAGTTTAATGTTATTTGATGTCACTAACGACTGGCTACTGGTCACTGACTATGATGATGATGGTGTCCATTTGGATAGAACTATAAAAAAACAGACATACAAACTCAAACAAAACATACTTAAGGAAAAAGAAATTAAGTGGTTTGTGCAGGAGCCATCCAGCTGTCAGTCAGTTGAGCTTGTGAGATACCAAAGCATATGATGCTGCAGTGTCCTTGTTGGTGAGTAGCAGTAAAACTCAATTTACGAGCGACGACAACTATTTTCATCTGAGATACATGCCACATTCACATAGGGACCACTATTAGATCCTGCTGTTCTAATAACCAATTGAGCGCAAACAACATACTTGTTGTTGGAACAGTACTGTGTGTTACGTGGGCATATCCTTCGACAAACTGCATTTTAAAGTTTTTCCACTAGACACAACGTTTTTTCTGGTATATCTTCTTTTTCTTATGTTTAAAGCTATTAAATCGTACTACTATGAGCATTAGTTGATGTCCATTTCGTGAGTGAGTAAGAGTATCTGTGCGTAACTATGTCCTTGTTTCTTGCAGTAAATTAAATTTTATATAATAGACTTTTGAACATGTTGTTGTTGGTATTGTTGGTGTTGCTGTTTGCAAACAAAGTTTGTGTATATTCTATGCATTCCCATGGCTGATGCAAGCAACCAAGTGGCAAGCGTTGATAGTAGTATGCAAAATAAGTAAGTAACTCAAGTGACTCATGGCATGGCATGGCATGGTTTGGTATGGCATAACAATTTCTTCGCTCGTGTTAGTTTGCATATTGTGAACACCATTTGTCCATTAATGCCTTCTACCCTGAATTTCTCCTTGAGCTGCAAAATGTTTCTTTTGTCTTAGTTCAGTCGTGTCAGTGATACTCACTTCTTTTAATGAAATTACCATGCTTCGTTGCTGCTTCTTTGTCCAGCACTTGGACTCGAGGGAGAAATCGAACAAAAGAGTTTATATCTAGAATGTTACCAGACTTGGTTTTCTTATTCTATTCCCTTAGATGTCAGTGTCACTGTCAGTCTTAACAGACTTTAAATATTTGTGGCTCATAGGAAGAACTCCCTTGGCCTCATGTCTCTTTAAATTCTTTAAACTGAAAAAATAAAATGTTGTTTTTTCTCCTCGGAATCATTCATTTTGCTTTTTCTCTCCATTTTTGTTTTCACACATGTAATGCATGCATGCACACAACTAAAATTTCTCATTTATCTAGAGAATTTTTCAACATTTCTAAATTTCTGTTATGCGCATTTTAATTTCATTTACATTATCCTTTGCTTTTAAATTATTTATTTATTATTGTACTTTAGTTTACTTTAGTATTCTTCAATATTTTACTATTTTCCTATTCTATTGTATCCTTTTCAAAAGTTTTAAATTGTACATCCTTATCTTTAAAGTTTATTAACTAAACAATGATTTATATTAATTTTGAAATTTCAATGTTATTATTGTTTTCTTGATCTGAGCTGTGTATAAGCAATTGTTTGACGTTGCTCATACGCAACGTTGCACATGTTCTATTTATTTACAAAGGCATAACAAAGGATTGTAACTTTATCTTTGTGAGCACATGTGCTTATGTTGACATGAGTTTAAGGCAAAGATTGATGACAGTTTCATGATTGATGTATGATTGAATGGTTTTGCTTATACGTGTAAGTTAATGAATATGCCAGAATTTCGCTTCAGTCAACTGACAATTGATGAATGGATATTATTTTTAATAAGGTCTTTTGTTTCAAAATAAGATTAAATGTATGTATATACTGTGTATCAAAAAAGTATTGGCACAGACAAAAAATTTGGAAAAATGCATCTGAAAATGTCTCATTCTACCAAGTTTAGAAAAAAATTTTGATGCAGTTTTAATCATTGCTTTATTGCCTTTCCAATGAAACAAAAGATGTCCCGTTATGTTTCACACAACAGGATTTATAAAGAAAAATAAGAGAAAAGTCACGAAAAGACGCCGAAAAAGTTTAGGCACACTTGTGCAAAATAGACATTTTTATTATTTTTTTTTATATTTAATACTTTGTATTGCCACCTTTTGCCTTGATAACGGCTTTTAGTCGCCTAGCCATACTTCTTACTAGCCTTGACGTCTCCTCGGCAGTTACTTTCGCCCACTCCGTGCGTAGGGCATCTTTCAGAGAATCCTTTGATGTAATGCTGTGATGTCTAATTCTACCCTCAAGCAAATGCCAAATATGCTCTATAGGATTAAGATCCGGTGATTGTGGAGGTGTTTTAAGTTGTTTGCAGTGGTATATAAGCCACTCTTGGACAAGATACGATGAATGTTTAGGGTCGTTATCTTGTTGAAACATAAATGTCTTTACATCCAACCCTAACTTTGTGACACTTGGAAGTAAGTTATTTCTTAAAACATTCAGGTATACATGCTTATCCATTGTCTCATCTATAAAGGTGAGATTTCCAACACCAGAAGCTGCCATACACCCCCACACCATAACGCTGCCACCGCCATGCTTCACCGTTTTTATGATGTTGTTTTCTTGCAGCTCTTTATTTGGTTTCCTCCAAATTTTTTGAGCGCCATCTGACCCAAACTGGTTGAACTTGGATTCATCACTGCATACAACGTTGTACCAAAAAGAATCCGCCTGGTTAACATGTAATTTGGCAAACGCCAGCTTTTTTTTTTGTTAGCCTTTGAAATGAAAGGTTTGTGGCGAGGAGTACGGCCATTTTAACCAGCTTTGTGTAACGTATTTCGAATGGTTTGAGGATGGATGTTTTCTTCAAACCTTTCCTCCATTTCATTACATAATTTCACTGCCGAGGTCATTGGGTTTTGAGCGACTGCAGATACTACAATGCGATCCTGACGTGGTGTAAATTTTTTTGGGCGACCACATCTGCCCTTAGGCTCTAATTGCCCAGTATTTATATAGTATTTTATAACGTTTCGAACACTTGAATATGACCTCTGGACTATTATGCCAATTTCGCGATAAGACTTTTGCTCGTTGTAAAGATTAATTACTAATTTACGGATTTCTGCTGGTATTTCTTTGCCACGGCCCATTTTGATGATTCCTTGACAAATTCACAATTGAAATAAACTTGAAACCTTTGTAAACTATGATCGAATGCAATAATTATAAGTAGCAAAACAAACCATAGCAAAGAAAGCAAAGTGATTACTGTTATTTTAGAATAACGGGACTCAAGTCCCAGGTGTGCCTAAACTTTTTCGGCGTCTTTTCGTGACTTTTTTGTTATTTTTCTTTATAAATCCTGTTGTGTGAAACATAACGGGACATTTTTTGTTTCATTGGAAAGGCAATAAAGCAATGATTAAAACTGCATCAAAATTTTTTTCTAAACTTGGTAGAATGAGACATTTTCAGATGCATTTTTCCAAATTTTTTGTCTGTGCCAATACTTTTTTGATACACAGTATGTTTGAAGAAAATATTTACTTTTCTTATAAAATCTTCTGATGTGGTTTTAGTTCATTTTGATGGCTAAATATGAATAGAACTAACATATATTTTTGTTGTGATGTTTGTGGCAAACTATCAGGTGTTGATAAATGAAGAAAACACTGTATAAGCTCTTTAAAGTGACACACGATTCAATGACAAACTCCCTAAAACTTTGAAATTACTGGGCTTTGGTTGGTCCACACAATGATACACTCGTTGTAGCATCACACAATAACAACAATACGACATTGTTAATCAATAAACTACATATAAAGCACACTTTTCATCATACTGGACTTTGTGCCAATTCTGCAAGTCAAGATGTAGAAACATGACCAGAGCTTGAAAGTGACTGAGAGGGTTAAACAGTTGCACATGTCACAAGTAAGAGGTAATCCACCACTGTCCAAGGCCGGTATCCTCTTCCTCTAAAACTAAACTGAGTCCACGAACAGAGCCAGGTCCCAAACTACCCAGCTTCTCGAAGAACGGTTTCCTGAGAAAATGGGTTCGTCTATCAAAAATAACAGGGCAATCATAGAGGAGGTGTTTGATGCTCTCCTGTTCCTCCTTATCTTCACAGCGACTACAGAAGTCATGATTTCAAACTTGCATCCTGTAAGCCAACAGC
This sequence comes from Amiota communis, assembly GCA_037043315.1. Taxonomy (NCBI): domain Eukaryota; kingdom Metazoa; phylum Arthropoda; class Insecta; order Diptera; family Drosophilidae; genus Amiota; species Amiota communis. The sequence goes on from JBAMAV010001270.1 coordinate 440,473, forward strand.
TCAGTGCCCCGTAATAACTTCCGTCATCGTCCGTAGCCTATTCTTTTTGAAGTGTAGCAGCTTGGAAGTTCTTTTTGGTTGATAAGTAGCAAGCGACACTGCAACCAGGCTCATTTGTCTACTTTCTGCCTGAGAAACAACAACAACAGGATGAAGAAGATGAGACGGATTATCCTGAGCCTCCACCAAGCATTTAAAAACAAGCACTCTGTGCTTCCCTTTCTGAAGGGAAATTATAAGAAAAATACTTATTGCATAACCAAGTTGATCCCACAGCATCCGAAGATATGATGCATAAGAAAATACAATAATATTTAAAAATAAAATGTTTATTTTTTTATTGCTTCAAAACTAATTCAGATTTTAATCTGCTCATACTATTTATTCATCTATTGAATCCAATACAATTTTGATGAAAACTGAATAAAAAAATCTTTTAATCTTATATAAAGATAATTAACTGTCCAGGAGGTTTACTTATTTTTATCATTTGATCACTAAAAGCTTTTAATAATACCGTATGTCTTTTTTTTAGCATTCAAAATAATTGATAAACAGATTCAATCAGTGTGTTAATATTGTTGATAACAATCAACAACAGTAATTGCCTTTATTATGTATTGGCATAAGAACAACAATAAGAACAAACAGTACACAGAAAAAAAAGCACTTTTAAATAAAATACATAATTTAAAATACATAATTCATTCTTTATGGTCTATTTTAGACATAAACTTCCAAAAGTATGAATTATTAATTGCGATGCATTGGGAAGTACCATTTATTATAATTATTGCGATTACGAATTCTCTTATAATGTTTTTGGTATCATATATCACAAAAGCTATTGTATCATAAAGCTAAACATGAACCATGATGTGGGGCATTAAAATTCCATATGCATTCAGTCATTCAATGGTCATTTTATTATTTTAGTTTATACAAACTCACCTTTTCTGATAAGATTTTGCAAGCTTTCTAGAAGATCCCTATCAATATAGCTGAATTAATATACAATAATTTAAGTACTATTGTCACTATAAAATTAGACTATTTTGATGATACTTTTTTTGGTGTTTTAGTTGCTTTTTGTGCTATGTTTGTTTGTACATAAAAATGCAGTTGTGTTCTTTTCGGTAAACATAATCAATCAGTCAATCAATCAATAACACTGTGTTACAAAAAAAAAAAAATTGAAAAAACTTCTTATCAGACCTAGTGGAGGTTATAGGTCATAAAAAACTAAAAAGAATGGCACATAAAAAATTTTTGATACACCCTCAAAATCTTGACTTAAAGCTCAAAAACCGTTTTTAAGAGGTTCCTGTCCTATTACCTTATAACTTGGACATTTTTTATCGGATTTCAAATATATATTTTGTATTTAGAAGCTGAAATGTAGCCCTTTACAACCATGTATCATGTATTTTGTATGACAGAAAACTGTCATATGCAATTACAAAAAGTACAATAAATCAGGTAATTTTTAACCGATTTTATTCAAACAGGGTTCATTTAAAGCTAAAATCACTGAACTTTCGATGTACGTTGAGAAAAAATATAATTTAGATAAGATAAGGGGCACAAATTAGACTTAAAGTTGCAGAATCGATGGAAAAATCAGAATTTTGGAAAGTTTTTGGTCTGTATCTTCATGAATTTAAATGATAACAAAATACATGATACATGGTTGTAAAGGGCTACATTTCAGCTTCTAAATACAAAATAAAAATTTGAAATCCGATAAAAAATGTCCAAGTTATAAGGTAATATGGACAGGAACCTCTTAAAAACGGTTTTTGAGCTTTAAGTCAAGATTTTGAGGGTGTATCAAAAATTTTTTATATGCCATTCTTTTTAGTTTTTTATGACCTATAACCTCCACTAGGTCTGATAAGAAGTTTTTTTTCGCTGTGACACAGTGTAATTATTATATATAATAATTATTATTATTTTAATCATTTGCATTATCAGTGAATAAGCAAAGCAACTACAAAAATTATAACAACAATAATAAACTATGTAACAGTAAACAAGAAGTGCAGTTATAAGAATTTAAATTTAAAATGCATGGGTTTTTTACATTCAGCACTTTTATAAAGTAACAAAGTAATCAAAGTATAAAAAATCTATATGTGATATACTCTTATAAGTATTCGAGTAATGTTAAGTGTAAAGTCAGATTAATAATCAAATTGTCTGCATATGTAAATGCACTTTTCATATTGTCTACTTAAAACAAAACGTCAAATTTTTAAATTAGTGTTATGATTGTATACAAGTATATTCATACTTATATGGTATGTATTAGTGATGTTGGGAATATGTATTCCCGAATGCTTAATCGCATTCACATTCTCATTTGCAAAAATTCATGCTACTTAGTTTACTAGTGGTGTTGCGAATATTCGCATATTTCCCAACATTCGCGTTCGCCTTCGCGAATGACTAAAAATTTATATTGGTTACATTACTAGTCTGTAGTATAGTACTAACTTACGCCCGCTATTTTTTACTCAGTGAGTCGTTCTATTAAATATTGACAATAATTTAAATACTTCCACTTGTAACTTGAACTTATTTAAGTCTTCATAAAAACATATAGCTTAGAAGAACCAACATTCATAAGCACAACGTTGAAAAAGCAGCCGATCATCATAGACAGATAAAATTTAATTGAATATATACAAATAGCATGTTGAAAAAAAGACTAATAAAACTTTTGCATATCTTTCAACCTCCTCATTCTTCACTCTTAATCGATAATATGATTGTTGTTGCTTACTACATTCTTCATTATTTTATTAAGCTTTATTTGATTTCTCTCCTTTACAAGTATGTATGTCTCCATACTCTCCACTAACAAGCACTGACTTGGTGATAAGACTGCATTTAGACGAACGTCATTTAATCGTCGATTCTTCTTTGATGACTTTGGCTTGTGTTTAAACGAACGTCACGCACAAATTGATTAGTCTCTCTTTAATTACTGTCGTGATCGGTTGTGTACAAGAAGTAGTTAAATTAATGTGATATGTTAAATTATGTTCCTAATTATGTGGTTATTGAATTTGAATATCAAAATATATATTTGATATGTACAATTTTAAGTTAAGTTTATTAGAATAAAGTGTTATCAATAGTAAACGGTAAATTCTTAATTGATATTTTCTTGGATTCGATTGCTCGCTTATGTGTTTCTTTGTGATCTTATTATAACAGAATTGCAATTGCATTTCAATGCTTTTATTGTTATTGCTAATTTGATTATGTTGTTGAGTGATTAACCTGGTGAGTTAATTTTATTGTTAAATTTTATATACTATCTAACTCCACCGGCTAAGTAATCGACGATCGTTAGGAATGGTTTAGATTCTAGATTTTACAAGACCACCCTCTCAGTGATATACATATTTCTGGTGCTCCATTCTTTATTTTCAAATAATGACAGTGTATTCGTAGTATTCGTCAGAATAATTGTAATTATTGCCATTCAAATTAGGAGACGTGACAGAAAAATAAGCCTCGTGATTTGCCAAGTGAATAGCAGTACCATCCCACAACTCTCTGGCCATGCCTTCAGTATCATGTTATATTGGGCATATTCCCGAATTGGTAATCGCATTCACATTCTCATTTGCAAAAATGCATGTTAGTTTACTAGTGGTGTGTCGAATATTTGCATAATTCCCGACATTCGTGTCTAAAAATTAATATTCGTTACATTACTGGTCTGTAGTATAGTACTAACTAACTGCCCGCTATTTTTTACTCTGTGAGTCGTCTTCTATTAAATATTGACATTAATTTAAATACTTCCACTTGTAACTTGAACTTATTTAAGTCTACATAAAAACCAACATACATAAGCACAACGTTGAAAAAACAGCCGATCATCATAGACAGATAAAATTTAATTGAATATATGCAAATAGTATGTTGAAAAAGACAATAAAACTTTTGCCTATCTTTCAACCTTCTCATTCTTCATTCTTAATCGATAATAATTGATTGTTGTTGCTTACTACATTCTTTATTACTATAGTATATAAGCAGCCTAATATATAATCATAGCTGTAAGTAAGGCATAGCGGAATGTAATATATAATGCAGCATAAAAATAGATCATAGTTGAAAATAAGCAGAATGTACGAAATAAAGAGTTAGTGTTGTACTGAAAGCGAGAGTAGCAAGTAAAGTTGCTTTATTTGATTTCTCTCCTTTACTGCATTATTGCATGTTTGTATGTCTCCAAACTCTCCAATACCTTAGCATCAAGCACTGACTTGGTGATAAGCAGTGAACAGCTTCTTTGATTAGTCTCTCTTTAATTACTGTCGCGATCGGTTGTGTACAAGAAGAAGTTAAATTAATTTGATAGTCATTTATATTTGATATGTACAATATTAAGTTAAATGTGTGTGTGATTATAATTATTAGAATAAAGTGTTATCAATAGTAAACGGGTAATTCTTAATTGATATTTTCTGAGTGTGAGTTATTTGTTAATTGGTTTTTGGACTCGATTGCTCGCTTATGTGTTTCTTTTTGATCTGAATATTCTTATTGTTGGTGCTATTTTTGATTATGTTGTTGAGTGATTAACCAGGTGAGTTTATTTCATTATTAAATTTTATATACTAGCTAATTCTACCGGCTTCGTAATGGGATGTTTAGATTCTGGGAAATTTTACTTGACCACCCTCTCAGTGATATACATATTTCTGGTGCTCCATTCTTTATTTTCAAATATATTTCAGTGTCTTTGCAGTATTCGTCAGAATAATTATAATGATTGCCATTAAAATCAGGTGACGTGATAGAAAAATAATCCCCGTGATTTGCCAAGTGAATAGCAATGCCATCCCATAACTCTCTTGCCATGCCTCTAGCATCATGTAATAGAAAAAATATTGCTCACACAATATTTGAAATAAATAATTTTGCATTCAGCACTTCTATAAAGTTATATAGGCAGTAATCGAAATATTAAAAATCCATGTATTATATGTTTGTGTATCATTAAGTTTTAAGTAAGATGAATAATTGAATTCACTGCATACGTAAATGAACATTTCATATTGTCTACTTGAAACTAAATCGCAAATTTTTAAAATTATTGTTTACTTGTATATGAGTATATACTTCTAATATGGAATGTAGTATTAGTGATCTTGCGAATTTTCGGGCATATTGTATGTATAATATTACCTAATGCCCGCTATTACTTACTCAGTGCCTCGTCTTCTATTAAATAGTGACACACTTCCACTTGTAATTCAAGTCTTTAATAACTTTTAGCTAAGAAGAACCAACATAAGTACATAAGCACAACATTGAAAACGCAGCCGATCATCACTTTATAGACAGAGAATATTTAATTGAACATATGCAAATAACATGATGTAAGTAGAGCTATAAGTCTTTTGCATACCTTTCAATCTCCTAATTCTTCATTCTTAATCGATAATATGATTGTTGTTGCTTACTACATTCTTCATTATTCATTATTTTATTAAGCTTTATTTGATTTCTCTCCTTTACAAATATGTATGTCTCCATACTCTCCACTACCTTAGCATCCAGCACTGACTTGGTGACATGAGTTCACAGCTTCTTTGATTAGTTTACCTCTAAGTACTGTCGCGATCGGTTGTGTATAAGAAAGAGTCGAATTATTTGGATAGTAATTTTTAAATTATTCTTATTAATCACATGTTCCAAATTACTTGTGAGGAGCGTGAAGAGTAATATAAGTATTTTTAGCATAGCCAATGCTAACCTTCTTCTATGGTATGTATTAGTGATGTTCCGAATATTCGCATTCACATTCTCATTCGCTTAAATTCATGCTAGTGTATTAGTGGTGTTGCGAATGCCTAAAAAGTGATATTCGTTACATCATTAGTATGTATAATACTAACTAATGCCCGCTATTTCTCAATCAGTGGTTCGTCATCTATTAAATAGTGACACAAATTTATATATTTCCACTTGTAATTTGGACTAACTTAAGTCTTTATAAAAACTTATAGGATAAAACAACCAACAAATATTGGCACAAAATTGAAATAACGCCGCCGATCATCTCAATAAAGACTGATAAAATTTAATTGAACACATGCAAATAGCATGAAGATAGAAGAATAATTAAACTTTTGCTTACCTTTCAATCTCCTCATTCTTCATTCTTAATCGCTAATAAGTATGACTGTTGTTGCTTACCACATTCTTCATTATTTTATTAAGATTTCTTTGATTTCTCTCATTTACTGCATTATTGCATGTATGAATGTCTCCATACTCTCCACTATCTTAGCATCAAGCACTGACTTGGTGACATGAGTTCACAGCTTCTTTGATTAGTCTCCCTTTAATTACTGTCGCGATCGGTCGAATCTATTTCTTATTAATCACATGTTCCTAATAATGTGTTTATTGAATTAATATATCAACACTTTATATTTGATATGTAAGAAGGTAAATGTGTGTGTGATTATAATTGTCAGAATAAAATGATATCAATATTAAACGGTAAATTCTTAATGGATATTTTCTGAATGTGACTTATTTGTTACTTTGATTTTGGACTCGATTGTTCGCTTATGTGTTTCTTTTTGATTTGAATGTAACAGAATTGGATAACAATTATCAAAAAACAATCATTTGTTTTATCAGTGAATAAGCAAAGCAACTACAAAAATAATAACAACAATAATAAACAGTGTAACAGTAAACAAAGAAGTGCAGTTACTAGAATTTAAAATGCTTGAAACTTAATTGGAATTTAAATATTTGGCGTTTCTTTCTTAAATTTGTTCATTGCTTGCTTATTATATATATAAACTTCTTAAAATTGTATTCCTTCTATTTTCCTTTTTTTATTCAATATTGGCATCAATATAAATATTTCCACTTGTCATTTGAACTTATTTAAGTCTTAATAAAAACTGATTGTACAATCAAAGATCAAAACTTTTTGATTTTTCATACAATCGAGCCATAACCCTTAAGCAGGCCATCCACTTGCGAATTTGTTCGTGGAACTTGTTTGTCCAACAAAAATTCATTTGCCCACAAACTAGGCGAACAATTCTCACGAACATCAATTTTTAAAAAAATTCAGTGAGTAAACATGAAAAAATGAGAGAGGAAAGTAATACAGTTGTGGCCTTGATGGTTATACAAATTTGCTTAGAGCAACAAAATAAAAAAAAATATATAAAAACTTTTATTTTGCCACAATGCTGGCTCATTTTCAAATCATTCAATTCTGTTTGGTCATTTTGGAGCGTGTTCACTCTAACAATCTATAATCACAAATGATGTTCGTGCAATCATTGCCATACACGTTCGAACATGTTGCAGCGAACACACGCAAGATAGAAACATTTCTATTCTTCGCGAACAAAACTTCGAACACGAAAATCTGTCGCGAACACTTCCAAGAACTGCGAATATTTCTTCGAACACACTAAATTCACATGTGGATGGCATGCTATACCCACACACGTTGTGAGAGTCAACAAGCAAAATGAAATTGTACAATCGATCGCATAATATGTGGAACGCATTAGAGGAACCAACACAATATGCCGATTATCTTAATACAGATAAATTGTAATTTATTTTATGCAAGCAGCATTACAATATTAGAAGAATTTCAATCTACTCATTCTTTATTCTTAATTGATAATATAATTGTTGTTGCTTAATACAATACATTTTTCATTATTTATCACTTTATTAAGCTTTCATTGATTTCTTTCCTCTACTTCATTATTGCATGCATGATAAAAGTAGAACTAAAAATCCTTTACATACCCTTTCAACTTCCTAATTCTTTATTCTTAATCGATAATATGATTTTTTGTTGCTTTCTAGTACATTCTTCATTATTTTATTGAGCTTTATTTGATTTCTCTCCTTTACTGCATTATTGCATGTATGTATGTCTCCATACTCTCCAATACCTTAGCATCAAGCACTGACTTGGTGATAAGCAGTGAACAGCTTCTTTGATTAGTCTCTCTTTAATTACTGTCGCGATCGGTTGTGTACAAGAAATAGTTAAATTAATTTGATACTCATTTATATTTGATATGTACAATATTAAGTGAAATGTGTGTGAGATTATAATAATAATTATTAGAATAAAGTGTTATCAATAGTAAACGGTAAATTCTTAATTGATATTTTCTTGGTTTTTGGACTCGATTGCTTGCTTATGTGTTTCTTTTTGATCTTAATATAACAGAATTGCAATTGCTTTTCAATGCTTTTATTGTTGTTGCTATTTTTGATTATGTTGTTGAGTGATTAACCAGGTGAGTTTATTTCATTATTAAATTTTATATACTAGCTAATTCTAGCGGCTTTGTAATCGGCGGTTTAGATAGGGTTGGTTTAGATTCTGGGAAATTTAATTTTTTAAATTATTGTTTGCTTGAATATGAGTATATACTACTAATATAGAATGTAGTATTAGTGATATTGCGAATTTTCGCATAGGCATTCGGGAATATTCCCATATTTCTTGATAATCGCATTCACATTCTCATTCGCAGAAATTAATGCTAGTGATGTTGCGAATATTCGCATATTTCTCAAAATTTGCATGCCTAAAAATTAATATTCATAACTTCAATTGTATGTATGTATTGTGTGTATAATATTAACTAATGCCCGCTATTACTTACTCAGTGCTTCGTCTTCTATTAAATAATGACACACTTCCACTTGTAATTTGAATTAATTCAAGTCTTTGATAACTTTTAGCTTAGAAGAACCAACATAAGTACATAAGCACTAGAGGTGGCAAACTAACGATAGTCCCACCATCGATAGTTTTGAAAAAACTATCAGTACTCATTGATAGTCAAAAAATAGTACCATCGATAGTTTGCCACCTCTAATAAGCACAACATTGAAAGCGCAGCCGATCATCACTTTATAGACAGAGAATATTTAATTCAACATATGCAAATAACATGATGATAGTAGAACTATAAATCTTTTGCATACCTTTCAACCTCCTAATTCTTCATTCTTACTCGATAATATGATTGTTGTTGCTTACTACATTCTTCATTATTCATTATTTTATTAAGCTTTCTTTGATGTCTCTTCTGTACTGCATTATTGCATGAATGTATGTATGCATGTCTCCATACTCTCCACTACCTTAGCATCCAGCACTGACTTGGTGACATGAGTTCACAGCTTCTGTGATTAGTTGTCCTCTAAGTATTGTCGCGATTGGTTGTGTGCAAGAAATAGTCGAGTCAATTTAAATTATTCTAGTTAATCACATGTTCCTACTTATGTGTTTATTGAATTCATATATCAAAATATTTATATAATCCAAAAAAAAAAAAAAGATTATAATAATAATACGATGATAATTATATTAAAGTGATATCAATAGGAAACGGTAAATTGTTATTGATATCAATAGTGAACGGTAAATTTTTAATTTAATATTTTATGAATGTGACTTGTTCGTTACTTAGTTTTTGATCTCGATTTCTCGCTTACTCGTATATGTTTCTTTTTGATTTGAAAATAACGGAATTGCATTTCAATGCGTTTATTGTTGTTGCTTTTTTTGATTATGCTGTTGAGTGTTAACCAGGTGAGTTTATTTTATTGTTACATATGTTATTTACTAGCAAATACCACCAGCTTTGTAATCAGTGCTTAAGATGAGAATGGTTTAGTTTCTGGGAGTTTTACTATACCACACCCTCTCAGTTATATATTTCTGGTGCTTTATTCTCCATTTTCTATTATTACATGACAGCGTAATTTACCGCAGTATATAAATCAGCGTAGTATTCATCATAATTACCATTAATAATTAGTTGCCATTATTGCAAAAAAGTAATACTCGTGACTTGCCACGTGAACAACAATGTCAACCCACAACTCTCTGACCATGCCTTTAGTATCATGTAATACAAAATAAATTGCTCTTAACAGGCAATCTTAATGGAGAACATATGCATATTTATAGCTAACTAATAAAAAAAATTGACTATTGATTCATTTATTGTTTTATTGTTTCAAAACCAAATGAGCTTATGAAAATGTGTACTAATAATTCAAGAAATCAAATAAATCCAGCGACTTTCGTGTAATTTGAACCATAAATAGTAGAACAATTGGCTTGTGCAGGCTCCAGAATCAAATTAAAGCAACATGGAGATGGTAGATGGTCATCAATCTCTGTAGACATTCACAGTTTTCTGGTAAAAGCTGGCCCATAAACATAAGGGTACAATCATAGTGCCGAAGACGAAAAAGCGTGCACAAGGAAACATATGAAAACACTCGAAAGTGTGCACAGTGCAGGCGAAGACGAAGAAGAAGCTGAAGCCGAAACGCAAGCAGTCAGCTTCAAACTGTACGGTACTCATGTTGGTGATGAATCGCTGGCTGCTCAGTCCAGTTTTTGTTTTTGTTTTTTTTTTATTTCTTTTTAATTATTTCTTCTGTTGCTTTGCGTTTGATCAAAGACAACAACTATTTTGAGAACGAACACATGAGAATAGAAAAAGAAAACAACAACAACATTGTAAATGATCTCGATTTTTATCAGTTAGAATTTTGTTGTTTGTTTTCTTTTATCCAATTCACTTTTTTAACGCCTTGCTGACGCCTGCACTGCTTCAGCGTGCACTATGATTGTACCCTAATATTAAACTTTGAACCACCACCTTTTAGGAGTGGAATATCAATTACCCATTTCTTATTGATTATCTCCTTCATGTTAGGAATACTCTGTCAGTTTTTAAGGTCCAGTGGTTTGTTGATTACCGACAGGCTCACACAGAAACCCCAAATATTTATTTATTTATTTATTAATATAAATTAAACTCTTCAGACAATTCTCGGCTTACATTTAGGTTACTAATGTAATATATTATTACTAGCTGTGCCCCCGACTTTGTACGCGTGGTTCGACATATGTTTGTAATATCGTGTATTGTGTTATCTTTTTCCCTAATTATCAGGTCTTTAATGTTGCCCCACAGCTAAAGAGGAAAAGATTCAAAATCAGACAAGAAGCAGGCAACAATATTTAAAATATGAAAATCTTTATTTTCTATTTTTACATAAGCATAAGTCACTGCATATATAAATCTGCGTAGTATTCGTCAGAATATTTATAATTATTGCCATTACAATCAGTGACTTATCGGCTTTTATAGACTAAGTTAAGATCATGGTGCAAGGAGCTTTAATGTGGGTATTTCAGGTAGGCCTTCGGTCATGTGCACTCCGATGTATTTGACAGTACCAATCTTTGGCATAGTGGAAAAGTTCAATATTACTGGAGGACAGCTTCCCGTTTTAAGGTGAATGTTATTTGGACAGACTTTTTTTAATTTTGAAACCTCAACATTAAAGTCTGTTGCCACATCAGCAGTGTATATCGTATATAGGATGGGGCCAAGAATATATGCTTCGTTGGGATACATCAGCATACAGATTTGTGTTTTTGCCCGATTGGCGAATCGGTAAGATTTAAGAAGGTGATAGTATGATATAGGAAGGCATTTCTTAGTCAAATGCTTGTTGGACAGAATATATATTTTTTCTTCAAGTGCACCTATAATAGATTTGACAATCCAGTGGCATTGCTCCATCGTTCCATTTCCTCTTCGTTATCAAAAAATGAACTTATCATTAGTTAGGTGCTTTCCACTGATGCCTGTAGTTTGTAGTTTACTTCACCTACCAGAACACAAAAAATAATACTTTTTAATAAATATTCTAAACATGTAAGTAAAATAAGTTTTACTGGTATCATTTTATAAGTTTTATACTATAATAGGATTTTATCATAACAAATACTGTTAATTTTTCATGGCGCCTTGTTCTTTACAATATAACATATGTATGTTTCTATTAAATTCAGGGCAGTATATTCATTTTTTTTTACCTTTTATCTACAATAATGTTATACACAGTTTCGTCTGCCGAACGAGCTGCTTGTTTCTTTGCTTGCCTGCCTTTTGAGTGCTTTAGTTCTTAAAACAAATTGTACCAAAGGCTATTAAAATGTATGACTGGTCAGAGCGTGCAATTTAAGTGGGGTGCCTCTTAATTTTTAAGCCCAACAACAAATTGTGTGATTAGTTACTCGAGATTACACACAATTGTTGTTGGATTTACCCATAATTTCCTCTTGGATTTGTTTACAAAAAATCTCCGCTTCAATCGAGCGAGTTGTCTGCTCTATATGTTATATACTCTTTGATTGTATTCTTTGTTATCTAAGTTTAATTGTGAATCCACAAACTGTAAGCAATTGTTTTTAATACAATTCGAAACTTTACTTTTGTTTTCTGAAATGATAATCCTTCATGATAAGCATCATTGTCAACAGTAACAAATATTGAACAAACAAATGTGAATGGATCTATCTAAATGTAATGTCAACATGACTAAGAGAAGCATCTATTTGCAGTAACTCAGATTAGCATTATTCCTCTTTACTCGGAAAATGATAATGATTACGACTACTTCTACTTCAATGAAATCACCAAGCAAATACAAATCAATTGGAACAACTGCAGTAAAACATTAAAATTGGCAACATTTTGGATTACTGCAGCATAGAATGTATTGCAAAAGTATAGAAACATGTGTCATGTATATTGCATGCAGCAATTTCAAGCACGTAATAAGGCCATGAGGCTGCTATGGTGGTCCACTATTCTCATATTCTCATACTGAAGGCAAAAGTGATTGAGATTGCTTTGGGGGAAGAAATGTTGGTAGCTATAACAACAAAAAAGATATGTAAAGGCTAAATGAAATTTACTGCAGGCTGCTGCCAACAGATACAATGAATGCAATGCAATTATCATTCAAACAATGAACAATGTTGTGTGCCATGAACATGAACATCAGTGGTGACCAGTAACCAGAGACTCAATGCTTTCTATCCAAAACAAAACCTTTAACCAAAGCCACATTTGCACTTGTTGTTAAGCTTGGTAGGTTTTTGTTTCATGGAAAATTCATGCCAAATAAATTTTAAATGACCCACAAAAGCAAAGTTGAATACTAAAACCGAGCGAGCCTCAGTAGTTTTGTAATCTGACCAATGGCTTACACAGGGCGTATGTGTAATATTCGAAAATTATCTATGCACATGTTCTGCTCTTTTAAATGCTATAAATAAACGAAAAGTTAGAACAAAATATCTGATTTATATGTGTAAATGTATGTTATTGAGTTCATACTCATGTAGTAGGGAAGTAGAGGTTTATAGGGGTTTTGACATCTGTGTGAAAATTATATTACAATAAAATAATAATAAGGAAAATGATAGAAGTTCAAATGAAAGAGACCATCATCATTTTGAATTCACGTTAAATCGACAACGGAAATTGATTTTCCTCTTTCAATCTTTCTTTCCATACATTTTTCTATAACATTAAGGAATATCAACGAGCTGCCAAAAAGGAAAAGCTGCCAAAGAAACAGAAAAAATAGAAGAGAAGATTGTCCTAAGCAGGAAATGACGAAAAATGTGTTACAAAAAGTTCATTCATTTTGTTCTATTTTTATAGGCGTAAAGAATGTAATAATGACCTCAGTTTTTAGAGATCTTTTTCTATACATTTTCATCATTTTCCTTTTACCATTTTGATGGGTTTTCCTTTCTTCTTTTATTGTATTCAGTTTACAGTTGCTCCTTTTGTATGTGTGTGTGTATTTTCTTTATGTATTATGACAATACTTTTCTTTGGGCAGTTTTCACACTTCACTTTGATTCTCTGTTTGCTTTATTGTGTCCCTTTTGTGAATATGGTAGAAGAGAATATATGATTTTTTGTAAGGATAACTTGCCTAAGGTCATTTTCAAAATAAGTAATATTATTTGCTTTGCTTTTGTTCTTTTCGCCGTTCTTGTTTTTATTGTTGTTAGTGTTCATTTTGTTTATTATTCTTCTTTGTTGCTACTGCTTAACTTTTGTTTGTGTAATTTTCTTTGCTTCTTGTTCCTTATGTTTTGTTGATTTTATTTCACTACTTTGCATTATTGTTTTTGGCATAAATTCAAAGCCACTGGCATTTCTCCCTAAGAAAGCCATTCATAGCAAAGAGTTTCTGTTTCTGCACTTAAGTAAAGATGAAATACTATAAATGCTGAAAAGGTATAATAATACCAACTTAAAGCAAATAAAGATTTATTCAAAGTTGCTCAAAGGATTTTTACATTATACACGTAAAATCGATTGCAGCAAATGTTTTTTTTTTTGCTAACAAACAATTCAATCAGGATTTGGCAAAATTATTGGGCAAAACTTTGAAGTCTTGTTTTCGTCTAAACTCTTCGATTCCAGCATTTATTTTTGAGATCTAAAAAAAAGAATAGTGACGTACGCAGAAGCTTAGATTGTGTCTTTTGCTGTATCTCAATGTAAGGGGGCGAAATGAAGGAAAATCATACATCTGTAACCCATACAGGTTTTAGTTTTTGTATTACAGAGAAGAAGCTTCTCTTCTCCCAGCTGCTCAGTACCTCCTGCTTGGACGCAGTTTTATGATTGAGTTCTGGGACGAGCGATCGAACATCCACCGCTCTGAAACGGGTGTACCTCAGGGCAATGTCCTTGGATCTGTCCTGTTCACACTCTACAGCGCTGATTTGCCACTTTCAGTTGCCGATAAGACATTGTTTACAACATACGCTGATGACACTGCGTTCATCGCGGCTTTTGTGCTCACCCAGGAGTTCCTGCATGGCTTTAGTAGGAAAGCAAACAGCTGGAACATAGCTCTTAGCAGTAAAAAATTACTGCACTGTACGTTTGCGCTTAGGAGAGGTTCCTATCCAACCGTCTCGCTGTATAACTCGTTCATACCTCAGGACTCAGATCGCCAAAACTGCTGCAACTTGTACCCGAAAACTGCGGAATCCAACTGACTCGAGTTAAATTAGCCTTAGCAACAAAATAATGATTTTTAAGGCTATAGTGATGCTATCCTGGACTTCTGATATTCCTCTGTGTCCAATTTCTATCTCCTCCAGAAGATGCAAAACTCTACCCTTCGCACCTTGGGACGTATGTACTGATGTATTATCCCGGGACCTGCGATCATTTCGGTCCGTGAGGAGATCAACCTTCATACAATTCGGCATAATGACCGGATAGCATCCAGGAGGATGTTTTTTTACCCTAATGACCTTTGGGTACGCGGGCGCCAAAGAGGACGTAGGCTCCTTTTCTGAATGCCATTTTTTTTGTGGTTTTGGTCACATATTTCCATTGTAAATTACTTACACTCTTAGTCATCTGCCATTATTTATTTTTTGGTGAAATCAATGTTTTATATCCGTTATGTCGGTGGTTACAATTTTAAATTTTAAATTACTTTATCTGACCCCAAGACGACAATTCATTTTTTTACACATTACTGCAAGTTGCTTTGGATTGTGTTTGATATGAGACTGTGGGCTCCAACGGAATATCCTCATTATTTAGAGAGACTGGAGAGATAAATAAGTAGCGAGAATGTGATGTTTTTTTTCGACTTTTCGGCATTTACCACAAGTTTCCATCTCCATTACTCCAGCCAGCTCGCACTGTAATAGTGCTGATACATTCTAAAGATCAGTATCTAATCTCAGGAGTGAAGCTATCAGCACAAGATAAGCATGGTGACTTATTTCACATTTAAAATTAAATTTTTTATAATAAAAATATCTCCCCATTTAATTAAATTTATCTTAATTTATTATCTCATAACGCCAACAACAGCAAACTACAAAAACAACTCAATTAACACATATGCATCATTAGAAGTGTCAAAAACAGAATATTTAACAAAACTTAACACAACTTTTTATGCTACTCGTTATGTCAAACAAACAAAAAAGCTTATGTAAATAAACTCAACTATCCTTACAAATGTAAACCTTTTCTCCTAACTAAATATAATACAATAAATAAATGTTAGGTCAACAAAAATTAGAGTTAATCCCGTAGTCTTTTGGTAGCAAAAGAAAAGAAGAGCAAAGCGAATTAATAAAGTTAACAAAACGTATAACCAAAGTTTATTTGCAAAACAATCAAAACAACTGCACGTCCAGAAAAACTTATTCACTCACTCACAGATACATAAATACAAATACTATGGCCAATTGGTTAAACTTACCCGAAATGTACCTCTACAATCTCATCAACATATGTATATATTCAAAAAAACATGTGTCAATGGCATTGCTAACATGGCGTATGCGTAACTATGCGCTCTATCCAAAAGTGGGAAATGTTGCGTATACGAGGTGTGCATGTGTGTGTGTGTGTGGTTTTATGGCAAGTTGTGGGATATAAGCTAATTGTGTATATGTGTTTGTGAGTGTGGGGATAGCGAAAAGAGAGGTTGGTTCTCCGAAACTGAAACACTATATAAATATTTATTTGTGCATGAGTCTGGAAACAATTCGATTTGATATACCAAAACCAAATTGAATAATATGAGCCACAACGCACGCGTCTCATCGCACTACATTGCATCATATTGGAATTGAATTGAATTAGTTTAAGCTGCGTCAACTTGAGTTCATTAATTATTGAGTGAATTAATGGTGAATGTTTTGGATGTGATTCTACATGTAGATACATGTAGTCGCTTATGTTTAAAAAAAAAATACTAAAAATTTTCCCATAATTACATATACTGGTACTCGTATTTTCAAGTTTAACAGGATGAATTCATAAGTAACTTTAGTGGAATTAATTCGCTAGGTGTGAGAGTTTGCTTATATCAAAAAAACCTTTTATATTTTTGATTGATAATGTGTATGGTTGAGTCAAAGACCTTTAAATTATATATAGACGGGACAAATCGATCACAAAGAGAAAGTTCTTCTCCTTCATTCAAATACCCAACCACAAATTGTGATATCGTGATGCCCAACAAAGAGAGAGAGTTCTAACTTCGTGAGCGATTTGTCCAGTCTATTAATTTCTTAGTCTTTGGCAGCGAAGTGAAAAGAAGAGGCGGACGAAGGCTGTCAGACAGATTGCGTGATATTGGTTTCTAGCTCTTGATTGGTAAACGGTACCGAAAAAATCTTGTCTCTGTATTAATATAAGATAAGAACATTCTGAATGCTGCCCGACAGTATGGCTATCTGATATGCTGTGCAACTTCTTAGGGTTTGTTGTACCGAAGCTGGCACAACTTATGAAGGGCCAAATATTTCATACCTTGACCCAATTATTAAATGTCCTGTCTTAAGCTAATCATTTTTTAACATCGATTAAACGTTGTAAATCAAGATTGTCAGAAGTTGAAGCTACTCCTTTTGCTTTTGATACCATGAATGAACTCCCACTATCCACTTATGCAAACATACATAATATATTTAGCTATTTTAATCACTTTGATATTGTATAATAAAGACTTAATATTCAACAGACTTGATTAATTTCTTCTATAACTTAACGGACACCCACCACGATGTATTATTTTACCATAATTGCAGTATAAGTGCACATAAATAGTTCTCCATCTAATCATAATCCTATTTCATTAGTAGAAGTTATTCAAAGTTTGAAGTATCATTATATTGTAATAATGAAGGCCTTCATCCTTGTGAGTTATTATTCTTAATTTTCCAATCATTCTGAGAGCTAATTTAGTTTGTGATAGCCATTAATGTAAATATTTACTTTAGATAAAAAATACTGAACTGACCAAACTGAAATTCTTCATATATGCAATGTTTGCTAAGAGTTTCATTACTTATAATTTCACCCATTTTTATTTGATTGCAAGAATTGGAAGGAAGTCATACTCAAAATTAAAGTCCCTGTGAACATTTCCACTTCAAGAAAATGTTTTATCACTTGGTGACACATGCAATGAACAACTCATGTTACAAATTTCATACTTCATATGTTGTATGTACAATATATGTATCTAAGCATATTTATAGAGTAGAGTGATGTCAGACTAAACCACACCACACTTATGACATCGACAAGTGCAATTGACAACATCAATAGTTGTTTGTGTGTATGCTACGTTCGTGTCTACTGTCAATGTCTGCAATGAAGAGTGACAGCTAATATCCTATGAGACAATCTGACAACACAAACATAATCACAAATAGATATTTTGCAACACTAATAACATTCGAAGTATGTACTATGAAGTCTGATGTTGAACATTATTCATAGAATCTGTGATTACATTCATAGTATGTTTCTGTGTATGTGAAAGCACTCAAAACTCAATGTTGGTATCCTGTGAGACATTTATGCGTTTTTGCGACTCGTTACTACACTTCAATACACACAACAATTACAATTTCTGTCCTTTCTTTTCATTGGTTCTTTGGTCTATTGCCCATGCTTAAAGCAGCTGGGAACAGTAACCTAAATACTTGTAGAAGACAATCAAAGAGATTATAGAATGAATGGATGGAAGAAAGCAGCAAGCTAATGAACTAAACTAATGCTTAATGTTTGTCATTATGACTTGCCTCCTACGAATTAATCTACTCTCGACATTTGTCTATATGTATATAATTTTCTTCAATTTTCTCAGGTATTTTCTTCCAAATGTAATTGCTGTCACCATGGCACATTGCCATGTCAAGCCCTGTTTAATTAGAACAAAGTGGGAAAGTGAAGTGGATAAAAAGAAAAATTGTCTTGAATACGAAAACAACTTGACTTCATCAAATGACTCGTAGTAGTCGTTACGCATACCAAATCTAAAAACAGCATGACTGGACCCAACAGAGACTTAAGCCCACGCTAGCCAGCTTTCTACAGGTAACAACCATAATCTCCTAATATGGGGGCAAGTGAAGGTTAATGCATTCCATGCAAACAAACAGACAAACCAACAAACAAACAAACAAACAAACAAACAAAGTATGAAATGAAAAGGACTTCAAGGTTCAGAAATCGACCAAAGTCTCTGTTAGCAAATCTATGAAGCGTAGAAAGACATTTTTGAACTTAAACTCAGAAGCATGGCGTGAAGGACAAGGATTTTCATTGTCTAAAATTTAATTTGGTGTGTTTTTTTTACATTGTGGTAAGGGTCATGACTAAGGATGGTAGTGATGGTAAAGGTAATTCTGTGGCAGGACATCTGGAGCAAATCGCCTTTGTTATTGCTTTACACTTCATTGCCGTGGAATTTTAGCTTTTTGTATTGTGTTTACATTTTGTGTAAGTTTCTTGGGCCCCCGACTAAAACCAAAACCAAGACCAACAAGTCCAGAGTAGTATAAAGTAGCAGTCTTCGAATAGATGTGATGGAGAATGAAAATGCAGACAAGCGTAAAGATAAAAGTTCTACAAAAGAAAACTTTGACTAAGTCGTTTCAATCAAAATGTGTGTGTCTGGGGGTGGGGGTGGGTGTTAACTAAGTGTGTGTGAGTTTGTATATATGTTTGTAACAAAAGTTTGTTTGCTTTTGTCATAATGTTGTGAGAATACCTCAAAAGCTATAAAAAAGAAAAAGGAAATAGTTGTTAAGCGAACTGGAAATTCCAAATAGACCAGAAAAATTTGTGGTCGAAATTAATACATAGTTTACAGATAGAGGATAGAAAGGAAAGTTGTAGAGAGGGTACTTTATGTTTGGTAAAATGAGCGACAGATTGTGGCAGATTGCTTGTGATTTAGCAAAGGGATCATTCGACTTTGTATAACATTCTTTTTAATAATATTATAAGAAGTAATATGCTTTCCTTAGACTTCATTAACTAGAAAAGTAAACATCCTCATAAATTTCATAATTTATTTTATGTTTCAATTCAAAGTTACTTTAAGTTTCTCATAAGTATATGACAAAAAACCTATTGAAGGCAGTCAGTCAATCATAGGGAAGGAACGAGAACTGACTCAAATTTTATATTGATAAAAATATCATCAGCATCATCATCATCATCATTTTTTATATATTTCTTGACACATTTAAGTAGAAAAGCAATATTACAAAATAATAAAAATATAACAAATGATCAACTGTTGTACAACAACATATCCTTCATTCTTTCCTTTTTATTCGCCTGTGACATCCTAAGTCAAGTCAAAATATTTCTATGAAAAATAAAAATGAAAATATAATAAACGAAAATTGTTAGAAAGAAAGAAAATATGAAGGTGAAGCCTACAAAAATAAAATAAAAAAAAAAAAACCTAAATAAACAAACAAATGTGTATAAACAACTTGAAATCATCGGCATCACCATCATCATTACAAAGAGTAATGTAGCAACGCCTAAAAGTAGGCAACATTTGTGCCACAATATTCTTCTTGTTTTTCCTGTTGTTACGGTTATTATTATGTGTTCATGAGTAACTGTTAAAGGTATTTTGTTTTCATTTTTATTGAATTTTCCAACTTGGCAAAAACATTCACACCTGTGAAAAAAATGATATCAAAACACAAAACAAAAACAAAATCAACAAAAAGAACAAGGGAACTATGGTAAAAGGTGGTAAAGGTGTTGAAATAGGGGATCATGGTGTTAAGGATGACTTCTTATTGCCATAGTCGTTTCCGTTTCGTTGTTGCTACTGTAGTTCATGATGATGATAATGATGATGATGATAAAGTCAATAATAATAATATGTAACAATGTTGATGATGAGAATGAGTGTGGGCATATTTTCCAGAAACATTTTCTTATTTTGTTTACATTGAAATGACATTTTTTTACTCATTGATTTTTGTTATTATTATTATTATTATTATTATTAAAATGGTGACTGTTGGTTTCTATGAATGAAAATCTATAAATATTTCTCCTTGTAACTGAAGACTGGGAGTTGAAATAATTTGTTAGGTATACTATTCAAATTCATAGTTTCACGTTTACATTTTTCCTTGAAAATATTTATTTTCTCTAACTTATTTACCCTTCTTTGTATTATACTACATTTGAGAATTGTATTCTTGTCATCTTTCTTTCTTTCTTTCAGATTCATTTGATATCCCACTTTTTGTATTGTATAACAGTCTGATGGGAAGAAAATTCAAAAGTTATGTTGCACAGAAACGTGAGCAGCAATTGTAACATGATAGTGATGGATCCAATCGCAAGCAGGGAGCAAGTGGTAAGTCAGTAATATCATTATTCTGTCACGCTATTATCCTGACTGTAGTTTTTGTATTTTTTAAACTGACATTCAACTGTAAGAATGATAAAAATGTACACGTACTTTAGGTAACAAAGTAAGCCAATAAAACTGGAAATAAATAGCAGTTAATAAAATGAAACTGTGGGTGATATTTTCGCTTGTATGAGTCAGGAAACGGGAAAAGAAAAGCATAAAAATCGATTAAAGAACATTTATTAAACCTATAAAACTATTGATTTCTGTTTAATTTGAAATTGAAAATGGCTTTTTTGACTACTTAATAAATTGAAGATAATAATCAATCCAGATAATGATCGAGCCATTTACTTCACTAGAGAACGGAAAGCCTTATTTAAGCCAACTAGCCATATAAATTTCCACAACGCTGATATCCCATGGGAACAAACAACCTTTTGAAGGACCTTTTCGCTTATATCAATTATAAAGTAAACTACTACTTCATTAGAATTGTGTGTATCTCTATAAACAGAAACTCTTGCTTGAATATTGAAAAAAAAATATATCTTTTCAAATCAATCTTTCAAGCTACAATCTTCAATGACATTTAAATAAACTACAGGTTATGTAAAACAAACGGGAACTAGAACACAGCATGTGGACAGTAATCACAATTCCTCCGAGATACTGGTATTCATCAGGAGTTCCAAAATTTTCTTCGAAGGTAAATTTGCAATTTTAACTGGTTTTAAGTACTGGTTTCCAAAGTGGCGGAGTCTGTGTAACATAGTAAGTGCTCTGCTGACTCCTCTTCTTATATATATATAAGTAGTCTGCACAGAACGATCTTTACTCTGCAGTGTCCTTTCTAGAAACCTGTCCGCATATCTATCTTTGTCAGTCCCAGTAATTCTTGTGTTCTTTTGCGAGATCTAGTTGGTATGAAGAGTTTAGCCACTTCTTCGTGTCTACCAAACAGCGAAGCGATTTGTCACCGAGCCATTGTTTAAGTCTAGTTTTCGTCGAATGAGTACGTTTGTAGATCCTTTCCCGGCGAGTTCATCAGTTTTTTCGTTCCCAATATACCCACTATGTCCAGATACCCATATTAGGTTAAGAAGACTGTTCTATGCTCGTCTTTTGAGTAATATTAAGCAATCCCAAACCAACTTCAAATTGAACTCAAAAGCATTGAGTGTTTGTAGTGCAGCCGAGTGAATATATATGTATGTGCTTATTAGCAGTGGAATACTTTAATTTTTTCCTGAGGCATATTTTTATTCCATGGATTTCTTGGCCCATACTGCAAATATGCGTTTTTTACTGTTTTCCCTATAGGCACCTGCCCCAACACCGGTGTCCGGTTTGTAACCATCTGTATACCTTAGGTCTGAACTGTCCTGTCTGTCTGGAATAGTAACTTCAAAAATTTTGTTTAAATTTGAATTTAGTGAGGCTGATGTCGCTAATAATGGAGCTAGTAATGCGGTGATTGAGCTCATCACTCAGTAGGGAATGCCTGAAACATACCGAGTCACTATCATTTACAAGGATGAGCTTAGCCATAATCGACAGTGTCTCTTTCTTTATAAACAAGTTGATTGGCGATAATTTCAGTAGCGTATCCACAGCAGCTGCTTTGGTCGACCTTATAGCTCCAGTAACATGGCACCTCTTATGAAACAACATTCTAAAATTCAAAACGAACTAAATGTGCTAAGTGTCTACATGACATTTGAAATCGATTCAAGAAACTGAATTCGAATCACGCATGCGAGTTTCGTCAAATCGGTTCATGCGTGAAATTCGATTTGAAAATGTGTTTATAAATACGGTATTTGTTATATAGAATTTCGTGCAAACGAATTAAACGAGATAATAGACACAAGCCAGACGTTGCACTCTACCAATCTACAGATAGATGCAGCATATAATATGATCGGTCTAGTAATAGCCGTGTACAGCCACAGTGACATTCTTGGTGTCAGTCCCCAATTCTTACCTATGAGTCTGTTGCTTGTACCTGGCTATGCCTTTGGCATTAAGTATTAGCTTTTAGTATCAGTTTTAAGTCTTTCCAGGTAGGTTTTTGATAAATTTTTCCCGACAGAAAGCACTTTATTAAAATTATTGTAAAACTAAGCCTATGTTTTACCCCCTTTTATTTAACTAAGTTGTGAAGGTAGCGAAAGCCTAAACTCATTAATTTCAGATATCATAAGCATAAACAAATGAAATGATTATTATTATCATGCATATAATTGAATTGAAAAATTTTTTATTGAAAATATTTAAATTGAACTTCAGTTTCACTTCTAAGCTTATTGAAGGAAAGATGATGACATTTTTTA
Source organism: Amiota communis (assembly GCA_037043315.1). Classification (NCBI taxonomy): domain Eukaryota; kingdom Metazoa; phylum Arthropoda; class Insecta; order Diptera; family Drosophilidae; genus Amiota; species Amiota communis. The sequence continues at coordinate 463,920 of JBAMAV010001270.1, forward strand.
CAAGTATGAGTATCTTACTGGATTAAGAAAACACTCTTAACAGCTTGCTTATAAAGTTTTTACTTTCTCTTTCTACTTACAAACATCCCTTTCCACTATCATACTCTTGTCTCTTTCATTAACCTCTTAATTTAGATTAATGGAAATATAATAAACAAGTAATTTTCTTTATAATTTGCCATTGAAGACCTGTCACTACTTGACAATCATACTTATCGACCACTCGACCACAGCCATTAACGACACAAATGAAAAGCATTTAAAATTAACAATTTTAAAGTCAAAGGGATATAACAAAGTCAACAAAAAACAATTCAATTCAAACACAAATGAGTATCTCTCACACACCATTCACTACTACCGACTCACACTACTTTAAGCTCAATTCTTAACTTGGCTTGTATAATGTTCTGAATGTTCTGTGTTATGGGAAGAGAAAACAACGTGAACTTAACAATTAATTAAAAACCGAACGCAGGCTCAAGTGTACTTTGCTTGTATTGAAATGAAGATGAGCCTTCGAACAAACATGGGCACAAAAGGACTATTGCAAATAAGTCCAAACTCATTCATTCATCCAGTCACTCACTCTCTCTCTCTCTCGTTTGATTTGGGAATTATGATGATGGAGCAAGGAATTCTCTGAATGGACGCTAAGGCAAGTCATCCAGCAATGGATGACTCCCGAAGCGCTAGCAATCATTAATTCTGCTTAATGTGGCCTGATTTCTGTGTGAATATAAAAGCACATGGAAAAAAAGAATACAACAAAACAGCAAAATGATGAAGGCAAAATACTAAAGTGAAGCAGTTAATAAGGAGCAATAAATGCGTAGTCGAATGAATGCGGCTGAGGAGGCACCCGAAGAAATGGCTAAAGTTCTACAGTTCCTGGAGGAATTTCGCTTTATTAAGATAAATTTATGTAAACGAGAGTACAAAAGTGCAAAGGACTTGTGAACAGGACTTCAACCATATTAAAGTAAGAGATGAGCATGCAGATGATGACTGAGAGAATGAGATGAGCAGCAAAGGAAATTATGAATATTAAAGTTCCACAGCAAGTTGAAATTTAATGTATCTTGCGGCAAAATGAGGAAGTTCAAAAGTATCTAAAGGAAGATAGTTCTACAGGCAGGCAGACAGACAGACGGAAGGACTGGTAAATCCGGTAGTCAAAGTTATAATTAGACAAATTAAAAAGTTTCAATATTACATCGTAGTAGTTTGTTTTCAAGTTGGCTACTGATTGGATGAGAAGCCAAGTGCTATGGCACCTGTTCAAAGGATCCATAAAGTTCGTTAACAGTTGACACACTAAGTTGTTGTTGTCGTTGTTGTTGAGAAGGAAGATGAAATTTTAATCCTAGAAATTAGTAGTAGAAATTAAGTATGGTCTTACTTTTTGTCACGTGTGTTATTGGATTATTGGTAAGAGGCAAAAGGAAAACAGAACTTGGAATTACTTTATATCCTTAACAGTAATAACACAAATCAGAGAATGCCATATCTAAGATTAAAAGAAAAATAAATATACTATGTGAACTACATATACATGCTAACAGTCCAAGTGCATAGATTCGACGTTGAGCTTGTCCTTGATTGTAACTTAATGCACTCAAGGCTTTGGTTGCTCGCCACGAGTAGACACCATCTTCTTTCATCTATTTCGAGTATAATGCTAAAAGTGCTCTGCAAATGCTCAAATAGTTTTTTATATTAACACTATACCCTTCACGCGTAACTTTTTACAATGAAATTATTATTTAAGGATGATGTTTGGCAGTGTTATTAGTTATTAACTTCTACAGCGCCTTCTAAGAAAGAATCAAATAAACAGGGCGCTCAACTTTAAGTTAAGTTCAAACTAAATGTTCATTGTGATGTATGTTTCCTTAGCAAACAAAAGATTGACTTTCAGGCAAACCACGCTCTACGTCATACAAATTTGGGGCATCACAACGCGTAGAAAATAAGGAAGGTTCAAGCTTTCCAAAACAAAGCTCTATGACAAATCACGGGGCCCCATGGTTTGTCCGCAACATTACTCTACGTTGTACGTAGTACATAGGTATCTAAAGATGCCTACAGTTCTTCAGGAAGTAATTTTACAGAGCCGTCGTAACAATCAGCGGTTGCATGGACATTCAAATATATATTTGTGGCAATAAGTCAAAGTAGCTTAAGTCGAAAATTGAGTTTGAACGCTATCATTATTAACCACGTCAAAACACCAATTTCGACTAGAGAATTTTCAAAAAATACAGCTTAGAAACATAGTTCTATCTTTTACTTTAGTGTAATCGAGATTAAAACCATTGAAATAAAACCAAACAGGAATTATTTAACACAAAATGGGCAATACCTCAAAACATATATAAGTATATACATATATAATGATGATAGTTCTCACCCAAAATGCGACACGACAAAGGTTGAAAAGAATCCACCCAAACGAAAACGATTAATGCAGAGTAAGTGTTGGATACTTTCCATCTCTTCTTAATCTGCTTTGCATCGACAGAAGTGTGGTCTGCGAGCCATTAACCCGAAGGTTCAATGCGCCTTTAGGACTCCCATCATCATATGAATCTTGTTCTTTCGGAAGCTCAGATATCCGTTGCGGTCCCTTGGAGATATAACAGCCAGGCTAAGTGGGCCACTGTATGCATATTTAGTACTAGAGAAGGGCATTGCAGCGTATTTATAAGATGTACATATGTAAGCATGATTATAATCACATTTCCTACATCTGTATGTACTCATAAATATTTAGTCACATTTATTGTAATCAATATTCATCGTACTGGTACAATGCGTAATCCAGAAGGAAAGTATGTACAACTTTTTGATGTACAAACTCTAACTGATTTCCAGTATTATCCATACTTTATGAAATGAGTACTAGTATTATCCATACTCTTTCAAATGATTACTACTATAAATCAGAAGCCGTTTTTATTGTAATTATTGCACGTCTCTAGTATTCATATTTTTTATGGAAATTAGTAATAAAAACTATATACTTATATGAACAGCATTAAATAGTCGATGAAACCAAAGTTCATTTCAAGGACTCCTTTTCCTTTTTTCTCCTATTACATTTTGGTGTATGGCCAACTTTTGTAAACGTTTTCATAAACTTTGATCTTTCTTTTATTTTCGTTTCCATTTTTTTTTTTATGTGACAGAAAGTAGGCGTCTCTTCAATGCACATGTAAATCTTTCACAGACTTTAAGTTTGTGGGATCTTCTTTGCTGGTCCCATAATGAAAATATTTTATTTTCTTTATGACACATTGACTTTATTGAAAAAGTTTTTTCTTTTTTAATGTTTGGTGATTTCAAAGAACTTTTGTTAGTTTTTGGTAAGGATGGGAATGGAAAAGTTTTTCTTTACTTAAAGTTTTCAAAGTGTAAATTAGTCCTCTGAAAGCGAATGGATGGATGATGTCTTTAGGAATTATTGTAAGTAGCCAAAAGTGGCTATAAACAACTTAATCAAGAATTATGTCATTTAATAATAGAGAAAGAGGGAAGGAGAGAGAGAGATAGTTTAAGTCTCTTATTTAAAGTTGCTTATCATGACGATCAGAATAAATATGATTAAATTCTTTTATTCCACAAAAAATGTTGAAACATTAAAGATTTACTGGAAAAAAGTAAACGATTTTCATGTTATTTTCTTGTTCGTTGAATTCGTTTACAAATATGTACAAACATACAGACTACATATAAATAAATTTGTATTGTAAAAATCCGCATGAAATCCTTTGGTGGTTTTACAATAAATTTTATGCTTCAGCAGACAGTTAACATAATTCACAAAAATGTTTTTCTAGCCAAAAAAACAAAGAGAAACCAAAATAAAATGGTAAAAAAACAAAAAGAAATTCTGTTTGCTGCTGCCATTTTTATTTAATTTTTATGAAAATAAAAGAAAGTGAAATAAAGAAAATACTTACGAATATTGTATAATATTTAAGTGCTTTTTCTATTTGGCTTTGCATGAAATATGAACTTAAGCTATTTGATAAGTACTTTAACGGTTGTCCCAACTTGATTTGACTCGCCTCGTAAATTGTGTTTACTTTGGCTTTATAAGTAATAATTTCACAAACAAAAGACTGAACGACTAAACGCCATTTTGAGCATGAAACATACTTAAAGATACTCAGAGAACGGAAACGAAAGCGGAAACGTACCATAGCGGAAACATGAAGTAGGTGGCGTGTATGGAGCGTTTAAAAGTTTCAGCATATTTTACCTACTTATGTGGGTTTTCATTAAAGTTTTAAGCATCCTTCTCTTGTTGCGCTTAACATAAGTTGAATTGAGTTCTTTATGAGCGCCTCGTGCCTCTCATAATATTATTAATTCCTACATTTTTCTTTCCTCTTTTTTACTTTTATTATTTCTTTTTGTTTTGTTGTATGTATTTTTATTTTACTTGCGCGCAATTTCACATATCCTTTCGCAGCAGATCCTTTTTTAACTCATTTAACTTACCATAGACTAGCAGCAGCAGCAGCAACTTTTAAAGAGTATACACTTATAGAAAGGCATAGAGGATGCTATATACCATATTTTGATGTATGCATGGAAAAATTAAATTGAATTTTTATGCGGCTCAAGTATGTTTTAGATGGTCTATAAAAGCAACAGCCACACAGCCTCACAGCAACAGCGTTCGTTCGTTGTCTTAAGTTATGAAAATATTATCTGATGTAGTCCTTTTATTTTTTTTGCTTAGCTCTCATATTTCCACTTCATTATCTTCTTCAATTTCATCTTTCCTTCAATGTTGAGAGAGTCTCTGTCTTTGCTTTTGCTATTTTTTGAGTGCTATATCCTCACATATGCTTTGATTGGTGTTATACTGCTTTTTATGTTTATCATTAAACTAAATTCTTCTTTTATATACATAAATATTGTTAAGTGTTGGAAAATTTCAATATTATTATAACATTTTATTACGGTTATTGCATGCTGCTTTAGTGTTTTTGTGTGAAATTATTCTGAAGATATCTTCAAAGTACAATAGATTTAAAATTGATTACATTGAATTTTTGGTGAGGATAAACATTTAGTCTTTTATATCTTATGAATTAGGAGGAGAATAACACTGAAAACAATTCCTAGGGTTAATTCAAAGCAAATTTCTTTAACTTGGGTTTTACATTCACATATTAAATGTGAAATGTCTTCCTTCATCTGTTACAAACACAATCAAACAGTTTCAGTTATTAGATGGTGAAATAAGTATACAAATTATAAAGAAGATATTAAATCACTCTACAAATTTTTTGTATGCTTATACTGTTTTAATCAAAAGTACGGTAGTTATCCCATTTTAGACTTGATCAATTGAAAAGAGTTTTGATAATTGATTTGAAAATATAAAAAAATTGAATTTCCAATATAAAAATGCACACAGACTTTAGTATTAAAATTATCATTAACAAGTTCAAAGCTTTTAGTAAGTAACATGACAAACATACGTGTATATTCAGGCACTTACTACAAAAACGCCCCTCAAACTTTAGCAACCGTCGCGTTGTGTATCCGCCATGAAGTGCGCATTCACCGAAAGTTCTGCCAGTAGGTGGTAGCTTGATGATAACTCGATTAAATAATCGCAAGTCTATTCTTGATGACATGCCAATAGCCCAAAATCGTGTGTGTCTTGCTATGATTAATGTCCTTATTTGTCCAAATAATAAACTTTGCTGTATTATCACAACAATAAATATAAAAATTAAACATATTATTAAAAAAGCACTTAAATAGATGCGGGTATAGCAGCTGAGGGACAAAAACAAGAATTAATAATTAGAAAGAAGGAAAATAATAGGAATTTTTGTTAACTTGGCTGATAAAAAGGAAAAGGTATCTATGTTGGATTGGGATTTGGAATAAAGGAGAATTCTGTGCCCTTTGTGTTGTGGTATGTAATATCTTTTGGTTTTGCGTATTGTATTTTTAGGTATTAGAGTTATTTGTATTAGTTGGTGAAGTGTTTCGAAAGACTTAAGTCAACAAGTTTTAATTGAATTTCATATGTTGAAGAGTTTTTGTATTTGGGACTTGAAAAGTAACTTTTCACTTAAATACATCTAAAAGCAAGTTCACATATGAAGTGAATTTTAAGTTCACATATTGTAGAGGCAGGGCTCATTGCTTAGCCAATTCTAAGCGTTGAGGCATTAGTAACTATAGCAAGACAATTGGTGCAGTAACAATATTTTCGACATGCACTTGTAAGTGCAACTAGCTGGTTCATGAGCAAACAAAAGCCCGTAAACAGAAGCTGACATGCTCAGTCATAAGCCAACTAGCAAATCACATGTTTTGTAACAGCAGACGTTTGTGATTACAACATTAGTCTTTTAGCTAGCAATACACAAATAATACTTAGAATCCAATAGAATTTGAATGAAAATAAGTGTACACAATACGTTTTGTATTCTGTATTCTTCATACAATGAGCATTGAATATACAATACAGAAAAGTACTAGTTCTTGTTATACACACACAAAACGAATACTATGGGAACTGTCCGTAACATTAAATGAATACTACGGAGAGCGTCAGTCTTTGTGAACGAATACTATGGGTATTGTTCGTTTTAACGGATAGAAACGATGGGTTCAGCAAAATGGAATTACTGATAATAATACTTCACTACTTTTCCATAAACATACTTCAATGTACAACTACTCGCTCAAACAAATACTGCTTCACTGCACAACGACTTGTTGTTACAAATGCTTCGTATATGACCGAAAACGAAAACTTTACCATACATACTCATTTCTAGAAAATACACGAGTACCTTTTCAATATCTGTTGGCATTTATAGATCTCTGGTCCATAGAAATTGATTTACATATCTTTGGTAAGGATTTGAGTTTATTCCTTTTCGAATTACCAACCTTATATGATCAGATAAAAAGGTGATAGTAAATATAATAATTGTCTTCCTCAAAACACATACTTATATTAATAAGAACTATAATAAGTAAAATTAAAGACAGTGCCAAAAAGAATAGCTCTACTACTCCCGTTCTTCATCTTTTTCTGGCATTCACATGCTGTCCCATGCTACTGATGATCTTGTATAGCCTAGGGCGACCAGCTTAACCTCACTTTCCCTTCTTACATTTATATTTAACGTAAACATTTTATGTCTTACACTGCTCTGAACAATTTAACCAAATAAAAACATACGACTTTAACTCTGCCGGAAATTTCATATACATACTCGTATATTTCAATAAGAAACAAGCCTTAAATTAGAAAATTTCGAACCACTTACATATATATATTTGATATCATGTTATGTGTATATTGACATATGCAAATGATATTGGTCTTCTTTGGAATCAAATATAATTGTTTTTTTCTTTACGGCTTAGATAGTTTTGAACCTTAAAGTATTCCTCTTAGTTTTTAAGGTATTTACTTCCTTTTAGTTGAAATAGTAAGAAGATACAACTTTAAATTGCATATTTGTTTATTTAATATAGTTTTTATCTTAAAATATTATTTCTTTTCCCTTTTACAGTTTCATAAAATTTTTTGGACTATTTTCCAAAATTTTAAACCTGTTTAGTAGCATCTTTCATCACTTCATTAGGAAATCTGTTTATGCAAATAATTCAACTGTATTTTTCCAAAGAATATCATCAGAAGTCATTTGCATTTACTTTTTTCTATTTGAAATTTCTCTCTTTGTCTTGCATCCTTTTATTTTAGAAAAAGTATAAGTTCACTTGCATTTATGCATTAATTTTCAAGTGAATTCTCAGATTTTTATACTTCTTTTTTATTTTAATTTTTAAATTTATTGTTTTTGTATGCTTTGCTTTTTTTTAATGTTACCAAGAGGACCCAACCTTTAAGATAAAAATAAAAAAACTGATTGCTGAGTGGAATTTAAAATGCTGCCACGTTCATTTGACGCAGTATTCACTTGAATGCCGAGCATTGCTGTCATGGTTTTTTTTTAATTTATATTCCAATCCATGCGGTTCTTTTGCATACATACGATGATGTTGCTGCTGCTGCTGCTGTGTGGAAATATGTTCGCCAATTGAATGTTAAATGAAATTTTATTATTAAAAATAAAAATATAAGAATATATGTATACACTCCTACATATATAAATATTTCTTCATTACCAAAGTTTAAAAAAAAGCAAATTGCCCAAGGAAAGCAAAGAATTTTGCATGTCTCTCTTGTGGACAATTTGGGGTATGCGTAATGCTCAATTAGTTTATTTTGATTGATTTTAAATAAGGCTCAAGAAACAAATAATGTTTTCCTTTCCTGAGGTTAAAATTGTCTACTTTTAGGTAAATTTAAAGCATAAAAGCTTCTTTGTGGAAAAGCACATCAAAGCCTCTTACGCTGGTTTACCCATTTTAGCTGAATAATTTTATCATGTTAGTCATTTCATATGCCACATCACGGTTTTTGCCTAAGGACATTAACATAAGTCATTCACATATGAGAAGGAAGAAACGTTTTATCTCCCGAACTTGGTTGGTTGGTTGGTTGATTTGTGACTGTGACTTATTAGGTAGGCGCATAATTTATTGGCTTTATTAACGGCGGCAAGTATTTACAAGAAATTGTTGACTTCTGAGAGCACTCAGACAGTCTCAGACTCAGACTCAGTATCAGTCACTTAAAGAGCTCATCAAAAATGGAAATGGAGGAAATGGCGGAGTGGATTATCATCATCAAGCAAAGAAAATTGTTTGCAAGTAAATTAATTTTAAATGACTTTAAAAGTTGTTGGGTTTAATACCTTAAAAAGATACGAAATAACATAAATTATGTGACAATTTCTAGCATACTTTTTAGGGTTTTTCAAGCGTTAGACGCATACGACATATGTAACACGGCATCGTGTCACATGTGTCAAGTTTTTACACTAAGCAACTCACACAGTCACATTACACAAAGATTTATTAATTGATTTTCATGTCACTTAAACATTTTCCATCTTCAACGTTCGTTACAACAAGCAAATCCACCAACTAACATGTCGTATGCGTAATAACTCAAAACTTTGGTATTAAGGTTAAATAGGGCTTTTGGGTAAAAAAAAAGTTCATCCATTTACCATTCCGAATTAAGGAAGTAGAGAAATAAAGCCACCACCATCGCTGTAATCGAAAAAGTTTTTTAAGAAACTTCTTCATCTTAATACTTTTTGTTTATTTTAACTCACGCGATTGCGATTGTGAAGGCGTGGTAGGGCGTTGTAACTCTTAGAATGATGCTGAGTTGTCGCTAAGCAACCTCTTCGCTTGAACACTTGTTTATGGGTTTAACTTAACATTTGCGCCTAAGTATGAAAATACTTTGCCAAATGGCTTAGAGATAAAGCATAAGCAATAGGGAGGAAGAAGTTTGCTTATGGTTTCTTATCATTACATAAATTGTTTTTGATTTTAAGGCGTTTCTTCATCTTAGTGTTATGAAAAATACTTATGTACTTTATTTAATTTTTCATGTTTTATCTGGTGGAGGTGCAATTTATGATGTGAATAAGTGAAACAGTTCCAAACTGCTGCTGTATAATCTGAATGAATAATATTAGTTTGGTTAATTTATTCTAAGGCAGACACAAAATTTATGGATTTATGTTTATTACGGTATTTATTTATATATTTTTGTCCTTACTCTTCACTACCATATGTTTCTTCAACCTTCATATTGTAGTTTTGGTTTAATGGTTTTCCATTTATTCTACAAATACAAAGATTTAAATGAGTATGATGTCCGCATTCAAGTCTATGTGTAAAGAGATTCACTAAGCATAACCCTGAGTAAATATCTTTAATTGCCAATAATTGGCCAAGGGCAGAATCGAACATGATGTCAGCAGCACATCGCAGGCAGTTCGGGATAGGACCATAAACTATTTGAGTACGACTTGCTTCGTCGTTTGTTGGAGCAGACGCGAATATTTAGTTTTTTTTTTAAATTTATTCCATTGTGAAATTTACGTGAAAGCGTATGAAGGACTCTTAGACTTTATAAATTTATTGCAATTTCATTAGATTAGTTGGAACTTTTGCCTTGAACTTAATGTATTTCCATTGAATTATTATTTTTATTGTTGGCCGTGATTGCATTGAGTTACCATAGCAATTAAATTTTGATGCTATCATTAGGCTACATTTGCAGAAAGTAAAGAACGAAGAGCGCAATACTCTTGTGCGTACTCAGTTATCAAGCAAGGTTGACACTTTGATCATTTGCAATACGAGTATCAGGTGAAGTTGAAGTGTAAGGGTGCTTTCGGTTTTTACCTTTATGTACATACTACAACATTTGTACTACAAACTATACTTATATTGAGTATATAAGTAACTACCTTTTGGTAATCAAAGTTGTTAAGAAGCCAATTATTCTTAATAGACAACCATTTTGCAGCTTTGTCGCCTTCTAACCGATTTCGTCTTCGTTTAGTGGAAGCCGCTTTTGTATATTATACTCACATATCAATATTTGCTCATGATGTGGTTCATAGTAGTGTCTGCCATATTTGAGTAAACACTTTGTCTTGTCACTGAAATCTGGGAGCTCGTACGCGGTTCATCGTCAACTCGAAGCAATTCAATCTTATGTCTCTTGGCGACAGATGCTCCGTCGTTATCAGCTTCACTTGAACCTCTTACAAGACCCAAGTCATGCAGCGTTAGCAAACGGAATAGTTTCGATTGAACTTTGTCCTTAAAAATTTCATTAAAAAACTGAAATTTGTACCTCGGGTCCAATTATGTAGCAAGCGAATACAATGTATTGCGTGGAAGGCAACGAAATCTTGAATTGATATCTTCAATTAGTTTTTTGATTATGATTTGGAATTTTGATCGCAGCCTGATTTATTTATGGGATGTGAGAGGGAGTGAGAAATGTGATGTCGCACTCAATGGGAAAATGTAAATAAACCGCCGCTAAAACTCTGTTAAAAGCATGCGGAGGGAGCTGCGGAGGTGAAGTTTCGTTATATTCCTAATTTAAAGCTCACGAAATTGTATTCATTCTCAAAATTGTTGAATCTCAAGATTCCATTCAAAATCACAAGGTACCAACAACAATTTCGTTGTTTTTTCCGTTTCAGACTTACTGACTCATGATTTCCAAAGAGAAAAATGAGAACGCAAAGAATCGTGGGCGAGCTGTGTTGTGTATAATATATTCATAGTTTCTGGACCACAAGCACAGGAAATACTCAAGGGTTTCCTTTTCTTCCTTCTCTCTACATATTCTGTAATAAACATTATTGGAGATTCCCATAGTAAAAACATGAATTGCTACGAAGCAGTGGCTTATCGAGATGCTTGTAATCAACATTACTAGAGATATCCATCTTATAGGCATGAACTCCTACTACTAACAAGTGGTCTATCAAGATGCCAGATGATTTAATTTTTTAAGCAATAATAAATCATTTCCTTTGATATATTATGTCACCAAATGTTGCTACAAAAGGAATACTTAGAATTCACTTTGAAATTACTTTTTAATTACTTTGTCTTTTATTGGCATTTTATGTCATCCTTAACTGCATGTCCTTAAAAATCCCTACAGAATACACAACTTAACCTGTTCACATTCTCACTCATATCGACAGATCATCACGAACATACACTTATACTTAAATACACTCACAATAAGACACACACACACGCATCATCATCATGTGAAGTTTTTTAATTTCATTTTTTAATGATGCTGCAGCACTTTTAATTAAAAATTGAACTTTTTCTCACGTTTGCTTTACTTTTAAGCTTCATCCACTTAATGCCATTTTTTCCCCTGTATTTTTGCAATTTTTCCTCTTGAATTTCATAGAATTTTCATTTTTTTTTTTCCTTTGATTTTTTTATTTTTCGTTAACGCGGTTGAAAAGTGCGGTAAACTTGCAATCAACGATTACGTGCCAAGCCAGAAGCAATGAAAAAGAAAAATCTAAAAGCGAAAGGAAAAAATGAAGAAAAACATAAGCTGTGTGTGTGTGTGTGTATAACGAAATCGGAAATGCATTTTACTCTAAATGTGGTAACATGAAATTTAATTAGTGTGGCACAATAGAAATGTAGAAAGGAAAATTAGTTTTCACTATCATTTTCAGTATCTGAAACAAATATTTAATTGAACATTTTACAATAACATTTAAATGGTTATAAAAGGATTTAAGAGAATATACTATAAGTAGCCTTCATCATCATCATCTTCACTGTTTTCCATGTCCTTGATAGTTGACTTAGTATCATTCCATCATTTCGTTTAGTCTTTCATCCATTCTTCTACTATTTGTTCTTATGCTTCTTTGCATATCGTTTGTCATCATCGCATTGCTTTTTTGACGGCTACTCAGTCTAGGGAATCTTCTCTGTACCAGTATCCTTATTTTTTTCTTGTTTTTTGGTCCTTTACTCGTTGAGCCATCGTTGGTTTGTTTTTGTGGTTACTGCGGTGGTTTCGCCTCGTTTCAAAAATGTTTGAATTACGTTTTTGCATATTTTCAGCGTCCAGCGTTGTCAGTTTTCTGGTGTATTTTGCCAACAACCTTCGAAATGAAGGCACCAGTATGAAGAAGACAAAGAAAACCTCAACGTAAGTGAGTTGTTTGCATTCTTCGAAATGTCCAAAATTTAGTTGTTGTTTGCCACAGAATTTGGTTTTCAATTTGGCTAGAGCGCATTTCAGAGGATAGATTGCTTTGCAGTTTATATTTACTTTGCAAACGATTATCTGAGAAATTCCTCTAGTGGAAATAACTTGGCTGACAGTCATACTACCAGATAGCAATGATTAAAGTTCTTCGATTGTATGTTGTCGTACTCTTCATTTATTGTATATTTCACTGACTTTCTTTGGAGTAAATAATGTTTAAGATATTTGATTACCGATAGAAAAAGGTCAATGAAATGGGAAATCAATCATTTTGTTAGTCGAATTTTTTTGGGGTAAAAATTGTGTCTTAAGATAAATTAACTTACTTAATAAAAATAAATTCGACTGATAACTTGACATTTTATAAATTAACATTGTTCACTTTTTGTTATCCAAGTGTCACAGATTATCAGAGAAGAGATACTTACAAAAATCTCCTAATAAATTATTCATTTATGCGTATAAGTAATATAATTATACTAACTGAAAATAGTATAGTAAATACCACAATGCGAAATCCTAATAACAAATCCATAATGCCTATTTTCTAAAGAGAGATTTTATTTTTTTTAATGAGATACAAACTTTTGAAGCAAAGCACTGGTATTTAAAAACAAAATAAAATTTGTATTTAAAACTAGCGTACCCGGCGAGCTTTGTTACGCTCCCGGTGTGATGTTAGTGCGTGATGCTATCCTCTTTTTAAAATTGTAGAAGTACATTGAGCAATAATTGAAATACTTTTGAACAATCGGACAAATCAATTATTAATATTGACAAATTTATCTGATATAAGTTTTTGAATAAGGCGACTTGATTGATTTTAAAATATGTCTCAAAGCCTTATATCTTAAATTTTATCCACCAATTTCTCGATAACTGCGACTTCGATCCGCACCAAAGTTCACAGGAACTCTCGTCAGACTATGCTAGAGTTTCGCAGAAAATTTCATCAAAATCAGTTTAGCCATATTCAAGTGATGAGCCCAGAAGCATACATATATTGGTTATAGTTCCCATTTTCTTTCCTGCAATGTGTTTTATTAAAATTTAAATAACAATTTTAAAATTTCCAATTTACTTAAAACTGTTTTGTGCCATCATCATTTGTTTCATGTTGGAACATCCTTGGAGCAGTTTCCACAGAATCGTCCTGACATCGTGGCTTTAGTTGCTAAGTTCAAATTTGACTAAATAATACAAGATTTGAATAGAAAACAAATTCTTGGAAAGATATCGACTTTTGTATCTATCTATATATATAAAATAGGACGAGAAAAAAAGTTTAACGGCTTTTCACTTCAACAACGTTTGACCAATCAGCATGATAGTTGGCATGTATATGTATTACTTAATGAGGAATGTTTATATGCTATCCACTTTGTTGCAACTCGCAAGTTTTTATATATTTTCATATTTTTTTTAATAAGAAGTTTATTTATTTTGACTCCGAACATTTGAGAAGAATCACAAAAACATGCTTGCAAAAACATGTTAGCAGCAAAAAATTAAACAAATGCGCGTGTACAAAATTAGAGCAAGAAAGGAACAATGACTAAAAAAAGCGCACACTGACATCAGGACGGGGCCGCAGCAACGCGCGTCGGGCTATGCTAGTATAATATAAAAATCAGCCAAGTGTGAGTCGAATTCGCACACGGAGGGTTCCGTACCATCGTATTAAAGAACAAGCTGTACTTGTTTTGAAACCAAAATGATCTAATTTCAAGAAAATATGTTCTCACATCAAGTACATTACGTTCTCATATTCAGACCCTGAAGCACAATCCGTACTTGTTTTGAGATCAAAATGGTCTTACTTTAAGTTGCTTTGGTCTTAAAGGCAGATTCCTTGTTCTTGAAGTAAGCCCATAAGGTTATTAAAAACGTAACAAACCAAACATGAATCAAGATTTCTTGTTCTTAGATATATGTTCTAGAAGTGAGAACATTTTACTTGTAATGACAACATTCGTGCCTGACGGACTATCGTGCTCGAATGTGCACGATTTAAATCCAATGTTCTCGATTTTTTCTCTCAGTGTTTTAGATAATTATCATTACTACATTATGATAAATGTCCATGATTTGCTCCATTCGAATTAGAATTATGACCAGTCGTAAAAGGCAAATAAGTGGTGGACTCTAAGATGGTCAATTTAATATAAAAATTTTTGTTAAATAAATGTGAAAATTGTGTTAAACGGGTAATAATGTAATGATACCACAAAAACTTTTGAATTTTTATAATTTTTTTTTTGCTTAACTGAAACCAAATCGAGTTGCATTAGTAAGACAAAACAAGAAAATTGGCACACGCAATTTTCAATCTTTTTTTTTTTGCGTTCTCGTGGTGGTACGAATATATTATTATTCATCGATATATTTTTTTTTTTTTTATTTATTATTTTGATCAAATTTTTACCACAATTTCATTTTTTTTTTTTTTATTAAGAACTGTAATTCTTTACATATTTTACTTCTTTTTGATTTGTTTTCCTTCTCTAATTTTGCACTTTTGCGTTCAGTGCGTTCTATTTTCTTTTTTAATATTTCGCATTCCAAAAGATTTAATCCGCAAATGCATAAACACCATAAGGTTTGGAACGTCAAACGCGTCTTTCATTTAGTTCGCTTATGGTTAAGTTGTCCTCGCTGACTATCGATGGTGCTTGAATCGATTCCCAAATTTAATTTAGATGATCACCCATCTTTATTATTTCTCTATAGGATTAATAATTCTTCTTTTTCAAAAAAAGTTAATTTTTTTTCCTTAACTGAAACCAAATCGAGTTGCATTAGGAAAACAAAACAAGAAAATTGGCACACGCAATTTTCAATCGATTTTTTTTTTGTGTTCTCGTAGAGGTACGAAAAATATTATTATTCATCGATAGTTTTACTTTATTTTTTTTTTTTTGGTTTCATTAGTTTGATCAAATTTTTACCACAATTTCATTTTTATTTATTAAGAACTGTGATTCTTTATATATTTTAATTTAAGCCTTATGTTTTTATTGTTTAAACATATCGCATATCGGAGGGGCTTGCATGGATTGCCAAATTTTATTATCTCTCTATTGGATTAATAATTCTTCTTTTTACATACTTTAATTTAAGTCTTATTTTTATTGTTTACTTCTTGTTGGAAAGGGGTTTCTTTTTCTTTGCTTCGATTTCCTTTTCTTTTCCTTTGATTTAAACATTTCGCATATCGGAGGGGCTTGCATTGACAGCCAAATTTTATTATCTCTCTATTGGATTAATAATTCTTCTTTTTCAAGAAAAGTTAAGAAAATTCCACAAAGAAAAAACCACCAAATTGTAATAGGTATAAATGTTGCTTGTGCCAATGGGTAAGCACAGGTTGAGAAAGGAGATAATTGTTAAATCTATTCAAGTGACAGATTGAACCAAAAATGATATCCCACTTGGAGTAGTTGCTATCTATGAACTTTGAAGATTTTAAGCAATTGGAGTAAAACATTGAAAATTATACTATACTAATGGATTGCATAAGTCATGTATCAAAAACATGGAATATAAATATATTTGGTCAATATTCTACATGGGGATGACCAGAGAAAAGCAACGGGATATATTTTTTTAGTATCATACGTAATCAATATCCTAAAAAATAATACATTGCGTTCAAGAAATTGGTTGGTTTTTGTGTTCAAGTATCAATTAGAATCCACTCATCCGATTTAAAATAAACTTACTAAAACAAAAGAAGCTTTATTTGGCGCACGAGATGATTTTTATTAAATCAAAATTGGACTGGCTGTTGTTGAGAAATTTGTGGATAAAACTTTGCAAATAAAGCTTAGGGACATATTTTTTAATCAATCAAGTCGCCTTTGTCAATTGCTGCGCAATGTACTAAATTTTACAAGAAAATAAAATAAATATAAATAGTAGACTGAGTGTGTTTGTGCGCGCATCTCGTAAAAATCACTCATTGAATGCAAAATAAAAATACTGAAAAATAACAAGCCTCATTGTGAGTAACACATAGCGTTTATTTCATCAAAATCGAATGACTGGATCTAAATATATTAATTTTTAATCCAAAGACAATTCAAACACTTCTTTCTTTCTGTAAATGTTTTCAGTTGCTAAAAGATAAAATGCATTCTACACAAAAGGCATGGTCAACTAGTAATAAAAAATTATATAACTCGAAGTCTGTATAAGTCCAATTTTATTAGTACATTTATAGCGCTTTCACACCGAGCGAGAATCGATTTTATGTTGAATCGACAATTGAATCGGACAACAACCACAAGGAAAAACCAGATAGAAGGCTATGCCAAAGATCTAATACTCTTCACGCTCCTCGGGGTTGCATCCAACCTTCCTTTATTAGCAACACATCAGTTTGAGTGCAATTTTATTGTACATTTATTCTTTAAAAGGTTGCCATTTAATTTTGGTTTGTATGGGAGGTACCCCTCCTGGTAACCCTAGAATCATGAAATTTACATGGTTGATGAATATAGATCAGGACCTTATAGGGTCCAAATTTCAGTTCGATATGTTAAAAAAAAAAAAAAAAAAAAATTTTTTTTAATAAGAACCTTAATTTTAAGGTTTGTTTGGGATTTACCCCCTAGTGGTCCGATTCGGCTGATTCCGACAAATGTGCTGCGTATGGTAAAAAGAAACCTAAATTTCAGCTCTTTAGCCCAAAAACTGAGAGACTAGTTTGCATACATACAAACAGACAGACGGACAGACGGACATGACTAAATCAACTCGTCTCATTGAGCTGATCACAAATATATATACTTTATGTGGTCTGCGATGTCTCCTTCTGTGTGTTACAAACTTCATGACAAACTTATAATACTATTCACTCCCGTGAAGAGTATAATGACAGTAGTTGTTGTGGAATGAGAATCGGATTCAGATAGATTCAACAATGGAATCGGCTGTGAATTGAAACTGTGCTGGCAAATTGTCATTTTCGACAGACACCCGTTCAATTTTTCTTTCAAACCAAAACAAAATCAGCTGATCATGGCACAACATTATTAAGTAAAATTTGAATTGTTATTTTTTTTTAAAGATTTTAATAAAATAAGTATTAGGAATGAAAAAGGGAGCTTCAAAAACTAATTAATTTTGACAACGTGCGCCAAAGTTGCACGTGTGTATATAACCAAAACAAAAAATCAGCTATTTAAGATCCAGAATCGCCAGTCTAAACGCAAAATCGATTCTCAATGAATCACTTTGCTGTGAAAACAACATTATGTTATTCGACTGTATATCCGAAAATTGGATAGATTATTTTATTTATTGATATTGATTGCTTTATATAAACTTTTTAGTTTGTACGACTTTAATTTTTCTCACGATATTTTTTGTTAATGTATAATAAATCTTTTAATTTCAGCCAAGTGGCAACACTCGCCCATCAATCAAAACGCGAAAGCGAAAAATCAAAACAGAGAGTAAAGAAACACTGCAAGCTGCAAAGCACGATGCACGTGTTATTTTCGCAAGCTGATTGGTTGCCGGCTTTCGCTTTTCACATACAAAAAAAAAAGCGTACACGAAGCGAGAGAGAGCCCATTCAAGAGAATAATAGAACAACAACAGCACAAACACTCTCTCATGCAAGCTACTAGCAAGCAAGCAAAGTAACGAAGAAATAAACAAACAATCGCAGCGGCAGCATTAAACAGGTTCTTGCATGCTTTTCGTGCTTTTTTGTATTTTAACGTAACACCCTGTACTGATTTAACAAGCAACGGAACGATGAACGAACAAACTAAAGCACGAATGCTTACGAATAAATTTCAGCTACACTACGAGTAGCAGCAGCAGCAGCAGCAGCAGTAGTAGCAATGGTAGAATTGAAGCTTCGCTAAGCACAAGACAAAGAAGAATTTAGTTGTCGTTCGTTCGTTCATTGAGTGAGTTTATCTTCGCTTTATCGCGTTCGTTCTCGTCTCGTTCAATACCAAAAAAATATTCATAATTCGAAAACGCATTCAATTCAAAATTAACGTCATCATTTCAACACTTGATGACGACGCCGCATCGGGTCGCGTTATTTACGAGTTTATAATTCGTTTGTGTTCTGCTTTTTCAACTCTTTGGTATTTAATTTGATTTATTCAAATTCAAAATCAATTTTAATTCTTTAACACAAAACAAAAACTCAAGAATTTTCTATTAAAATTTACAATAATTTCAAAGACAAAAAACACCAACACTTTATTAAGTGAAGATAAGAAAAACCGTTGTAAATATACAACTACATAACTGTTCTTCTATTAATTAATCATAACAACGAATCAAGAAACTTAAACGAATTCGAATTACACATACTATTTGCATAAAATAAGAAATGATTTGAAATAAATAAAAGTGTAAACTGCAACTGTGAGCAGCTCCCCGGGTATCTTAACATAAATAAATATAAAATTAAAAAAATATTGGTCTTGTTTAGTTGCAGAAAAGTTTTCTTCTCAATGAAAGTGAATTTGTGATAGTTAAAAAAAAAAAAAAAAAATTTATGAAATAAAGAAAGAAAATTAAAGCAAAAAAAAAAAAAAGTGGCTTAAAAAGTTCCCAGTATAAAAAAAGCAACGGCTACATTTCCGGTTCTCAGCGGGTCTTTTACGAGTGTTTACCTAATTAAATATTCCGTTTTGGCGCTAAATTAAAGTTTTAAAAAGAAAAAAGAAAAGAATTTGCAAAAATTTAAAATTCCATTTAAGAAAACCAACGAAGAAGAGAAATAAAGTCAGTCACTTCTGCTGAACACACATCAGACAAACACATACGACATAGCAACATCACAAGCAATTCACATATCAACAAGTCGCCGTTGCCATTCAGTTGGCGCTCGCTCCTTTTTCTACTTCTTGTCTTCTGTGTCTCTCTATCATTGACTACTCCATCCACGTTCTCGTCGTCGTCGTAGTCATCTTCTCCTTCTACGTTTCCATTGTCGCCAACGCACTAAAGTGTTTATTAAAAGAGGAAAAAAACAACCAACAACTACAAATTTTTAGTTTCCAAGAATTCTCAGTATATAATTTTTTTTTTAAAGTGAAAAAAAAAAGAAACAACTACAACAAACCTGAGACGCATACGAAAATTAACACAAAAGCAACTGAAGAAATCATCCAATACCCAATGGATGTGAGTGAGTGTGAGTGTGTGATATAATTTCTTACCTGATACACAACAAGACAAGGAAACATTTGTTGGTTACTTTGCTTGCTTTTGCTGCACACGTTCCAGTCAAGTTAAGATCAAATTGCGAAATTGTGTTTAACATTGGATTGAATTGCCATTTGAAGCTGCTGGTGCTGCTGCTAGTGCTGCCACTGGTTGCCTTGCTTGCTGGTTGCTTTTGAAGAGCTCAAATCAAACAGACAGGTAAGCACAAAGTTATGGTCAGTCAACAAGGAATTGCTTAAGATTATCTTGGGGGAAAGAGGAGTATATATGAATAATGTTGGACTAGGGTGCGCCTGTCATATAATAGTTGATGAAGGCCAACCAACCAACCAAGTAAAGCAAACAGAATTTGTTTTACCATAAGTATAAGAAATTTAAATTCTTAGACAGGTGCTGGTCAATCATTATTCTTGCATGAGGATTGATAGGCGAAATGAAATGAAAAGAAGATGATAAGCACGTGCAAAGTAAAGTAGAAGGCAAACACATGTTTGAGAAGGTATAAGTTAGATTGTTTCTATATAATTCAAAATGTCAATCAAGATATTAAATCATTCAGTTACGAGTTCAAATACTGTACTGTGTAAGGAATGATGATTTTCCCATAAAGAAAGGATCTTTGCCTAAATATGAAAAGTTTGTTTGTTGAAAAAGGTTTCATTTCATACGAGTATAAAATGGGGATCAAGTTACTATGGTGCCAACTTAAGTTCATTCAAAAGAAATAAATTAAAATTATTAAAGAGTATCAGTTTGTTGAATACTTTGTTCCTATTAAATTTGAAATTTTGTAGTCAAAGCTTATAGAATGTGGATTAAAATTAAAAAATTTACTAAAAGTTCTTAGAAGAAGCTTCATTTTATGCAAGAAACTTACCAAGCTGTCAAAAAATTGAACTTTAATTCTCATTTTGAATTTAATAAAAAAAAAAACCTGTGCATCTTTCATGATGTAGGAGCTCTGGAAATAAGTCTAGAAATTAACAATTAACATTACCGTTTTGAAAAATAATTTGCTTTCTAAAGTTTTCATTCATCAAATTGATTGTTTTGCTAGATGTTTGAAACATTCTGCCATAAATAATCGGAAATTATACCAGTAATTGAGTGACTTCCTGTCGGTTCAAAGAAGAAAAGGTCCAATGTTTCTGGTCCATAGCCGCAACAATAAAAATTGATTCTATTAATAAAAAACTAAAATTTAATATCATGGAAGTAACAACAAACACAAAGCGTTGCATTAAAAATCTATTAAAGTCCAGTACATTTTCCATAAAGTAACAATATTTTTATAAAAGAACTGGAAAAATATTAAGTGGCGTAATCAATACTTCACTGATATCGTACATACTATTTACTTCCATCTTGATGTAAGCAGTGTTAATTTCTCCAGAAAAACTAAGCTTTTTCGATAAATATTTATAAATTCTCTAAGCTCGAAATCCACTTTTGCTATCTTGATCTAATCAAAACCAACTCCATTCAAGCAACCGAAATGTTGACCCTAGCGAAAGTTATAAGTGTAAGGTTTAAAACATCTAATACTACGTTTATAAGACGCCTGAAACGGTTTGCTCTTAGGTCAGCGTGACTCAAAACAGTTTTTGTTTAGTTATTTATGCGTGCGACGTCTTGGGCTCTTGTTAAAAACGTATATGTATTATTTAAAGTTGCCATGTGCATAAAATATGATGTAGCTCACCTCTCAAAATAAGGTCTTTTTTAAAATTACATTGTACAAGAAAAAGGTTCAATGTATAATGATAATTTTTATTTTTAAAAACATTTTGCAATGATTTTTAAATCTATTACTCACAAAAAAATAAAGGAAAATAACTGCACCATATGACAACACTGCACAAACCAACATTTTGCGAACAGCTGATTTTCAATACGTGAAATGTGCGCTTGTTGAAGTCCCTTCGCGTGTTAAAGCCGAACTGAAAATCAATTTATGCATGTGTACTGACCAAAGTGCAAACCGTTTCGGGCGTCTTATAAACGGGGTATAATACTGGCTTTTCACGGAGTAATTACAGCCTTAATAAATATGGTGATTGCTTCGGATGAAGAAAGCCCTTATATGTAGTAGTGTTCATGCTGTCGAAAGTACTCATCTTCGGTATTGTTCATTACACTTATTGATTTCTGCGATTTTGTATTAAATCTTTCATCCACATTATGTGAATATAATCATATACTTTTCCATTCTATTTTTCAAAACACTAAGAGTTTTCGTCTTCATCTTTGTTCAGAATTGCTAAATTTAATTCTTAAGCTTTTTGCTGTAAATTTAAAGCGTTGATTGGATAATTTTTGTATATTCTTTGGCTAGAAGAAGAATAAAAATACACTTTTCTTAACGCACGTGTTTTTTTTCCAAAAACTAAAAAAATAAATTCAAGTTTCAGATTATTTTGCTTTTAATCAAGTTATAGAATAGTCAATGGAGAAATTAAGACATGTTCAAGTTAGCGATTAGTTTAAGTTAGTGGGTGTTCAAGTTTTCGAAAGTCCGGTGTACATATTAACGAATCTATTCAACCTAAAATATGCATATGCTTACCTCTTCAAAATTGACAGAATTTCATTGATCTTTGCAACTGACAGTCTTTTCTTGATGAATTCTACTCTATTCTATTCATTAATAAAATATGAAAACTTGGAGAATTCTCAAACTAACAATACGTCTAACATCTATCGACAAAACCATCACCTTGATGACCCTTTAATGTAAATTATTTATGCTATAATAGAATAGTTTCTATTATAAGACTAAAATCTTCCTGGTTTGTCGATTATAAATGAACAACAAAATAATAGATGTCTTTTGTAAGCTTACAAATTATTGTGTATTGTAGAAACACTAATAGAATCATCGCCGTAGGAACCATTGAATCATTGACTCATTCAGATTAGTACATTGTTAATTAAGTTAAGAATCAATCACAAGATACATGATTTACTCTTACGTATGCTAATGGATAATATTCGTAATCGTACATACCTTTAAATGATGTTACAGCCGCCAATAAGCGATTGATGATGACCTTCAAAGTTCGTAAAACTCTAGAAAGGCGGGTTCGCGTTCTAAGTAGGAGTAGAAGAAACACATAAGAAAGAAAAACAGCGAAAAGCAAAAGCAAAAATAATCGTCACCAGCTACTACTAAATGTTAGTAGCAGTTTGCTTAGAAAACGTGATGTGTTGGATAGTGAGTGAGGCTTAAGAAAAGCATCTTTAGTTATTGTACAATATGAATACTGTCATAAATTTAGTATCTATGACTAAACTTTATAAACTGAAAGGCATGGCGTAAATTAAACCCATTTGATATATTATTAGTAGCTAAAGCATATAACAGCTGAGATTAATCAAAAGATGCACAGAGAAAAAAAGAGAGAATGCATAGATAAAAAGTTAATGTTTTATTTAATAAATTCATTATAAACGCGCTATAAAACTTAATGAAACCAAAGAAGAGCAACAAAATACAAAAAAATGATATTAAAGTGGAAAATAACAAAAAAAAAAACTATGAAATTATTAGGGAGAATGAAAGCGTAAAACAGAATAAGTAACTACCACACTAACAGCAAGAATAGCATAAAATTAATGATCAACAAGCGAGAACAGAAAGCAACATAAGATACACAAAAAAGAGGAGCAAAAAGCAAAAAATGTTGCAAGGGCTTCTTTCTTTCTCACCACTTAGTTATCATCGTTTGTATGATTGTCATATTCATTTATTGCATTATTCATTTTGTATGCAACTTCCAAGCATAAGCTTGCTTGATGAGGAATGTATCTAAATAGAATTTTATGTGTGTTTGGATGTGTAAAAAGTTGATTTTCATATGGAAATGAATGTGTGAGTGAGTGAGTGCATTTTGAAAACAAATTTTTTTTTTGGATTTTTTCTGTTTTCTGTTTTTAAAAATATTCAAAAATAATAAACAACAAAAACAGCAACAGCAGCAGTAGCCACGAACTATGACAACACATAAAAATCAAAAGCAACAGTAAAATCATAAGGTGCCAGTGCCAGGTTTTCTATCTATTCATCCCAACCAAACCAGCCAACCAACGAAATATTCATCTATCCATCATTTTATTTATCCATTTCAACATCAATCTAGTATGTTTATATTTGTTTGTAGATACATATAGATCGTCTCTATGTATTTCTGTTTCTCATGTTATTTGTCTCCTTGTTTTCTCTTTGTGCTGCTTTAGATTCGAGAATGTCATATTGATGTATTTTTTTTATCAATCTATCTGCCTACAGAATATATTTTCAGTATATTCATCGTTCTTGTTATTTTGTGCATCAGGTTTTTTTAAGTCTTTTGATATGTATATATGTATTGTATATTTTTATCTAAATACATGCGTGTATATCAAAGTATAACGCATTGGTTGTGATGTCGTAAGAAATTATGCGGAACTTTCATTTTCTGCGAGCTCTCTCAGTGCGGTTGGCATAGTTTCTTAAATATTGTATAAAGAAAAATTCTGTTTTTCTTTCTTTTTTCATACACGCATGTTTTAGATTTCATTTCGTTGTTATGCTTTTTGTTTTCTTGCTATTTTAATTATGATTTTATTTTATTGCTTAAATTGCTACAATTAATGCGAAAGATACTCTCACACATCTGGCATTTGAGCTACCGGCACTTTTTTGTTGTTGTTGCTGTTATGAAATGAAATGTTGATTAAATGAGGAACAGAAATTCGAAAGAATAAATATCAAGAACATCAAGAAAAGATATTTAAAATATGTTTAATAAATGGAAAACCGAATAATCATAATTCAATCAAAATATATTCCGTCACTACTTAGCTATGGCATGGCCTTCGACCATTTTTTAAACAGAAGGCAGATTTTTAAGTGTGATTCTCTTAGGAGGTGACTTGAAAGATCATCTATACAAATGAAATGTTGTTGCTTGGGAAGAAACTGGTTCATTGAATCAGAAGATCCAGCATTTCCCTGACATCTGTTTCGATTAAGAATTGTACTGCTCGACTGAAGTGCATCACTTTTTCGCTATTGAGCTCGTGATACAGTTTTGTTGCCGGATCCCATCAGATGCAAAGTATTGCTTTTTTTCTTTGAATATATTTGTCTCTGACCCGGTGGGGTAATCACTTTGCTATTCACTTACCCTAGCTAATTACACAGCTCACAGCCAAATGTCATAATCGAACTAATGTGCTTCCGAGGCCGCCGAAATAGGTTAACCAATAAGCGACGTCCAGTACATCTACAAGGTGGCACAAAAGACATCACCCTATTGGAAGATGGCCGCCAATGTCAAATCTGTTTTGACATTTGTGGACTAGACAGATACAGAATACAAGTGAATAAGCCATGGAGCGATACACTCCCCAAGAACGCGGAATAATTGTGTCTATTTTTTTGCGTAACAATTCGTCGATTTGCACTGGCCCGCCAGATCGCCTGATTTAACGGTCCCGGACTTCTTTTTATGGGGTTTTTTGAAGTCCCGTGTTTACATCAACAAGCCTGAGACCTTGGAAGTCCTCAAGGACACGAATGCGAGAATTTATCGCCCGAAACGCTCGCCGAAGTGATGGAAAATGCCATAAAACGAGCCCGTATGGCAATCAATTGTGGCGGCGCCCATTAGTCCGATATCATCTTCTCGACTTAACACAATTAATTCTAAAGGTCTAAATAAACATAATCAAAAATCAAATCAGAATCGAAGTTTTTCATTTAGAAAAAAAATAAGAGCCAAACAACATCGGATGACTTCTTTTGCGCCACCTTGTACATCTTATCCGATTCCTGTAGGCAGCTAAGGACGATAATGGTAAGCGCAAATTGCAAGATCTCAGGCGAGAGGACGTTATGTTCCTTATTATATAACATGCAAAAAATCAGAAAGGATCATGTGCAAAAAGAAAGCTGATTTAGGAGCACAGGAGAATCTATGGTGACAACTATCAATTTATGAAGAATATTAAAGCAATCCTACGATGCAACAGAGATTGAAGTCTATCAGAATAAGGTGACAATCTGGAATTAAGATTCCAGTTTAGGCCACGAAGGGCAAAGAAAAGGAACTGCTTCTGAACAGACTCAATTCGATCTTGATGGTTTTTATATTGGGGCGACCAAATACAAGAGCAGTACTCGAGGAGTGGACTCACGAGAGAAATGAAAAGAGTCTTCGTGGTATATGGGTCATTGATTTCAATAGACCAGCCTTCGCCTTATTAACAATGGTGAAGATATGCTCATTAAAGCACAGAACACCATGGTTAATAAATGCGTGCCGGTCCAGGACTTTGTTTGAATTTAATACTGAACTTTTCATTTTAAAATTGTTTATGAAACCATTCATTGCTAATTTTGCCTCATAGACCTCCTTGATGCCTCAACAACTATTCGATATATTTTAACAGTAATTTTTGTTGGCAAAAAGAAAAGTTTCATGCCATTGAATTCCTGGAAAAATATAGTCGTTTTTATGTTTTTGGAAACAGGATATTATTGATTGATTGTCAAAGTCTTGTACTCCCCTGCTCAAATTAATAATTACACTGCAAGAATTTTTGTTCTTACATTTTAAGATAAAGTGTGGTGTTTTTTTAATAAACAAAATGTGGCAACGTAATTTCTGGCAAACTAAACCGTGGGAGTTATTGTGACTTTATGCTTTGCGTGAAAAAAGTCAAAATTTGCTTGATCAACATAATTGCATTAAAGATTTTCCTTTGCGTTTTTACAGTTTTTTATTAAACAGCGGTAAATTTTCCTTTAATTAACTTCAGAATAGTAAAGATTGATTAAATAATTTATTTTTAAGATGGGCCACAAGACACACTGCACTGATATGAAGAAGACCGGTTAGTTTCGAACCTAAGAAAGGTGGAAAATCACTTAAAGTTGCTTTTCCTTTTATTGCCTTATTTTCATGGAATTTCTATTTTGTCACAATTCTCAGATTTCTATTCTACAATAGTATACTCGTATACATATATTGAAAATCAAATTAAATCAAAAAACAAACTTTCATTTATGATTTTAATATATTTTAATCTCTTGTAGCTTTTAAAATGATTAAAATTGAATGAAAAATACATGCAATAATAAATAAACCTTTTTTTCCCCCGTTCACAGAACAAAGTTTTACGTTGAAAAATAAACTTAAATCGCTTCATAAACCATCAAAGTCAAAAAAAAAAAAAAAAAAAAAAAAAGAATCTAAAAATTGCACAAACTTTTTTCAAACAAACTAAAGAGAGAACACGTTAAAGATGAGTAGACACTCACACATGTGTGTTTAGATGGATACTTGTGTGTGTGTTGTAAGCATGTGTCTGTGTATTTGTGTGGGTGATTGTGTGATATTCATCTGTGGTTGTTATTTGAGTGAATTTCAAAATCATTGAGTTATTTCATTTCAGTTTTTAGTTTTTGGCTAACAAAACAGAAACAAGGAAAAAACAAAAAACATGTAGTAAATGTATCTCACGGGGCAATTGCTTTGCGTATTCAGCACACAACAACATAAAAAGTATGTTTCTTAAACAAGGAACGCGTCTCGTTAGGCGTCTGGTGGTCCATACATCCATTTATTCATTGGTCCGTCCATCTTGTCTGTCTTTCATTTTCTTTTAAGCTATTTTTATGTTGATTTGTTTTTGTTACTAAAATGTCTGATATTATTGTGGACACTGTTGTGTTGTTGTTTGGTGCTTTGCTGCGAAAATTTAAAAATAGCAAGATACAATACTATATAAAATTGCATGTGTATCTCCAATACACGAGATGGCGCAACCCAGTGCGGGCGATATTGCGGTTGTCTAAGCTGACCACAATGTGAATCACATAAATTTAATGCTGCGTTTCAGCATTCATTGCCTTCGGGATAATAATCACACCAAAGTCACAAGTCTTGCAAGTCGTTGTGTCCATGTTAGCCATAAATCTGTCTGTCTGTCAGATTTTCTGTCTATCTCTCTGTCTGCCCGTCGCTCAATGTCCACAGAAAGTACGCATAGTCGCCATGCCGCCTATGAGCAAAAAAGAAGACACAACAACAAAGAAATATCTGACTCTGCGACTCCTTGACTTTGCTGCATGCTAAAACGCTTCATTTTTGAATTGAGTTGAATTGCTATTGTATCTGTATCTATAACTAATCGCTTTGTCTTTGCGAATATCTTTAAGGATGTTGTTGCTTTTGTGTTCATTGTTTGGTGGGTCCCTTCAAGTTAAGCTTGACTTGTTGCTGTTGTGCTGTTATTGTCTTTTGTTATTTATGTGTTTGCGTCAATGAAAAAGAAGAAATACAACACAAGAAAATAACTGAATCAGTAACTAGAAGGAAGCTACAAAGTTTCAATTGAAAGGGAAAATATTATATGAATGATTGGCATTGTGTTTGATGCCACCGAAACAAAATGTTAATACAAAATAATTAACAAAGTAAAGAAAACTGTAGACAAAAGCTATCAGATAAGCAAAACAAATAGTTAGTTACAAAGTACGTAATAAAAAGATATTAACATTGAATGAATAAATGTTCAATTGCAATATACAAGGAATTTTGTTATTGTCCATAAGCTATTTATTTCCATTTTATATTTATTTATAAATTTATTATATAAAATACAAAAGCATCTATGACTCGTGCTTTAAATTGCATTTCCTTAAACACATTGTCAATAAGTATTTATTGTATATGTTTTTTTTTCTCTAATTAGATACAATTTTTTTTTTGCAAGTTGTTTAAAATTTTAAATTATTTATGTTGAATAAAATAATTTTAAAAAATTTTTGTGCAGCTGCCGGCAGCTGTTTCAAGCTAAAAAAACAAAAAATATCTGCAAGACCAGTTTGCTTTGTTACTTCAGTAGTTTACCAAAGTATTGCTTGCTTACGTAATGAATAAATAACAACAACAAGTGCTGCGCATATGTAGATACATTTATTTTTAAAGATATTTTGTATCAATGCAGTGAATTTTTTAGTTTTTTAAAATGAAAAAAAAAAAAAAAAAAATTGCAAAAATTAAATAAACAAAGAAGAAAATAAAGCAGAGAAAAATATATATGTATAATATTAGTTTATGCAATTGAAGAAACTTGAAAAACTGCGAGAGAGAGAGAGAGAGAGAGACAGAAAAAGTACTTAAAACATCAAAGAGATTTAAAAAAAAAAAATGCAGCTGCGCATGGGCAACATGCAACTGGCAGACAGAGAAAGAAAATTTCATATGTTTTCATGGAAAAAAAAAAAAAAAATAAAAAATATTAAAAAGTATTTTAAAGCCCAAGAACCGGAAAGGAAGTCTCGAACTATGCTTGAACCAAACAAACTACGATCGTCATAGCCAAGTGCAACTGCAACGCATTAAAACCGGTTATTGGTTTCATTCCTCCTTTACTTCAGCATTCAATCGCTTGTCGTTTAAAGTATTCAAAGTTTCAACTTAGTAGTAAAACCGACTACAGATACTGACGCCACCAACACCGCCACCACCACCATCATCATTACCATCGTTACCATCATTGTCTTTGTTATTATTATTGTTGTTGTTGGTGTTGTTGCAAGTCATTCACTTCTTTTGTTGTACGAGTGAGAATGCAAGAGAAGAGAAGCTGAATTATTTCATACTATTAGAAGAAGTATGTTTATGTATCTTGTTGTAATGTTGCACCATGCGGGCGAGTAACTACACTTAGTTTAATGCTTCATGGGTGCTTGGAGTGAATGAATTGTATAAAGGGGCAGATTTAAGGCATGAGGCGTGATCAGTTGGTTAGAGTTACTTGATAGCTATCATTATTTCATTGCACTGTTTTTATCCATTCTTATTATTCTTACTCATATTCTTGTTGTTGTTTTTAGTTTAATATTCTAAGCACTTTTTTCCCTTTTGTCTTTTATATTCTTCAACATATTAGATCGTCTTGTATTTGTAAAATTTATTCCTTATTCTTTTTATTATGAGTATTGAAGGTACTTGAACCTTTTGTTTTCTTCTTTACTTTGTTTTCCTTTCCTTTCTTTTCATTTGCTTTGGTTTTTCTTTTATCACAGTATCTGTATACACACATGCATGTGACTACAGTGACTGTGAAAAATATACGTGCTACCATGATTTATAAGCTCATGTTGTAACTGCAATATTATTATTAGTTGCTGCTGATTCTTGCTTCTTGCTGCTGCTGTTTGTTGTTGTCAGTGGCGGACTAGGTAAAATCTTAGGTGACACAGGGCAGTAAAACTAAAGGAAAAACACAGTTGTCGATACACAGGACGATGAATGAAAGAAAAAATTTTGAATGAAATTTATTCGAAGGAACCCTTTTTCTTATACTAGAATTTTTGAGAATTGATAAGCCATGATTCTTATTTCTTGAATTTAAGAGGCCCTCTGTATGAAGGTTCCTTGAGTCCACCACTGTTTATTGTTTGCCATTTAAGTTTTGACTTTGATGCAAGAACGTACGCCATTCTTGGTGATTTGTGCATTTAACGCAGACTTCTCTTGGATTCTTGGTCTTCACCTTCTTTTCGCAAATTTACTTGAAAGACATTTAAGGGTTAAGGACCCTTTTTTCTTCATGGTTTAATACTCTGCCAGTCAATCGACTTGTCTGTGTCTGTGCTTTTTCAAATTAACACTTTGTACTTTATCTCCATCATCCATGGTTTGGCTGGCTTGGCTTAGAATAATAATGGGAAAACCTGATTGGAATATATTTTAGTTTTTTTTACCATTCTACTATAAAAAACTTGACTCTATGTAACTTGTATCTTGATACTAAGGAAAGTTATACAATAATTAAAAAATAGAGGAAAATATATGAAAGTTAATTGTAGTTGGCTAGATAGAGAAAGGAAAAAAAGTATGATGACATGAGAGACCGACCTCCTACTTATTATTTCTAATCAAGAAAATATCTTAGACACGTTGTGTTGACTAAAACTTAATTACTAAAGATTCCATGTAGAAGACTTAATTTGTTTCTATTCTTAGAGAACTAGAGAATATTTTATTGAATTTAATTAAATGATGTAAGCCCCCTGGAAATTCATTGCCCTATGACGTATGTATTTCAAATACAAAAATATCTCAAACTAGTCAAAGATAAATAAAGACAGTCGTCATTGAAAGCCATTAAAGCAGAAGAGCAAAATTATGTCTCTGGGTATGTCTGTGTTTAAGGTTTTAGGCAAAGTTCGTAGGCCGCTGCTATGTAAACGATTTTTTGTTCTTCTCCTATGATATCTTTTTCTGTATCTTTTTTAGTTAGTTGATTTTTTGTTTCTTTGGTTTCTTGTTAAGACAAAACGTGTAGTTTATGGCATCAACAGCTGTTTGGACTGATGTTGTTTTTAAAGTTTTGTTGTCTGTCTCTGTCGTTGTTTAAGTTTCATTCATTTACTAAAGTAAACTGCTAGACACATAGATATACAAGTCAAGGAGTCAAGAAGATAGACAGACAAACAGACAGTTGGAGACAGGCCAGAGGGTCATGGTCGTTGTCTGCGAGAGTGCAAATGACAATCGAACGAGCCGACGCGCAATACTTTAAACACAAGTTGAAGATACAAAAAGAGTAAGAAAAAAACTTCTATCTTTTTTGATTTTGTTTTGTGTTTTCTTTTCTTCTACTAAATGGACAATGGACAGCAGACTTTTATGAAAGTGTCAACAGCATCGTCGTCGTTGCTGCTATCTACTACTTGAAGTCTTGAAGTCAAAAGTCATGGAAATGCGTGCAAAGCTTTAAAAACAAAAACGCTTAAATGGATTTTTAAAAGACTCGTTTTTCTTTTTTGTTTACATTTTGATGACGTTTTAGAATTGTATATCTCATAATGATTTCAGTTTTATTGTTCTACAGTTAAGTGCTGATCTCATTACTTAATATTTGGATTTAGGGAATTAGGTGATTTTTTGACACAATTTTTGGGTTTGGTGATAAAATATTTTTTATTGAATTTTTAACGAGTTGCAATAAATTTGATAAAATGAATTCCATTTTAAATGTGATGGGCTTAAGATATCTAAGTATTATAAGGAGCATTTCTACGAGGTGTAGATATGAAATAATGAAACTTTTGATGCCAGTCACTATCTTGTTAAGAAATGGGTCGATTTCATTCAATTTGGCCAAAGATTCGCAGATGGAAATTTGATTCATTAAATTTTTTATGACAATTCATGTGGCACCCACACATCTTTTTAAATCCAGCTTTTCGTAAATTGTTTAAACTGTTTTGTGCCCATGGTTGGGCGATATTATGGCTTCCGACATGCCGGTCTGCTTCAGCCATTTCCAGGATATTATCGCAATTTTCGAAGAGGTGCATCATTTCCGCAAAGGAACCGTCGGAAACCAAAATCACACATAATAGGCTGAGACAGTATTGGGTGCATAAACATCATTCACAATTTCAGTGTACTTACATTTTCAGATAAAATTTTTCACCTTAATAAAAAGAATATTGTAAAATGTTCTGAAATGTAAGTGCTACCAAATATTGGTAATTCGACTTTGTGACATACTTGGAATAGAACCCATGGAGTCCGATGCTATTAAACTTTTCATGTAGTGTTGTGTTGCATTGCCAATAAGCTCCATTTTAAAAAGTTTTTCTTGCTTCTTGAACTCACGGTAGAGTTCTTTAAATTGTCCTTTAAGCTCAGATATTGCGGTACTATATTTTCCGAAGCTTTTTGGATGTACAATTGCTAGCTTAGGAAAGTGATACAGATCGCCTTCATTTAATTGATCTTCCCAGAGGCTTAGTTTCATTTCAAAAGCTTTCATGTTTTGAATCAGTGTGTTAATTAAATTGTCTTTCTCTTGAAGGCGGGTATTAAGATCATTGAGGTGACCAGTTAAATCAGGCAAAAAAGCAAAGTCGCTTAACCATCGAGGATCTCTCAGTTCAGAAACCTCCAAGCCTTTTTCTACCAAAAAATTTAGTATATGTTCTTTCAGATGAAAAAATCTCTCCATCATTTTTCCACGTGATAGCCACCGGACGTCAGTGAAATACAATACGTACCCATATTCTGCATCCAACTCCGCAAAGTAAGCCTGGAACTGTCTGTGGTTGAGGCCGCGAGATCTTATATAATATACAGTAGTAACTAAGAATTTCATAATTTCAGGAAAGTTCATAATTTGGCACATAAGCTTTGTTGGTGGATGATACAATGAAATTATATAAATGATGATGGCGCTTCGTTTTTCTTTATATGTGCTAATAGCCCTTCGTTTTTCCCTATCATAGCAGGGGCTCCATCAGTTACTAAAGCGGTCATATTTTGAATTTTTAGGTTAAACCGATCCAACACTACCATTACTTTGTTGTAAATGTCCAACTCTTTTGTTGTACTCTTCATAGGCTCAAGTGATACCACCTCCTCAGTTATTTCAAAGTTTCCGTCGATTCCTCGAACAAAAACAGCCAACTGTGCAGTGTCAGTAATGTCTGTGCTTTCGTCAATAGCAATTGCAAAAGAGTGCGTTGCAAATCCTCAGCCATGTCATCGCTTCTTCTCACAACAGTATCCCTTGATAAGCTGACCTTCGCAAACAAATGTTTCTGTGCCTCAAGGCATTCTTTGCGTCATCTGAGAATGGCTTTGAGTTTTTGACAATCTTTTCTACTATCTCGTAACTTGTTTTTACAATATTGTCATTTTCACAGGCTTACGAAGAAATGCGTATTGCTGTCCTTGTAATTGCTTCTTTAGTACCTCAATTCATTTCGTAAGAACCAAATTTTTCCCTATGCTTGGATTCATAATGCCGCTTTAAATTATATTCACAGGTCCTTGCATAAGATAAAAAAATACTTTAAAGTCCATACTTCTTTAAACAATCTTTTTTCATCACCAATCACTCGTTTTCTTTTACATGCATTATCCATTACACTGTGTTACAAAAAAAAAAATTGAAAAAACTTCTTATCAGACCTAGTGGAGGTTATAGGTCATAAAAAACTAAAAAGAATGGCACATAAAAAATTTTTGATACACCCTCAAAATCTTGACTTAAAGCTCAAAAACCGTTTTTAAGAGGTTCCTGTACATATTACCTTATAACTTGGTCATTTTTTATCGGATTTCAAATTTTTTGTATTTAGAAGCTGAACCATGTATCATGTATTTTGTTATCATTTAAATTCATGAAGATACAGACCAAAAACTTTCCAAAATTCTGATTTTTTCATCGATTTTGCAACTTTAAGTCTAATTTGTGCCCCTTACCTTATCTAAATTATATTTTTTCTCAACGTTCATCGAAAGTTTAGTGATTTAAGCTTTAAATGAACCCTGTTTGAATAAAATCGGTTAAAAATTACTTGATTTATTGTACTTTTTGTAATTGCATATTTTGAATTTGAAATCCGATAAAAAATGTCCAAGTTATAAGGTAATATGTACAGGAACCTCTTAAAAACGGTTTTTGAGCTTTAAGTCAAGATTTTGAGGGTGTATCAAAAATTTTTTATATGCCATTCTTTTTAGTTTTTTATGACCTATAACCTCCACTAGGTCTGATAAGAAGTTTTTTTTCGCTGTGACACAGTGTTATTAAACTCAATAGTACTGTTTTGTTGAAGGTTTCAGTAAGTACTTTAATAGACAATGAATCACTATTAATTAAGTCACTCGCGGTATTTACTAACCGATCTTATTCATCTTAGGAACGAAGAGAAATATGAAGTCGCTAGGAAAGGATCTGCTAACGTTCTCATTGGACCAGAGCCATTCTGTGGGCTGCCTTGGAGTTCAATGACAAATCTCATCAAAATCCTATGGTTATTGTTAAAAAAATTTTTAGGGGCTGAGTTAAGATTTTGTTTGGAAATATTTATTTATTTTAGTTAGTGGAATGGAAAATATATTAATTGTAGGCAAGATTGCCATCTCAGCTGTTTCTGTTCAACACTCCCAAGCCGCAAATTGCATCAGACTTCGAAGCCGGACATTTTACAATGCCGTAGTCAGCACTGCGTTCAGAAAAGTCAAATCAGTTAGCGCTTACTAAGTATATGGAAAAGGTCAACGATTGGTCCTGCTGAACGCGCCCATTTGCTTGGGATCAAAGAAGAGATCTTATGCAAAGGAGGGCACTGCTAGACTACTATTATGTCTACACACAATTGGAAATTGAATTGTCAGATGACTACACGCCATACAGCTGTGTTGGTCTTACGGAACTTTTGCGCATGGGTTGGTCTTCTTAGCTAAGAAGCATTAATCTTGTTTTCATACCATAAAGTCACACCTAGTATAAATATTTTTTGAATTATTAAGCTGAGCAAGCTACATTAAATTATGTAAAATGCATTCCATTCAAGAGATCATTTAAGTATCTTAAAGTATTACATGAGGAATTTAACTGAGTTTTTAGAACATTGAATCTTCTTCTATCACTCATTTCAATATTGTGATTTTACCTAAATGCTATCCAATGAGTCACTGCAATGAATTGCCATTGTAAAGATTAATTTGTTAAATTTAATTGTGTAATTGTGAACTACTCGTTTTTTTGTTGTGCCTTTTATTTATTGAATATCCGTTAATTCTTATTAAATCGTAGACATTTCCGTTGACAACATTTCACGTCCAAATTGAGCTTTGTTCAATAATGACAAGTTTGGACGTGAGACACATGCTTAAAATAAAAATAAAAATAAAAAAAAAACACAAACCTAAATGAAATAAAACAAAGCTTTAACTATTGTAGGTGCTTTGCTTGAGCTTTGTTCCGCTATGCTTCTTATAGACAATTTATGAATAGATACTTATTTGTTGTCTTTTTTGTTCAAAGTGTTTTTTGTGTTACTAATTTTTCTAGTTTTTTGTGTGATTCATTTGCATTTTTAATGGGAATCAATCGATGAATCAGTGCGAAAGTCTTAAACTTGGCTTAAATTATTTATTGTATTGATTAAGTTTCACTTAGTTGATGTTAATTTTGAGTCATAGACTATATGGACTTTGAAAGAAGTTTTAGAAGTGGTAGTAGAAGTATCTTATTGAATCAATCAATTTGTTCTTTTATTTACAGTTTTACTTCGGAGAAAACCACAGCGTAAATTGCAAAATAACGTACTAAAGTGATTTATTCTACGCAAATTAAATTTCATATTGAAAACAAAATAAAAGGAAAGGAAAAAAAAGGAAAATATTCGTAGAAGCAGAAGCTAAAAACGGAAAGCAACAAACTGACGCAATTCAATTTGCAGCAGCCACCGCAAAGCGAACGCGCTCGAATGAACATCTCATCGCGGGCATAGTAGATACAACATAGAGAAAGATACTACAAGAGATATAAAGACATAACAAATCAATCACAATTTTCATCTTTTTTTGTTGTTGTTGTCTGTGTTGTCGTTTTTGTTCATTTGGCGCGCAAACGACGAGGAAAAACGAAGAAAAATAAAGTATCTCAAACCACAAAAAGCATCACCATCACCAACATCAGCATCACCAATACAAGCATCACATTTGCGCTTCGTTACGTTTTGTCTTGTCTCGTTTCGTTTCGTCGTCTTTCATCTTTCTATTTATTTTTAATATCATTTAAATTCCAAATCTTCGTCTTCGTCGCGTAAATTCGCCAACGTCAATTTGCATGAGCACCCAGCGTAGAATTAACTCCAACAACATCAATAGCAACAACATAACCCATAGTGGATTTCTATGGCAGATACGCAAATCTTTGCACAAACGTAGCACAAAAAAGATGAAAAGCATTTCATGATACTACAAGTGGTCTGAATCAGTGATACTTAACTATCTGAGAATGCCAACGACACCATACGATTTAGTGCAGGACGATCAGGATCTGCGTGTGCCATTGCATGCTGAGCAAGCCTTCTTTCATGGCATCACATTTCAAGCTAAGGTAAGTACCGTGTACATTTATTCTATTTATACCAATCTCTAAAGAAGTGTCTATGGAAAGCTTTGTGTGAAAGCTTTAAATGTGGTTAGATAAATTTAAATACCATTTAGATTGTATAGTAAGTGTGTGGTTACTGACATTAAAATGCCAGTAGCTATAATTCAAAGATTCAATAAATATCTCAATTGTACAAATATTAACAATCTCTATTCCAGTGTCTTAACTGCAAAGTATCTTTGTCAAACTTAATTTAGATGATTTATTATTGTCATTTATTTTGTCGTCTCTCTCTCTCCCTCTCTTTAATTCTTCTTACAATCAAAGGATATTGTTATTGACTAATACCAGAATGTTGAACAAATATTTGTTTAACTTAGATTGATTATACGTAGATACTTATTGTATAATACAAACTATTGTACAAAACAACAAACATTCCATTGCCATTATAAATTTTAATTGCATTCATTGATTTTACTCTTCACCTGTCAATTTCATGTGAATTTTCATTTATGATGTGATTTGACAACAACAACATGATGATACATACAAAAGATACAAATAACAACAACAACAATGATAATAATAATAAGCAATAATAAAAGATATGAAAAAGCTTAGACAAAAAACGGAAGTTAAACTTGGTAAAATTAGTCAACTGTCACAAATGTCTGATGTCGGATACAAAAATCCACTTTTGTTCGAATAAAGTTTTATTTTCATTTTCCTTTATTTATTTACTATACAATAGTATCATCATTGTCTATTATACAAAATAAAATATTGTATTTTGTTGCAACAACTAAACTAAATTATTTTGTTTATTTTGTATTGTGTATTCGCTTTTAATTTTGTCCAATTTTGCATATGAATTCATAAATATTTTATTATTTTTATGAATACAAGTATTTTGCGCTTAGAGATACAATATAGTTTTTTTTTGTGTATAGTTTTTAACATGTTTAATTTGCATTCGTCAACCCTCTTCTAGTCTTTTGGTTGTCATGTTTGTTGATGTTATTGTGCAATGTTTGGAAATAGTTTGCGTGCTGCTGCGTTGCGTATCTTTTGTTTTTATATTTACTGTTCCTACTGCTGCTGCTGGTCAATTGTAGTCAGAAACATTCATTTTATGTATTGTATGAGTGTATGTAACTGTATATGTTACAAATTGTCAAAAATTCTATTTTATCTGTACGTTTTTTTTTTTCTTTTGGGGGAGAGACCAAAATAATTTTCATTTATGGGTTTATTTATACATTTATGTGGCAAGTTTTGATTAAACTTTTCCGGTTTAAAGTGTTTTGTTATTTATTTAACGAAAAAAAAAGAAGACACGCATACTCATAACGTGCGTACAACAAATTGGTTATCAAAGTTTCATTTAGATTGGATTTGAAATGTAACAATAAATTTAAAATTTGACCAAGAAGATTTAAAGTTTTTTGTGAAATAAATTTATGTGTTCAGTTGCCCATTTTTTCTTCTTTGCAAATGTTGATTGGATTTTTAGATTTTAAAAATATTATCAGTTTTATCAGTATTTATATACAATATTTAGTTTGGTATGTTCCAGTTTATTCTATTACATTCATAAACTAAAATATCGAAATCTTCTATTCGATTTTAATGAAAGATGCATCTGTTTAACCATATACTCGTAGCAAAAAAAAAAAAAAAAAAAAAGTATCCAATTTACCATCTATGGTATTCAAATTACCAACTGCAATCAGTTTTTATTGTATTTATTTCAAGAACTATGCATTTTTCTTATAACAAAATCGAAAAGTAAATGCACATTTTTTACCATTAAATCGATTGTAAATGTTAAGAAAAGATTGTTCAACATTTTAGTAAGATACGAAGCCATGTAGATAAGGCAGTGATTTTTTGAACAAAATATATTTTTCTCTGCCAAAAAGTATTTTATTTCTCAACATCATCGTCTCCTTTTAGCTCGATACATTTAGTCTAGGGTTTATCCAATTCTTTTATCCCTTCCAAATAATAGGTTTTCTTAAGGTCCTTAAAATAGGCAATTGTTTCAGTGATGACATCTTCATTCGACCCAAATCTCTTACTTTCGAGCTATTTCTTTATGTTTGGAAACAAAAAATAGTCTTAGTGGGCTAATTCTGGAGAATACGCTGGATGAGGAAGTAGTACAAAGCCAAATTTATGGAGTTTTGCCTTAGCGACGGCTACACACGCAAGCAACCGTGCATTGTATTGGTGGAAGTGCATTTTTCCTTCGTCAAATGCTGTAATTTTTGCTTCAAATCAATGTCAAATCAGACCATCAGCTCTCAATAATATTCGTGGTTTGACTTCCTCCTCTAATTCCAGTAATTTGCAATATCCCAGGAACCGTATGCACATAGTGCAGCCATGTGCAGCTCCCATATTGCTATAAATTCAGATTCCCAAGTAAATTTATGCACATAGTGCAGTCCCTGGAATTAACTAATTAATTGTCCACTGCTTTAACTGTTCTTTCTTTCTTTAGCTGCAGTAAACTTTAACAAGGCCCAATGTGAAATAATTTCATCCGGATCCGATTCACAAAAATATTTAAAATTTTTAATTGAACGTATTATTTCAGGCTTTTT
The DNA here is from genome assembly GCA_037043315.1 of Amiota communis. Lineage (NCBI taxonomy): Eukaryota > Metazoa > Arthropoda > Insecta > Diptera > Drosophilidae > Amiota > Amiota communis. The sequence continues at coordinate 503,361 of JBAMAV010001270.1, forward strand.
GCTGGTGTGAGACTTAATATCCTCTCTACCAAAGTCAAAAGGCTGAACTATTTTCCGAACCTGCTTCAAGTAAAACTCACACACTGTTTTCTTTACTTGCAAAATTTTGGATTTTTCTAAGCTCTCGGTTTCCATGTATTGGTGAGATTGAAGTCGAATGATTATTTTAAGAATTAATTTAAAAAGTATAAGTATATTTTGGTTTCGGTTTTAATCATTTAGTGAGCTAATTTTTTTGGCTTTATATTGTTCTAGAGACTGCGCCAAGAAAAATAATTGGAGTGCATTCCATTGCTCAAGAATTTGCCCGATAACTTTTTCTAAGGACAGCCATCTTGTCATGGCTATTTCCAAAAATGTATGTGGTTTTACTTAAGCCAATAAGCAAAAAAGAACCAATTCCAATAAAAAAAGAACCAACAGGAAAAAAAAACTGCAATTATGGAGCAAAAACGCCAAGTGTGGCAACCGTCCTTCTTTGGTCTGTGGTGTGTTTTGTTTTGTTTCGTCCACGGTTACGAAGCGGCTCAAAAACTCATTCGTATTACGGTTGAACATCGCCAACACTCATTTGAAGTGGCTATACGGTTGCGCTTATGGTTGAGTGGTTGCAATAGCGGCTTTCATCTCGCAGATAGGTTTCTTTTTCCAATTATTCATATAAAATGTGATGTACCGGGCTCAGTTGAGATGCCTACAGCCTCAGATGCCTTACGCACTTTCATTGTCCAATAGTCCAACATAAAAGATAGATCTTATCAACGATTTCTGTCGTGACAACCTCTTTTTAGCGACCTGAACTTTTGTCGACACTTGTGGTGTCATAACCACATTGGAATTCAGTAAACCAAATCTTAGCCATTAAAATTTATGATGCAGAGTCCTCATAGTATTTATGAAGCTTTTCCTTAGTTTCGGTGATGTTCTTTTTTGAAAACATTTAATGCTTGACAGATTGGTAGTTTTTGGCATAGGAGTGTTGCATTTACACTTACACTAACGCGGGAAATTCAAGAAGTTACTGACTTATATAAATGCCTTCAAAGCTTAATAGTTTGCATATAATCAGAAATATCACTATTTATAGATTCACATTATAATTCAATCTCATTATTTCTGCTCATTTTCACATCTTATTATTCATGTATAGAATACTATAGTAGTTCATTATTTTCATAATTATTCCACATGATATATTCATCTCCTTAACTCTCAACTCTTTCTTATCATTTGATTTCCTTATTGCATTATTCTTGTTACAATAATATCTTTTTGTTTTTGTTGATGATCTTACTAAAATTCTATTATTACACTGCGCCGGAGACGACTTATTGAGATTATATTTAACTTATCCTTTCATTATTTACTTAACTTCTTTCCATTCGCTATCATATTTTCTATTGTGAAATACAATTGCACTTACTTGGCACTTTATCTGTGTGTCTTGCCATTGCATTAGTCCCTTAGTTATAGAGTTTTGTTTTCTATGTGAGTGAGTGTATTTAAGATTTATAGATTTTTGAATTCTTTTAGGTTTTTTTTATAAAGAGGATCACTTTTTTAAAAATATATTAAAATATACACTTATTTATTTCTTTAACAGATTTTGTTGTTGATTTCAATAAATTTATACTCTGATCATTTCTCTTGTCAAAAGCCTTAACTTTGAACTTTTAGGTTTAACAAAACATTAAAATTTGAATCACATTTTAAATCACACGAAATTTAATTATGAACAACTTCAATAACTAATTAACTAACTAGATATAGTAATTAAAGTCATAACAAAGCGTCAAGTATCTCATATGAATATCAGTATATTAAGCTTAATACGACAAACTTGTAGCAATGTAATGTAAATCATTTCGAGTTCTCTTTATTTCTGTTTTGTTGTTTATATTTATGCGCTTTGTGGTTTTATTACTTTGTTTTGTTTTTTTTGTGGTTTGACAAAAGTTTGGTGTATTCAACATAAGTTTCATGATACAAGTTCATGATTATTATTTTGCACGATTGTTGTTACTGTGATTTTATGATGATTTTGCTCTCATGCAACATTTGCTGCAAGCCATAATACATAAACTCCTTATTATATGTGTATCTATTCAGTGTGCACAATCATTTCAAAAAAAGATTTCAACTCAAAAAGTTCAGTTCATTGTCATCTCATCTAACTCACTAATTTTGTATGCACTCATGAGTTGTCTAACAATTATTTTCGACAACAACTCGACTTCACTCTATTCCATTCGACTCTTGATTGTTTGTCTGTTGTCTATGTATGCCTCAAGCATATCATTTTCCCTTAGATTTGTTTTGTTACAGTACATCTAACATAACATGTTACTGAAGATACAGAAAGATATACATTTGCATTTTAAATGATACTCATACTACATATACACGACACTTAAAATGCTGCTCAATTCAAACTGAAAACTGTAACCTATGCCAACAACAAATAATTTGCGTTGACAAAATCTAAAGCGCACACGACTCAACATGAGATGAGGCTTGTCGCATCGTTGCTAACCAATGCAACAGTTACAAATACAAATACATTTACAGATGCCATAACAAATGCACACACAATAAGAACAGACAAAAAATAAGCAACTCATTCAGTTAGTAAGTGAGTCAGAGTTTATTTCTTTGTGCTCAGCTGATCTGCTTGCAATGCCCCTTGTTTTGTTTTTATTGTATATTTTTCGCTTGCATTTGCAGTTCGTTGGCACATGTACATATGTATCTGTGAATTTGTTCCTGTGCCTGTCTCTTGTATCTTTTTGTCCATTCTGTATATGCTTGTTACCTTAAACAACCGTTACGTTAACCCAAATAATCCGCACATAACCCACAAGATACAAATTTATCACATACACACTCATTTGTCGCATTGACTGTGCTTTTGTGCAATGTCAGAGACGCTTGAATTGAATCATTTCCATAACGATTTATCTCTGACTAAAACTAACAAACAACAAAAAAAGGTATAAAAGATTCAATGAGATTATTATTTTTTTGCATTTCTCTGCTGGGGGCATCTCAACAATGGAACTCATGATGACTCATGTAAATTGTCAGGGATGAGTTTACTAAGAAGTATCTCTGTATTCTACAATAAGTATCTGTTGTAAACTGATACATACTATTTTACATTTGTTTTCCATTGAAATCAACATTGTCAACAAGTGCATTGCAATGTTTTACTTTCCTCTTTTGTAAACAAAATATCTTTATTGTTTTTGCTATGATACTCCTATGAATACAGAACCCCAAATTGGTTTTCATTTCTGATATTTTTTTACAATTTATTTTTCTTTTTGTGATTGTTATTGTTTGATTGAAATTCTACAATAGTACAATATGTGATTATATGTATGACTATCTGACTGATTTTATCCCTCTAGGTTTTTGCATTTTTCTTTCTTTTTTTTTCGCATAAACAAAAACCAAAAGTTGGCGTTGATTAATTGAATTTCGTCATGTCATGGAAATTGAATTCACAGTTCATATATACATATGTATAGTAGTTTGACTACTATATCTTTTGTTAGTTTTTGTATATAATATAAACATTTATTTCACACGCATTGTATTGATGCTCTACATGAATTGAGTGGATATTCTTTATTTTTTTTCGGAATATTTTAGATAAAAATGTATATTGAAAATACATACAAATATTTGATTTATTTATCATTGTTAACCAATAAAAACTTTCAGTTTTCACAATCTAAACTTTTCTTTATGATAATTAAGCACACGTGACTATTCCCAAAACTGATGATACTAATGTTTCCATGATTTGACAAAAAGTTTGGGTTATAGGTTATACAGGTCGCTCGCGATTGTGATGCCTGATAGATTGCGTGGGTATGGGGATTGTGAGTGGTAAGGGCTAATCCACAACTGTCCAAGGTCGGTCCCTCTAAAACCAACGAACAGAGCCAGGCCTCCCAAAGGACATTTTACCCAAAGTACCCAACTTCTTGAAGAATGATTTCCCGTGAGACAGGTTCGTCTACCAAGAAGAGCAGGGCAGTCACAGAAAAGTTGTTTTATGCTCGACGGTTCTTCCTTATCTTCCCAGCTACGACGAAAGTCATAGCATGGAACCTGCATACTATAGGCCATCAGCTCGATGGTGCAGTGACCCGTCATACCTCCCTTCATTGTCCGAATCATTTTCTTGTTGACGTGTAGGAGTTCGGAGGTCCCATTTGGTTGATAGCAAGACCAGAGTGTCCTAGCGACAGAGGAGCCAGGCTCATTTACCCACTAGATCTATGGTTTTCGTTTCAAGTCCTGAGAAGTATCCTGTAATGGTCTATAAATATTGGCAACTGCCTAGGAGACCAGACTAACGAGGCACCCAGATAAACAGGATAGAATGCTGCCAATCCTGATTACAAGCTTCTACTGTACTACGTATGTTTTTGCTCTTGATGATGTTGGTCAACAGAGCCTTGACAGACAGATATGTGCCTTGGGGTCTCCCACATTTCTCGTCCAATGACGTTACTCCGCTTCCAACCATCACTACCTGGGAATCTTTTCCTGAAAGTCGATCAATAAGTCCCTAGAATAAAATAGAAAAAAAAAAAAACAAATCACTGGAGCCAAATCTGGTGATATGGTAGATGTTGTATCAATTCGAATTTTAATTCCATGGTATTCTCTAATGAAAGCAAACGCGGCACCTATCTTGCCGAGACTTTTTCCACACCCCACTTTTCGCGCAAAATACCACTTTCTACATACTTAGTAGGTCCTCAGTCGGTCAATTCAACCATGTAGGATATTTCCTATTTTTTTGTGATTCCTGCTATATGAATTGGAACGCTATTTTTTTGTCTAGTTTTAATTTGAAATAAGTAGAGATACATATCAGAGAATTCATATTCTGATCGGTTGAGAACAAAGCGAGTACCCAAAAGCAGCCGGAATTATAATTGATGCACCACAATAGCAAAGACTATTCAATTATAAAGACTGGACAAATGATTGTGTATTATATGGGGATATGTAACAACAAATTGTGTGTAATCTCGGGATATGCAACATAGATAAAGCTCCCTTTAAAAGAGATCATTTGTCCAGTATGTATGTCGTTTGGACTGTTTAAAAAAAAAACATTTTTCATCAAAAAATACTATTATCCGAAACACGTTTGTCTAAAATATATTTTTTTTGCAAATCATAGGAGTAAAATATCACTAATAAAAAGTTACACTTTTTTTTTCAAATTTCAATGTGCTTCTTGAATTCCTCCTAACTGGTGTTTTGGGTAACTTGGATGAAGTGATTCCATTCGCATATTCCGTAGTATTGCACAATTAATATACTGTATAAAATCTGTCATATCCGGAGTATGACATTTTTCTGATATGCCTTTTTCGTAAATCTTTCGTCGTAAAATCAAATCGAGTGTAGTTGATGGAAACGAGTATTCAACCTCCTGTTCACCTTTGTTATAATTCCAAACCTTTAATTCATTGTATAGTGTTGTACGACCATAACAAATTGTAGGTAATTGATTACGTTTTGTATTTGGAGTATATACTTGAAATGAAAAAAAAAAAAAATAAATTGTATTCAAAAAAATCATGAGGTTCATTTACTTACACTTTTGTATTAAATTGTCGTCTCTAACAACCATATGTTCGCGTGTGTCGCCTGCATAAAAGTGAGTATCCTTCCAAAATAGATTATCTGTTATAGGCCATCGAGTTCCTTGTTGCTGTTCACCAAAGACTTCTTTATTGCTTCCGTCGTTATTCACATTCGAAAAATTGTAATCCTTTCCAGGCAAAGGCGGAAGATCATTGACATTACCACTAGCACTACTACTAGTACTAGCACTATCACTACTACTACTACTACCATTACTAATGGTAGTTGTATTCGTAGTAGTAGCAAAAGAAGGCTCAGATTTGGTAGTTATATTCATAGGAACAGTTATTTCAGATATATTATCCATCAGTTTAATTTTTTCTTCGACTGTTGTGTTATCAATTACAGCAATTATATCCGTTGCAAAAATTTCTTCAGTCATCATGGTATTATCATCATGAAACATCTTGATTATATGTGGTAATCGTGTTGCCAAATCAACATATGGTTTATAATCATAATTAAAAGTCTCCGGCATATTGGTTTCACTGAATTGAAATTGTTGTTGTGAAACTTGTTTCATGCGAATCTCATCAACTAATCTATCTATTTCCGATTGATTTAATGATCCTGTTTCTGATGGTGCTCTAATATCACCTTGTTCCTCATATATTGGAAATTTAAATCCATTTTCTAGATGCTGAGATACATAAATACCTTATACAATATATGTTTACATTTTTGGTTAAAACTCTAACTCACCACATTAACACTGCATATTGTAAATACAAGAGCAATAATTTTGTAAGAACTTAACATTGCGAAAATATGAAAAAATGAAATAATTACACTGACTTTTTATATACGAAATAATTCAAACTCAAACAACTAACTAGTATTTCAAAGCAAACTATATTCAACTTCAAATTTTTGATGAAAAAAAAAAAATAAAAAAAAAAATAATTTATATATATACATATATTCCGTAAATTAATCCTCACAAAGACCACAATCACAACTTTTAATTTTTCAATCACATATAAAGAATTTATGAGTTTACAAAGGACATTTCCCAACAAAAAGACACATGATGCGCAAATGACAGCTAAGACAGGATTGACGGGCAATTAGGTTTTGCTGTGTGTTTGGTAGGATTGGCTGGGAATCATTTACTACATAGGAGCTGCTGCCAATCTCATAATTCGAACCAGTACTGTCAACAATTGTACTGTCTGAAGGAAGTAATCGCTCAGAAGCAGTCAGCTTTGAGCAATTGTGTTTCATAAGGACAACGCCCGGCCACTCACATGAATAGTGAAAGCTTCTTATGCATCCACCTTATTGTCCGGTTCTGCCACCAAGTGATTATCACCTCTTCCAGAAGATCGCGAAAATCGACTATACCAGTTTTTTGACAATAGGGACAAGGTTTTCTATGAGAGAGGCATAATGCAATTACCTTCAAAATGGCAACAAGTTGTCGAATAAAGCGGTGCAAAATTGATGTAAATTAGATCATTCCAACTATGCTAAATAAAGCCTTCATTTTCATGCAAAAATAATGGATTTTTTTCTTTATACAACACCCAGTTCACATGCACAGCAAAAAGTATTGTAATCAAAATGTAAATAGGAAAGTCGTTTATTAGACTCTTATTACAGTGTTGGCCCAAAGTTGATCTGATTAATGATTGTTGATTAATGACCAAAAATCATAAACAAAAAATTTGATTAGAGGAATCAGTTGATACGAAAAAGAGAGCGAATGTGATAATTTCGTATTCGCAGAGGGAAGCCAAGAACAAGAGCTCCTGCCAAGTTTTCCTGTTGTAGGCAAAGTGTTTCTTAAATACAAAACACCAATCCCGTCTTCAGTTCTTTTATGAAAAATAATAGCCATTCCACAGTGAGTAAAAAGTTGGGTTCTGAGAACACAAGCAGAACTCTGTGCTCTGACGACAACAACAACAGGAAAAATGAACGAAATTTGTTATTGTTGTAGCAGTCAGAACACAGAATTCTGATTCTGTTCTGATTTGTTCTCGATGAACCCGATTTGAAACCATTTTTAAGGCTGATCACTCTAAAATAGCGCTGCCAATTTTTCGTAATTGTTACCAAAATTTTTTATTGTTGCCAACGTTGTAGATTTAAGTAAATTGTGAATTGTTGATTTTTTAAAAAGATTTTAATAAAATTGGTATCAGAAATGAAAAAGGTAAACATGACAAACAAATGGTTTAAAAGTTAAGTTTTTTTATTCAATATAATCTCCCTCAACTGCAATGCAGTTCCAATGAACCTACAATAATTTTATACCATCTCTGTATTGATTTTCCGGAAGCTCTGCAAAATAATGTTCTACAGCTGCAATAGCTTCTTTATTCGATGAAAAACGCTTTCCACGAAAAAATTGTTTCATGTTTCTGAAGTCGCTGGAATCTGGTGTGTGTTCACGCAATTCAGGCTTAGCCATTGAAGTTAGCCATCATCAAAACACTTGTGTGGGCACGTGCATTGTCTTGATGAAATCCGGTCTTTTTTCACGAATTTTTTCATTAAGCTGATCCAAAAGGTTGCAATAATATTTAGAGTTAATTGTTTCATTTTTGATAAGAAAATCAATCAACAAAATAACTTTTTGCATCCCAAAAAAACTGATGTCATAACCTTTATTGCCGATCGATCACACATTACCTGTTTTGGAGCTGAACAACCAGGTCATGGTGGTACATCCAAGTCTCATCCATAATTATGAAAAAACGCAAATTACTCTAAGAAATTTGTTTTCGATTCCAAACAGCTTTTTCATATACGATTCTTCATCTAAAATGTGGAGTACCCGCTCATCTGAGATGCCTATGGTATCAGCAATTTCAGTTAGTCGAACTTGGATTATTAGACACAATATCATAAACTTACTCAAAGATATCTGGTGTTGTTGCACTTCTTGGACGTCCACTACAATGCTTGTATGACCACGTTTAAACTCCACAACCCATCACAGTATGATGAGAATGTGAAATCTATGACAAATATCATGTTATTCATTTCAAAGGTTTTACGATTGGATACAAGTCCGGCCATTGATTTGACCAGCTTAATAATTTGACTTCCTTATTTTTTAACTAATCCTTGATCGACTTGAATGTGTGCTTCGGAACATTATCATGTTGAAAAATCCACCAAAATTTATGGAAAGAAATGAATAAGGAGTATGTATGTATTATTTCTTCCATATGTGTATGACAAAAAATTTCTAAATATATAATTTTAGACACTATTTTGTATTTTTTACCTTTTCTTTTTTTTTTTCTGAAAACATATGTAGGTATGTAATGATGTTTGTTTCCTTTTGAGCGTTTGTCTTTTTAATGGAAAATTTATGTTAATTTTGGATTAATTGAATAGTTTTCTTCGACAAATTTATTATGTATAAACAAAAAAAAAAAAAAAAACAAAAATATGTAAAAATGAAATTAAAGAAAATTTAGTAATATATTTTTTATCTTCCATTTTTCTTGTGTTTATATATTTTTCGAAAAAAAAAGCGAAACAAATTTATTGTTATTTATAAATTAATATTAATAAAATTGAAGGTGAAGCAAAAAATGTTGGTGAAAAACAAATTCTTAACAAGAAAATACAAATCTCTTGAATGAATTCACCACGTGCTGCTTGCCAAATTGAGAATTTTGCTGGGATTTTATAATGAGTTTTGGTTATTTTTTTTATATTATAATTTGTTTGTTTTTTTCTCATGTATTTTTAGAATTTTTTAATTTGTTTTGATTATTATAATATTTTTGTATTTAAATTTTTTATTAATATTTTTTCATATTAATAAATTTTTCTCATGACATCATACATAAATCTTATTAATATTTCTTAAGTTTTTCTTGTTTTTATATATTTTTCCTTAAATCTTAAACAATATATTCTTTAATCATAAAGTATTCTTATATGTTTTGTATACCAATTCTTTAATATTCCCCGAAAATACCTTCCCAATACAAGATGTTAAAGTCAAAAAAATGTCACCGTCATATATCAATTTCAATTATAGTCCCAAACTCTTTCGGTTCCGCCTGGGCATTTGTTTGTAAATTATTGAATTTGCTTCATGCCGAACGATGTTTGCGACATAAAATGAAATGAAACTGACAGTCATAGTAGATTCGTCTGCATTGCCAAAGAAAGGACACCCACAAAAAGGATTATGGCCAAGTTTTACTTTTTATCAGGCGAAATGACACAAGCAGACAGAAACAGTAACAACAGCCAGCTGAGGCATCCATCCTATGTATACTACATACATTTCATTCATGAGTTGCCTTTTCAACTGACTTGTAATCGTAGGCGCTTCATTCTTTATGTAGATATGCTTGGGTAAATGCTGCCACCCACCCATTTCTTTACAATTGTCTCCACCTATTTCCTGCTCGTTCATATACTACTGTCACTGTTTGCTCTTTGGCGGTTTTTTTTTTCACATAAAAAGGAGTGAAAAATGACTCATAAAATGCAAATAAAAGTTCAAGTACTACCGCAACGTACTCTCATATCCTTTCCTTTCTACGCATTCATTTCCGTATCCTTTTTTGGCTTTTCCAAGTCAATTTAACATGCATTGTAGTTTGCGTTTGCGTTTGAGTGCGTACGAATTTTATGAGGCTTCTTTGTCTGATTTTGAAGTGTCTGAAAATGTTCTTGAGTTACTACAATACTAGTATATTATATATATATATATAATTCGTTATAAATACTATGGATGAAAATGTATGCAAGACTTTTGATAATACTTTTGGATGGTTATGCTGAATCAGTTGAAAATTATCATAAAGGAACTTGACTTAAAGTTGGTGTGTAATCATGCATCATGGCATTAACATAATACTCTGCAGATGATCTTTTTTGGCATCTTTATTACTATAAGCTTTAGAGGTAAAACTTTTTTTTGATTCTAAAACCCGATATTTACATAGTAATGTAGCAAAAGATCGCATCAACTCACTTAGGCTATATTTCACCGATTGTCAAGTCCTTTAAGAACCAATCCGAATAGTAATGAAATAAAACTCAAGTATTCTGAAGTTATTTCTCTAGACCACTAGAAAGGAGAAGTGAAGATAACAAATTGTCTTCTCTCCATTTCAATAGCTTCTAGAAAACATGTTTCTTACAATGTATGCCCCCCAATAGGCTGAAAAAGAAAGCTTTAAGTCAAAAGATACTTAATTTCATAGAAAAAATATATACATTTTGGTATTTGATAAGTGAAACTAAACATATTTGCGATCTAAAAGTTAAGATGAGTAATCTTTGGACGACTACTGACTGCTGTTTCCGAGACGAACCCTCGATCTCACTTGGGAATTCTATACTAAAGGGTGGGCCATCTATTGGTCCGATTTCGGTTTGGTCATTAAATGGACAATAGCTAATTTTTTTTCAATGAATATTATAGAGTGGTTCTTCCGATTACGTATTGAAATGAAATGACACAATGTTTACGCTATTCTGAGTGGGCTTTGAATAAGTAAAACAATGACCCAGATTTTGCAAGATTAAGCGCATTTTCATCTCGCCGGCTACGTATACAAACAAAATAGGAGAATTTGGAGAACGACGAGAATTTGTACGTTGTCGTACAGAAACGAATGCATCCAGCCCGTGGCCGTTTCTTTTCGGAAATGAGGAATTTTGCGCCATGAACGCTATCGAGCTATGATAACTGACTTTTAGTGGCAGGAATTGGAAGATATCGATCTCGATGAATTATGATTTCAACAATACGGCGAATCTTGCCATACCGCCACGTGTAGCATCAACCTTCTGCGTAAAAGATTCAACAACCGTGTTATTAGCTGTTTTGGCATTTTGACAATTAGTCTGCTCGCAGCTGCTACTTGATGCCGCTGGACTTTCTTCTGTAGGGAGCATTGAAAGATAAAGTTAATGCCGAGAATGCCTAAGCAAGTGATCACATGAACTCGAACATTCACTCCGAAATTGCCCAAATTGATCTGGAAACAATGGACAAAGTGTTTAAATATTGGTGGTCCAGAATGACCGAAATGCCGAGCTAGCCGCGCCCAACATTTGAATGATATCATGTGTATGCAATACTTAATCAGAAGAATCATTCTATCAAACAAAGTTCAAAAGTAACTTGTTTTTGAAATGTACTTTAGGCCACTTGTACTACAATATTTGCAGAAGCATTGGAATACTACTAAAGATAATATGTTAAGTGCTTGAAGTAATGTACTTACAAGCTACTTAAGAGATTTTCTTATCCTTGTCAAGTAATTTAAACATATTATCTTTCTATTAAATCATTTGAACTTCTTGTACTGCATTTATGGTCGTGATATACGTGTACTTTTGCTTATATTTTCATGACTTCACACATGCGGCAATGTGTCTTTTTAGTAATGTGTTAAACATAATTTTATAATCATTAATATTTTTTTTGCAAATTATTCTACGCTAAATTTTCACAAGCATATTTGATTCTCTTAATTAAAAACAAAAACCAAAGGCAAAAAAAAATCAACAAAAATTAAAAATATTCACATGAAATATTCAAAATGCCAAACTTAATTTGGCGCTGATCCATAAAAGTAAAGAATAAAACACACTTATTACACACACTACATATAGGAAACAAGTATTATAATAAGTTTGTGTCTGGTATATATGTGTACACACATTGTGGCTTACATGGCGTATGAACACGCTACATTGCGCGTGTTTTATTGTAATCATTTTAGATGTACAATATAATAATTTTCTTTGGTTTACGTACAATGCGTCATGGCACAACTCATTTTCCTTAGTTCCCTTCATTTGTCACTGCCCTTCCTTGCATTTCTTTTCGGATGAACTCAACGAAAGAGCAATTGATTGTTGTTGCTCTTTTTTTTGTATATGTCTGTTGGTTTGTGGAGCTCATTTTGTTGCAGATAAGTATGGTATGGTACAATATTATTATATTGTTGTATGCAATTTGTATGCAATTCATTTCAATACAGAGATACAAGTGTGAAGTATCTATGATGTATCTACATACACATATGTGTTAATGCGATACAACTCAAGTGGCATATAAAGTGTTTTTTTTTTTTTTTTTAAGTTGTAAAAGATGAAATGGAAAAGCGCGTAATGAAAAGCACACTTAATGCAAATTGCATGGAAAAATTTACAATTTCATCATTATCAAAACAATTAAAGTTCATGGTATTTTTTTCATGTTCCGTTATTCAGCACGCGCGTGTTTACACTGTAAGAAAATTAGGTGAAAATTGAAAATAATGTTAGGGAAAACAAATATATAAAAAATAAGAAAGTAAAACCATCTCCTTTGTATAGTAGGGGTCATGTTCAACTTGACATTTTCAATCTGAAATATGTAAATTTTTGTTTGAAATTAATTTGCAGCTGTTCATCTTAAGAGTTTAAGTTTAGTTGCAGCATTCGTCGTCCCCCATTTTGTTTATTTGTTGTTGTTGGTGGCATTTCACTGAATCTTTGCCAAGTCTGCAAAATTTTCATTTTGAAAAATATTGTTGTTTTGTGAGTATTTTGCACTCATGTTTCTTCTCTTGATGTTTTCATTGTTCTTGTTCTTGTTCTTGTTTTTATTCTTGTTCTAGTTGCTGTTGTTTGTACTTGTTTTTATTTATAAACAAAATGTAATAAGTAATAATAATGAATATTCATTGAAATGGCAATAGTCTCGCCAAAGCCGAAATGCATTAAGTTTACACGGGTTCTTAGGTATAATTTCTAAAATTGTTCTTTATTTTCTATTCTATATAATATCTTTCACACTTACTGTGATTGGGTATTGTCAATTTTTTGTGATGTTTGTAACATAACTAAGATCATCGAATATGGAGCAGGACTGTTCAACCTTTTTGGTTCCGAGGCCGCATTATAAAAATCCGTGATTAGTTGAGCCGGAGGAACAAAAAAAAAAAGTTGACGTGCAAAAAAAATTTTCCTAAGCGGCACGCAAAAAAAAGAACCTTTTCCTCAGAATACTTGAGCGCCGAGCAAAAAAAAAAAAAAACGATAACCAGCGGTCCAAAAAAGTTCTATTTGCCAAGTAAGCCGCATGGGCCGCTATGGGCCTCATTTAGACTTTAATAGGGACCGCGGTTTGGACAGCCCTGCCGTAAAATATTCTTATAATTTAACTTAAGAGGATGGATAGATCGGTCTATTCGTCTATCTGTACTTATATATATAAACTGTGTTTTTGAGCTATCAAACTGAATTGTCATTCCATAGATTCCTTAGATTTTGTTCGTGGCATCTAAAGTTTTTTCAGTTAAAACATTGAAATTTCACTCGAGATAGACTTTACCAAAATTTGAACCAATCTAAGAATTCTTAAAGCTGACATATTAATTCAGTGCTTGTAAGGTAAACTTGTGGCCCTTTGCTCCTCCGTGGAACCATAGGACTTTATATATACCTATATTATAAACTTATTATATCATAACATCATGAAGTCTTATGATCAAACATGTTCGTCTTAAATAGACAAGCAATGGGAAGCAAGAGCTGTGCAGATGGAATAGTGAATATTCCTAACTTATTCTTAAACAAAACAAAACTTAATTAGTAGATCGAAATGTTTGGGTTGCTATATTTAAATTGAGGTTTGCATAATGCTAATTATTTAGTTGTTTTTCTACTTTTTTTTCTTCCACTGAGGTCCATAAGACTTGAAGCTTACGGTATATTCATTAAATAACTAACTTGTTAATAATAAAATAAAACAAGCATGGTACATATTATGTTTTAAAAGAAATTTTATTCAAAAGATCCATTTGACTTAATACAGCTTTTGGAACGATCAACCAATTTATCCACTGACTTTTTTTTTGTTTTTAGTTTAACATTTATTGGATAAAAATAAGCCTCCAACTTAATGGATATAAAAAATTTTTGTGATAAAGGCGAGTGATTGACGTGTGGCTTAAAGCCTAAAAAGTATATTAAATTAATATATGTCTGGTTTAATTAAAAGGGAAGCCCTCTTTGGCGTCTCAAAAGTCATCATGGTGAAGGCGCTTGAGCCTTCTCCTGGAGGTTTTTATAGCCTGTTGACATGAGACAGACTTTTTAATGTCGGTTTTTGGGATGTTCTTTAGCACCTGTTTTACGGCTGCTTGAATGGCTGGAAGGCTCCTTTCATTGCGATTTTCTGTTTTGGGAACAGAAAATAGTAACACAGTGATAGATCCAGCGAATACGAAAGGTGGTCAACGACACAAATCAGATTTTTTGTATCAAAAATTCATTGAAATGATGTCAACAAAATCGATTTTTTGATCTTCATTCAACTGATGTGGAACAATGCATTCACAGAGCTTGCTTTAACCTAAATCTTCAGTTAACATTATGAAGATTGTGCACTAAGATGAATTTAGTTATTCTGCCAGCATCGATAGCTATTATATCACGTACTTGTTCCCATAACTCAGATTGATTTAATGCTTCTGGTCGTCAAGGTCTTACATCATCAATTAAATCCTCACGGCCACTCTTAAATCAGGTGTAAACTTGATTACGACTCATACATACACTCATCACCATACATTTTTCTTAACATTTTGTAAATTTCAGTGCATTTTTTTTTTCCAAATTAAGTTTGTTCCAGGTTTCTTCTTCTTCCTTTTTTTACGTCACAAGCACCCAAATAGGTCCTGTGGACGATGGATCACCTGGAGCTTAGCTTATGTGTTATATGATTTAAATTTAAACTTCGTTGAACGTACCATGTAGTCTGTCCACTTAAGACTTCTTATATCTCTGTATAGTAGTCGCAATTGAATCGCTGCCAAGAAATACCAGTATGTATTTACAGCACATCCCAGCATTTTGTTCTGAAACCTGTGTGTTATAATTGCAAACATCCTATACGGATAACATAAGTCCATACAGGTTGTATTTATAAATTGTTTGTACACTAGTACTTTGTTGGAGATCCGCTTGCCTATGAACCATTGAATATTTCAAAATTTTAGTTCATTTTCTGTATAAGTGAAATGTATCTAATATTCGGTTAAACTGACGTTATTGTTTTCCTTGTTCTTTTATATCTTTTTTTACCTTTCTATGTTGTTTCTTTTGTTTTTTTTTTTATTTGTTTTGGTCTATAAAAATGGCGGCTGTGGCGTGAAAATATGATGAAGATGACTTTGTGAACTCATTGTTGCGTTTATGGCTTTTGTCTACATTAAATTGTTTATGGTTTGATCGGTTCGCATTTGCTTTGCTCGCATGTGCTTATTAACTATATGACTATGGATATGTATATGTATGTACACATCTGTGTGTGTGTGGGTATCTGAGTGTTTATAAAAAGTGGCCAACCAAGGCGTTTAATGTTGTCGCAATTTTTATGGTAAATTAGCTTAATTTTCCTCTTTCGACCTTAACAGAATTCATTGGACAATGTTAAGGGAGAATAATAAACTACACTGAAGACAATCCAAAACAAACCAATTGCTATTAAAAGGTGACTTTTGACTTGGTTTAAAGATAAAAACAGTTCAGTGTTCTCAATCAATGATGCCTTCTTTAATGTTTTCTGGTTTTGCACGTGCAAAAACAATTATTCCTTGGACATGCCCATTTTTTTGGGATTAAGATTTTTCGTCCTTTTTATCTTTTCGAAAGCAAACAACATTAAAATGCATTAGATTTTAGTAAGAAAATTGAGCTTTTATGAGCTTCAATGGTGTTCTTTAATCGGTGTTTCGGCTTCACTGACTACAGCATGCCAGTGTGTTGTTCGTTCTCTGTGTCAAGTGTTTGACATTAATGGCGGTCGTCAAGGATTAAGTGCTTTTGCTGACTACACAGATACACACGTACAATGAAAGTATTGTATAAAGAATGTTAAACACTCACACTTTAGAAACTTGGTAAGGTTTTGGTAAACATCAACATTAACTGAAGTGAAGTGAAGCCAAAAAACCCATCAGAACCCAACTATATCCACTCATACACAAATTCATTCCAACACATCCACCACCATCTCCGTTGATTGTCAATGTTTATTTATATATGGTCATTGCTTATTTATAGCGAGCAGGATTTCCTGCTTTTACTTTTTAATGGTATGTGTTGATTGTCCTGTGCTACTTGCCTGACCGATAGCCAGGCAATTGTTCGTGCATTGAAATTGGTAACGTAAAATATAAAAGGGAAGGCAACTTTATTTCCAATAAATGTTACACTCATATATTGTTTTTTTTTATATGTTTATTTATTGCTTCATAACAAAAATTTTAAGTTTATAAATTGGAGGAAGTTGTTGCAATTAATTGACAGAACATTACCCTATTATTGTGTGTTATAGGGTCAAAGTGTCCAACTCAAACTTTACTATTAGTGGCAGCTGGTTTTATTTTATCCATGTTTCCTATAAATGGATTTTTCTTTTTATTTAGCTTTTTCCGCATTTATGACTCATTATAAGTAGCATATGTATGGCACTTTATTTTTTGTGACCACTTGCAACATTTGTCCACATGCCACATGCTCAAACCTATTGAATTCTTGACTCACGTCAGTGCACAATTATTGCATATTTCCTTTTTTTCTGCATCTGTCTCTCAAAAGGTATACAATTGTTTTTGTAAGTCTATTTGATAAAATAACAATAGTTAATTTTAATACAATTTCAATCAATTTTAAAAGGTTTGGAAATTCCATAAATATTCAAAGTTATTAGCTATGATGATTCATAATCTGAAACAAAAAAGTACTGAAACTTTTACACCGCCAAAGCGTTACAATATATTTTTTTAAAATTATATTTATACTAACATAATAAAGAGGTAATGTTTGTTTTGATAAAACGGGAAGTCTTCGAAACGACTTATTCAATTTAAAAAATTCTTTCACCAGTAGAATGCTACGTTGTCACTGAATGTCATAAGATAGTTAATTTTTTTGATTTACTGAACGTTTAATATAGTTTTATTATGATTAAGATTTTTGAATTTTTTCCACAGCCAAGCACGGAAATGTTTGTACGTTTTTATGCTGTGATTCTTCTTGAATTTTGCGTTGTTTTTGTTGTATTTTTCTGTGAGTGCGCACACGAATATTGCGCTCTTCGTTATCTTCTTTATGTATATATTGGTCACTGAGATCGACCTAAGAGAGGGACTGTTACGTTGTTCGTGCTTTGATTGCTTTTGCGAAGCAGATATAAGTTAAGGTGTATGTGTGTGTACGCCAGAGGTGTGCACAAACAGGAACAAGTAGTTCGTGAACATTTTGACAATAATGAGCAAAGAAAGATTCGTTGTCTCTATAACTCTTAAGTGAGAACAACAACATTATGCATGAGAGCGATTGAGACAATGAATCTTCCTTTGCTCATTATTGTCGTTAACGCGATTATTATTGCTTGCTGCACATCTCTGGTGAACGTGTATTGCCAAAGTCCATTATCTACCTCAAGAAATTGTGTTCGCCCTCAAAGTTGTAACAAAAACAATCCAAATTTTTTTTTTCGGTAGCGAGGGCGTAGCAAAATGCGCCGGGTAAGCTAGTTACATATTTTGTTTTTTTTTTTTTTTTTTTGTGAATCGCAAGTTTGTTCACAAAGTTATGAATTCAACTCTTTTCTTTGAAATCCGAAATCATGATTTGTTTTACTTATATACTGGCGATCATATCTTCCAGGAGATCGTCATGATACTGATGATCGCAAATACTATTTTCTTCACTATATCAATGTTTTCGTCTGTTGTTGACGTGCTCGGGTGTCCGGTATGCTCTTTGTCGTTTACATCTTCTCGGCCCTCTGAGAACATTTTGACTTCAAGTATCTCCAGAGGAAAAAGTCCTGCGGTGCCAAATCAGGCGAACGCAGAGACCAACCAAAATATCCATTTTTTGATATCAATCATGAACATTCAGCATCAAGAGTCGGCCATTGGCTGGTCCGAAGGATGCCTAGTTGTGCAAAACGACTTGAGCCTGATGTTTGCGGAGACCTTGTACACCCTTGATATTTTCTTCGGATCGTTTCGGTAGATTTTTGGACGCTTAAGATTAGCGACAGTACTGTAAGAAGACAAAAATTTTTGTTTAAACTTTTTATTGTGTTCTTTGATGGAGCACTTTTTACTTAATTTTTCTTCCTCCACACACGTTGAGTTTTCACAAATGAGAAGTTACTTTGAATGTACAGCTGATTCAGTGCGTGCGATTGGTGTGTACTGCTCCGTAACCAAAATCTCCTAAGACTGAAGCTTCAAACTAGTGTTGACATTATTCGATCTGATGTTTCTTGTCAAAGTTATAGTGCTTCCAGATGGGATCATCTAATTATGGAAGAAAAGAAATTATAATTTTAACTTTATATAAATTTAAAAAAAAAAATCCTTAGTAAAATAGTAAATTTAATTAATTTCTCAGAAGGCAGTATTGGATGAAGAACTAAATGTTTTCAACATTTTAAAATTTTTTTTACTATTTTTATTTAAAACATAGTCCGATAATAATTAAAAGCTTTTCTGGGTGCTTTCTAAGGTCGTTAAACAAATAAATAAAGTCTCCTTTTTTCGATTTTGGTTAAGTGGGTGCACCAAATTTTTTGTTAAAGACAAAATTCAAATGTTGCCCCTGTTTGTGTGTTAATATAATATTCAACAAATAGAATGTTGATTCATCATCATCATTTCCTGTATCTCCCATTGGAGCATAAGGCCTCAATAAAGCATTTCTATCTGGTCCTGTTTTTTGCTAGCATTTTTAACTCGTTTTACGATTTTCCGCATTCATCAATTCCTTTTTGTAAAGATCTCTTCCACGTGATCTTAGGGCGACCCCTCTTACGGCTTCCTTGGGGTTTAAAATGTTGATTGGGAACAATTAATCTAGATTTAATCTAATACAGTATTGATTCATGGCAATATTAAAGAAAGTTTTATTTTATTATCATCTGTCAGAAAGTTTATTTCAAATTTAAAGACTTTATTAAAATATTCACATATTGCACTTTATGTATTGTAATAATTTTAATTTGTTTATAAACTTAATGTCTTTTCTTTTCTCTTTTATTTGCAGGTAAGCAAAATTTTATAAGTTTCTCAACATAAAGTAGTAAGTTTAAAAAGATTCGTTTTAAATTTCTGTATTTTACTAGTAAGAGTAGAGTTTTGTTATTTTGACCCTAAAAAAGTGTACATTATTTAAAAAATCATTACTTAAAGGTCAAATTATATTCGAGATAGAAAATTTTGCAAAGGCAATGCTGTAGTTAATGAATCCCTCAAGCTGATCATGCAATCCGGTCTCTGTAATTAATGAAATAACAACAATAACAAAAAAAAAAAAAAAAAATTGCAATCCTCAGGCAATTAGTAGTTAGAGTAGTGTACTAGTATAGTACTTAGTAACTTTGTAGAAACATCGCAATTCCACAGAAAAGTAGGTTTCAGTGCATAAGATACAAATAACGTATATTTTTGTTGTACACATACACATTCTTGTTTATCAGCAGCTGTTGCCACTGTTGCTATAATAACATGCTTGTGGTGTTTGGTGTTGGTTGTACTGTGTTGTAAATAGTTTCGTGAATTTGACCGTAACCAAAATTGGTAACGCACGAAAGCCATGGATACAAAAAACCAAACAAAACAAAACAAAAGATCTGAACCACTACTGCCACCACTACTAGTGTTTGTTGCTACCGTTGTTGCTATTTTGGGTTAATGTTCATTTAGTGTTTTTGTTGTCGGCACTCATTCGCATGCATTTAAATTTAGTGCATTATTATCCACCTTTTTTTCCGGTATACATAGATGCCTAAAAAATCTAGATCTTTTTCTCCCTTTCCACATTGCATATCACCCTGTAATCTCTTTTTGCTTCATATTGCATTTAACGATGCATGAAGCATAAACGCGCGGAAGTTGTACCAGCTGCCACCTTGTGGACTCTGACCAAAAATGTTGTATGTTGCAGGCAACGGCTGCGTCATGAGGTTAGTTGGTTTGTTGGTTGGTGGTACAATCAAAATCTAATGTGAGTTTTGCCTATATTTCCATGCAAAACCAATACCAATGTAATTTAGGAAATGGGCTTGGCTCATTTGTGCAAATAAAGTAATAAAGTAAATGATATTTGTGGCCAAAAAAGGACATCATTCACATAAGGATGACAATAGGAAATTGTTAAAAAAGTTTAATTTTATTAATTGGATATATGTGCATAAATGATGTTTGTTAGGAAATTTAAAAGATAATTATCTAAGCAAGAAAGCAATTGCCTTTTTTTATATGTGGGTGTCAACAGTTTATTTTTAAAATTTGAAGAATGTTTTTTTTGTTAATACTTCATATTAAAGTTGACTCATTTCGATCTATTTATGTGCTTAAAATATGAATACTTTTGAAGTTATTGAAGAATTGCTATAGTTTGCTGTATTTCTTCCAAAAAGGAGACTAGATACAGAGTCAAGAGAAAGGCCTTGTGAAGTAAACTGCAAAACGTCAGCGCCACACTAGTTTATCTGATTTCATAATGGTTTCCTTTTTGGTCTAAGGCAAACGTTCTGCAAATACAATATTTAACAAGTTTTCGAATCTGGGTGGACATCTCCTGTAAGCGCACAATTTTATTGAAACCGTACGTGTTCGCCCACGGGAGATTTCATTACTTTATTTAACAACTAACTGTGCCCCCTATTTCGTACGCGTGGCATTCGAAATATGTTTGTAATAGCGTGTATTTTGAAATCTTTTTTCCTAATTATCAGATCATTAATGTTGCCCAGCAGCTAAAGAGAAAAACATTCGAAAATCATCAAAAAAGAAGGCAACAGAATTAAAAATATGAATATCATTTGATTTAGTTGGTCTATTTCGATAAAATAAACGGTAAATGTTACACGAAGCTTGCTACAATACACCATTCAAAACAGCATTGAAATAGGTTAAGTTGTTTCTGAGATTAACGTGCACAGACACGAAAAGGCTTACGATTTTATATGTATATAGAAATATAGAATAGAAGATATAGATGTATTCAACACCGTGTACAGAACATATGTACCGCTTTACTTATAGAAATCAAATTGACAGTCAAAGTACACTATGTCAATGAGTAGTTGAATGACAAACACATTTTGACAATTTTTGTGTTACAACACCGCTAAATAACAAAAGCCCAATTCTGACAACCTTCCCCATTATGTGTGTGTGTCACCAAGCTAAGGTAAGTGCGTCATACATACGTCCCTCTCTGTCCACGGTAAAAGCAGAAATAGACGCAGCAACGATTGATGTGGGATGGAACACTCTCTTGCAGAACCGCAAAAGTCATGCTTCGCTCTGTTAATAATAAGATTACCAACTACATTTTAGCTCTCCCAAGAGAAGATTGCAAGTTATCAGTCGGAATACTCACGGGACACTGTTTAATGCCTTCCTACGCAGCCAAATTGGGCTTGGTACAGAGTGATGCATGCAGGTACAACATGCAACGAGGTAAATGATAGGGGCACTTTAGAACACCTACTTTGCTAATGTCCAGCTCTCTACAGATCACGCTTTAGTTATCTCGGATCAAAAGAGTAGCAATCTATTAAAGATCGCAAAAAAGTGCATAAGAAATAGTATCTAAAGGGTCTCCATACTTCTACAATACTAAGAACCACTATTGGTCTATGTGAGATCAGCCAAGCTAACCTAACCTAACCTAACCCTTCCCATTATATTTTACTGTTTTTACAACATTCGACATCTGAATTCTCTACTTTATTTATTTATAAAGATGTTTTCTTTTGTTTTTCCTCTTTTTTGATCAATGACTTTTTTCGCCAATCTAATAAATTTCTCATATTGCAAATTAAAAAAAAATCTACAATGAACCAAGAATATAATCAACAAGAAAATAGGTGTTACATTTGATTATTATTGATTATTGAATTCAATTTTGAATTTGTGTAAAAAAAACGTGAAATGCAAACCCTATTTTATCTGCATTCATAAAGGAATTCTTTTGAATTTCCTAATGATTTTCTTCCAATCCATTTTCAACATTTCTTATATTTTCTCATATTTTCTTTTTCTTCGTTTTGTATGTCTACTGCAGCCTGACGCCTGTGGCAAAATGTTTTGAGTGGCATCATCAACAATTACAGTTCAATGATTTTTATTAAAAGTATCTATGTTGTTGTTATGTATATTGATGAATTTCTTGTTGTTGTTGTTGCTGTTACTGTCGTGTTCAATTATTTCTGTTGCTAAAGCAATATTTCAAGTTGACTTCGTGACCTTTTGTCATATTGCATTGCATTTCTTTAATAGCATAAATTGTTACAGCTTCTGTTTATGCAACATTTGATGTTGAGATTTTATTTATTTTTTTCATTTTATCTTTCTTCACTTTCAATCAAAGGCAAAGTTATTATTCTTGCTTCAAGAATCATGTTTCATGTATTTTGCTTTTGAAAAAATTTCCACTTGCATATTTTGTTTGAATATTGCATGGGAAGGGGAGGGACAATATTGTATAGTAACTGACTGAATATATTGCGTATTTTTTCCCTTTGAATTGTCACCATTTCCTTTCAAATTTTTCACTATTTCTTTCATGGAAATATAAGGCGCATTGTGGCGTATGCGTTATTTGCAACAAATGGAATGAAATTTGTTGTTGCCGATCCCACATGATTGTTATTTTCTACACATTTACATAGAATGGAAATCCATGTTCTGATTGCTTCTAGTGTTTTTGAAAAACATTCATTTAAATATAGAGAAAATTCATTCAGAAATCATTTAATTTGAAAATATTTGTTTGTAAAAATGTGCTAATTGCATCAGAAATTGTTTGCCAAAATTGCAAAAGGATTTTCATTTCGACGATTTTCATTAAATATAAATAAATGGATAATTTCATTAAACCGAAAAACTGAACATAAAAGTTACAAAACCTGAAAATGAAATCGATTGATTTTCACCTGCCAATTCTCTGTACTCACATCTTTTGTTTGGATTTAACTGTGGGATTTTGTATGCGAATATATTTTCGCTTGGATTCTGACACGTTTATTGTGTGTTTTAATATCGTTGTACTGTGCCACCCTTTGAGTCTCTTCTCTCCATTGCTCTATACTCTCTACTATGCTAGTGTCTCTTTCTATAGTCCAGTATTTGTATTTGGTTTCATTCTTCAACATTTGGATATTCCAATTATGTAAAAATGTCACGCAATTTTCGGCGCGTTGAAATCGAAACAAATCGTGTTAAACTTTGATGCGTGAACAGGACTTAGAAGAGAGTGGGCCTAAATGGTTGCTGTTTAATATTTGGTGGGTGGTAAATTTTATTAGAAAACAAAAAAAGGACAAATCGATTTTCAATAAATGTTGTACAACATTAGAAATCCAATCGTGCTGAATTAATGAAACTGTGTTTGGGTATAATTTGAATGACAACTGAAAACTAATTAGAATTTTGTTTTAGGATAATGGAGGGTTAATTAAGAAAGGGGAAAGAATGGTAATATGTATAAGAGAAAAATAAAATGAATGATTTTGTTGAAATAAATTAATGTAAATCTGAACAATTGAATCCTATTGATAAAAAAAAAACTAGAGACTTAATATTTCATCATTAAGTGTGATCTGCACTTCACAATAATACTCTTCATACTATGCTTGAGTTTCTTTGAAAACTTTGTTAAAATCGGTTCAGAAGTTTTGGAATTCATTGAGGTCATACATAGATGTACTATGTAGATGGAACTTTAACGTATCATGACTAAATAAATAAATGGTACGTAGTAGAAGAAAACCGATTATATTTTCGTGATCAGCAAGTCCAAATTGTTGTCATTAATGTTATAAAATTATTTTCTTATTTGTCACACCTCTTAAGACAAGTACCTTTGCTCAAGTTTATTCAATTTCACTTCATCACATCAAAACTTCATTGAATCTTAGTTTCTTTCCACGTATTCTTGCTCAGGATGATTATTCATGTATGATCAAGGCTCTTCTTTTTTAACTTCTTTAAACAAATTGTCACATATACTCCAGATACCTGTGCGAATGTTACTTATCCTTACTTCTTTGTGACTTTACAAGAACATTATCCCAATTTGCACTTTTAATTAACGAGATAAGCGTTCTTTTCGCCAGAATGCTTGTAGGTTGTAAAATTATAAATTGTTCAAAAAAATAAATATTCAGGGCTATTATTGTCATTGTCCTCCGCCATTTGTTTGCTAAAACTGTTGATTAGATAGTCGCACAAGCAATTAGTATCTTATAGATCTGTGGCTTCTCAATCGTTACATCCAGAAACGATGCATCCCTATGATAAACTATACGTTTTAGTTGGTATCTATCTCTTCTATTTATTAAACGCCAAACATATAATTTGTGAAGCCTTTCCTGCTTACACCACTGAACCAATTTTAACAAAAACTATACCAATTGAAAAGTATTCTTAGCAAGATGCGTAGATGAAAGTCAATTTGTTTAACGTGAACAACTTTCGTAGAGACTTAATATCACGGTGCCGAGCACAGGGGATTGATAAACGTCAATCAACGTCCCCTTGGATATATATCCGCAGGTACCAATCTCAAGCCATACTTATTTTGGTCGTATGTCTCATTCCTTGGTTAGGAACAAGGCCTATCTAAGCCTCTGCTGCTCTGTGGGTCACAGCACCCGGTTGTATAATGCAACTCCACGACCATCTCACACTCTAGCCGCATTTGGGTACAACCACAGCCACCACGATACTCCCATAGAGGGGCTGTCTCCGCTGGCCAGGACAGAAACAAGTTTCGTGGGCTCCTGACCACCCGTGGTACCAGAAAAAGCCTCTGGTCAGACTTCGTACCCGAGGTACTACCAATTTGAACCCCAAATAGTTCGTGAGTTGGTGTCCCAAAAATCGAACATAGCTCACTGGCAGAACCCACAGATGGCACAGTATACGCTATATTCATGGATATAGCTTTCTCACTGTTCGGAGCGAGGTCTATTCCCACCTCTTCTGCCAAGATGTGTACAATCTTAATTTTATCAAAATTGGTTTAGTGATTTAGGTAAGAATAGGTGTTAAAGATAACCGCTTTCCAACAACACACAGCCTTTGATATTGTGAATGCAGTAGAATGGGAGAATAGAGAGGTTTGTGTGCCTCTCTCTTATGTTGCTGCACGCTAATTGGTTGTGAGAAGCCGTGTTATAGAGTTTTCGCAAAGAACACTGTTTATTGAGAAGTTATTGTATTAGCACTTTAAAAAATAAATACTTTTTCTAGAATGCGGTCAATTGTGTCGGTCGGGCGTTCCGCTATTAAAAATAATTGGTTTTTGTTTTCAATTCTTAAATTCTCAGATGTCCGAATAGTGTCAAATCATATCATCTTTTTGACAATTAACAACAGAACAGCATAAACATCCAATTAGACAATAAGAACAATCCTTAATGTGTTCAAACATTTCCGAAGTAAATTATTCTGACCAATTTTATTAAGTGATTTTAAATCGATAATTATTTATCAAGATATGAAAATTTTTTCCCGTATATTATCATCAATTTATGTAGAAATTATAATCCTTGATTCATCATCATCATCATTGACGCTACAGCTCTTTGTGAGCTTTGGCCTAGCTTCTCGGCTGCCACTCATGGTGTGTGCGCTAAATTTTATCCATGAGTGGAGGGACCTACAGTTTATAGTCGAATCCGAACGACTTTTTTGTGAGAAGCTTTTTCATGGCAGTTTTTTGTTACTCTCAGAGCTTTTGCCAGAAGACTGCTGAGAGGAGAATCGCCGTTAGAAATATTTTTTTTTATTTTTTTATTTCTATAAGGTGTTACCGCCGCTGGTATTCGAACCTTGATTAAATTTAAGATTTCTTTTATTTATATCTCAAAAACACGTTAAGTTGACCCTTTAGTAGAAAAGGCGTTCCACAAACATTTTGCAGAAAATTGTCAAGATAATAATTTATTATCTTGTATCCATTGTACTAAATATTATGTAAATTCGCAATGCATTCAGTAAATATATTGGCTACCCAAAATGGGACAATGATTTCATAGAGCCTTACTGCATAGTACAAGCCGATTAGGATTACCCACTTCCGATCAGCCAAACAGCTGAATTGCAATGACTTGCGTGACATGAAAGATTGCTGTCTTTACGATTATGAATAAAATTCTGATTCTTATATCACAAATTAATTTAAATTGATTCTTAATACAAAAAATGCAAAAAATGGGAGTAAAAGGTATGCATGATAAGAACATGTGGAAATATTCATGCAGAATGAAGCTTTGTTATGAATATTAGATTGATTAAGATTTTATTGAGTTTATTTTATTAATTTCATGTTTGATCACTTGGTTTTCTTAAACAAACCTAATGGTATTGTTTCTTCCATTTAAATCGATAGTTGTATACAAACAATTCGTTAGTTTCATCATATCAACTAACTAAACAAACAAAAAATTGGAAAACTCACATTGACTAAAGGAAAAAAAGGAAAAACATATAATGACTTCAAATAATATATGACACACATTCACATTTAATCTAAATAAATAAATAAATATGGCAAAAACACGCAGTTCATTTGTGCTAAATTAAAGCGATAAATAAAAATAGATTACAATGACGACTTTCATTATCATCGTCATCATCATCATCATTAAAAACAAATAAATTGCGTTGAACGAAAGCAAACAAAAAAAAGCTGAGAAAGAAATATAACTAAAATAAATAAATAAATAAAATCACACAAACAATCAAATCTTGAATGAAATAAAAATAAATAAATATAAAAATACAATAAATGCCGCAATTCACTGAAATTTAAAGATCGAATGCAGCTGCTGGTTTTGTTATTGTTAATAAGCATTTGAACAAGCGAAATGCGATCGATAAAAAGATACGTTTTTTTTTTTAGATACAATTTCTTGTCAATGTTGTTGCTGTTGTTTCTATTGTTGTACACACACAGTTTTGGAATGTGTTAATGAACCTATGACCATGTTTCGTTAACGCATTTTCTCGTTTACTGTTTTTCCATTTTTATTTATTTATTATTTTTTTTATATGATTTTCTTTATCGCCATTCAATGATAGTTTACGAGTAGTATCTTTTTTGTAGCGTTTGTCATTTTCCGTCATTTTGCCGTGACTCAATAAGGAAATTCAACTTTTAGTGTTGTTTTTATTTATGTTTATTTTTTCCAGATAAACTTTGACAATAAACTTGACAATGAACAAAATGAAAGTCAAAATCAAAGTCGCAATCAATAAAGGATTTTTCACGGTGAATTCTGTGCAATCAAAATTTCAATTTATTTATGATTAAATTGTTTATAAATAAATAAATGTTTATATATAAAAAATGACATTTCTTTTTATTTATTCGCAATAATTAAATTGTTTTACTAAATAATTTACAATTTATCATCATTTGAAGTTTAACTAATTTTGTTAAATCATCAGCATCATCATACGCAATGCAAGGATATTTAATTTGTACTCATTGAATATTGAATGAATTTTGTTTTAAGTGCTCATTAATGTAATTAACCAAATTCAAGCATAATAATTTTGTGCAACAAGGTTGCAACTAACTACTATTCTGTCATTTTTCATACTTCTCATAATTTTATTAATATTTTCATTAAATAATAAAGTGATTATTTCTCATCTCATCTATTGTATAATAGTATTTCTTTTACTTCAAAGATGATGTCAATGTTAATTTATAGCATTCGCTTTCGTTGTCATTTTAAAATGTTTTCTAATCAAATTATTAACATTTTCTAATGTCAAAGTCGTCCGTCCATTCATTCATTTTGTCCTTTTGTCCTTTCAATATGCTTGTGACTTTTTTCTTGTAATTGATTTACGGGGCATTTTTTATTTCTTTTGTGAGGTTTTTTTTTTTCATTTCAGTTCTTCTTGTTGACCAAAAAATGAGGGCAATTTGTTAGCATTTTGTTAGGCAAAAAAAAAAGAAGTAATTTGTCTTCTTTGTTGTCGTACATACTTATTTTCTTGATACTTAATTGATGTTGAATTGATTACAAGAATTTACAGACTAATTGGAAAAGAGCCTTTGGACATTTTATAATATTGTGTTATAGTAGAATGGGAATAAAAAGAATTTAAATATTAGAAATTCCAAACGTTAATGGGGAATCATTTGCAGAAAGTGTGTAGGTGGGTAGACCAAAGAATTAATCGAATGAAAATTGAATTACGATAAAAAGAACAGAGAATTTGAGGTATTTTAATTTTAAATTTAGTAGACATTTTGTTTAGTTAGGTTTGTTGCATTCAACTTTTTGACTCTATATTTGTCTGAATCGGTAATTTATTACGTTTAACATGGTTTTATAAAGATTTTCTATTTCTATACCTTAAGTATTTAAAATTTCATGTAAAAACTTGTCTTTTGTTTAAGGTTTATACCTTACTGGCAATCCTCTCTGGCTTAGCACGGATGAGCTATTTATCCAGTCTATATAATTTCATAGTCTTTGTGCTTCCCTTTTCGAAAACAAAGAGGGAGCTCTGCCGCAGAATTTCTTAATGTAAACCAAGTGTTTTGCAATATTCGATAGAAAATGAGTTCATGTCGATGTTGTATGTCAACTCTCTTCGCAACAACTATTGCACAACATTTTGAAGAAGAGTTAGTCGAAGGCGACAATAATATTTTCGAACACACTAATACCCACTTTGACTTTGTAGAACATTATATGACTGTATTGGTTTACGCGGCTTATACCAGTAAAGCATCCAAATGGCATGATTGTTTCCGACATACATATATCAGCCAATTTACGTAAAACCCTACTGAATTATACACCTAAAAGCTTCCTAATGTATCACTCCGTTCATTGGTGAAAACCTTATGAAAATCCGTTCTATAGTTTTAGAAAGGGGACTTTGTTTTATAATATTTACAGATTATTGTTATCAAAAGTTTAGTGATACAACAAACAATGATTTAAGTTAAAACTAAGTTATCGGCCTAAAAATATAGAGAATGAAATTTTCCTTTAAAGCTGAAGTCAAGATACGATTGAACGTCTTTGATGAGCATTGTTTAGGTAATTTTTGCCTTAACCTTATTCCGTATCTTATAATGTTTTTGTTTTTTGTTGTGTAAACATATGTAAAAATCATCGGTTCTTGTTTTACCCTCTTGTGAATGATAAGGATCGTCGTGAACTCAGGTTGTGACTTCATTTTGTGAAATGAACGGTATTAAGATCACACGCAAGTAAACTTGAATTTCTCACGAAATAAATATCGCTGCTTTTATTATCTTGAGATTTCTTGGCGAACTTATAAGTTGATGTGCATATCGGAAAAATTGGACATTCCTTTTTAATGACTCTTCTTTCGATATGATCAGCCGCTCCTGACTACTTTTAGTTGGACATTGCTGTCAAAGCGAGTGATCCTTTTCTCTTTATCGATTCTCACTTGGTATTGTTTTTCCTACAGTGATGGAACTAACTGGAGGTATTGACAAATATTTTTGTCCATAACAACTTATTTTCACAGCATCCAAAATAATTGTATGCCATTTACGAAATTGTAGTTTAGATTATCCTTACTTGTAAATTGTGAAAAACAGAATTCAATAAATTAAAGTTTCAACGTGGTTAGTCATGGCCTGGAGAGGGCGGGAAGTCACCCGGAGATTTAAATGCGTTGTCTGCTCTATTGTAGCGAAGACTGAAAATGATCTTTTGGTCTGACCAAACGGTTGTTGTGAGTTAACAGACGGTCGTGAAAGGAGATCTGGTCTTCGACTCCCGCCAAGTTCATAACTCTATGCAAGGTAGAGTTCATGACTTACCATGGGCATCCAGTCATTAGACGCAATGCCTTGTTCTGCAAGACTTTTACTGTCTTCCGTTGAGATTTAGCAGCAGTTTCCCATATCTGGACTCCGTATCTCAATACCAGGCAAGAAGATTGGCAACGAAGCATTTTTAAAGATTTGATTGTTCAGGATAACCTCCACTAAGGTTCTTTAAATGTCTGAGATTGGCTATTTTAGAAATAATATAAATGCACGAACATTTCTACAAATAATATGCAACTGCTAATTACATAATTTTTATTTAAAATATGTAGAAATTTATTATAATAGTCTCAGAATGATAAAATTTATAATATTCATTACTAAAATTAGGACTGTACAACTACAACGTTTAGTAAACTAAAAAGATCACATGTTATAATAAAAAGAAGATTTTCATCAACATTTGACTCTTGCTTACTTAATGTGAAAACAGATAAGTTGAAAGTCATGAATATCATAATTCTGTAAGCTGCTTTATAAAGGCTTTGATGTCTTCTTGGATTTATTATTATTGATACAGCACCACTCTAATGGTCATGAAAGATATACAAAAAGATATGACGTAAACAAATAAAATCCCCCTTTTATGTAAAAGACAAAACTTTGTTTATTCATGTCTTTAAACAAACAACTAATATTTTAACTTTGAAATAACATTCAAAGGGGTAAAGAAAAAATATCATTTTATCAGTTGTGTTGGACAATTTGGAAATGATGATTGAGCGTCAGTGTCATGTTTTTGTGTTTATTTAATATTATTTGTTCCATTGCGACAACAACTTTTGACTGTGCAAAACATCTGAGAACAACATCCACCAGATGCTTATTGAAATACAAAACCATGGATACCAAAGCAACCAAGAAAT
This sequence comes from Amiota communis, assembly GCA_037043315.1. NCBI lineage: Eukaryota > Metazoa > Arthropoda > Insecta > Diptera > Drosophilidae > Amiota > Amiota communis. The sequence continues at coordinate 534,761 of JBAMAV010001270.1, forward strand.
GATTAAATAAACAGAAAACACAAAAAGTAAGAATAACAAAAAGAGAAATAATAATAATAATAACGGAATGGAAAACAAATGAGGATAGAACTCTTTTAACTCATTACCATTGCTACCATAATTTGAGATATTATGCCTTTTCCCTTTTTTTTTTTGTCACTCATTATTTAATTTAATGATTCTTAATATAATTTTTGTTATTTCTCTTTGGTATCCAATCTCAATTCGCCTTCATAAATATTTATATTCTTATGGTTGCTTAGAACACGTTTTTTTAGTTGCATTTTCTTTATTTTTATTTGGCAATCATTTGTATCTTTTTTTTATACTTATGGTATATCTAATATAAAATAAAGCATTTGGTTTGTTTTATGGAAATATTTTGTATTCTAAATTATGGAAATGAATAAGAATGAAGAGAATGAAGAATAAAAAATAATATGAAAGAAAAAATAGTATAAAATGCGTGACGTTCTCTTATATATTTTTTGTGTGGATGGATCATCATCATCATAATTTGTATTTATGTGCCTTTATTTTAGTCAATGAATTTTTGTTTATTTATTTTGTATTTCATATTTGTTTCGTGGGCGTATACTTAATCTTTATATTCAACCTTACACCTTCTTTCATAATTCCTTTGGTTGGGGTCTCTTTTACAATGCTTGACACGTACTCAATGATTCTTGTTTTATTTAAGGTATTTGACATTGTTTGCTTGCTTGCTTGCATTCTCAACTGCATGTTGACACAAAATGCCAATGTCATTGTTCCCTTTGGCCCCACCTCTGATTCCCTTCTCTGGTATTGTGACAAATATATATACCTATACTCGTTTTCCTCATTTTTCTTATTTTATACTTGATTGCATTGCATTGCGTTGAGTGTCACGGCAACAATTGAGTTTGAGTTGTAGTCGGTCTTTTTTTTTTGTATTTATCTCTGTGCAAGTTGCACTTGACTTGAAGTATCTGTGTATTTAAGTATCTTTGTGTGCAGCAGCTACTTGAAACCGAAGTTGTGTTGAATAGAAAACCAAATAAAGATGAAAATAAATATGTGTATGTGTGTATTGTATGTTGAAGACAAATGTTTGCACGTTTACCCAAAGTTCTTATTGCATTCTTTTTATATTTTATTTATTTCATTTTGTTATGTTTGTTTTATTTGGTTTTTATTTAGTTTTTCCTTCTTTGACCATCATCATCCAGCCACACCTTTCTACACATGTTTGACATGACACTCAAGACTTAAAGTGCTTTAGTGTGGCAAAAGACTTGACCTCAATTCACCACCAAAATGCTGAATAGGGTTTACTACTTACCTGCATTCTTGGATGTGGAGTTAAAGCATTAACTTGACTTTAAGTTGTATGGTAGTATATGCTTTTATGCTTTCAACTGAAAGGATTAGGGAAACAAAAAACTGAACTGAATGGAAACTTGAATAGAATTTGGAAACCAATTAAAGCGAAAGAAGAAATGAAAGGATAAACTTGAAGCTTGAAATGTTGACAAATAAAGCAGTTAACATGAGTCGAACTACTACTACTACTACTACTTTATTGGAAGAAAAAGTTTGTTGAAAACCACTTTAGGCCTTTCATTTTGCCGGCTTAATTTTTTTTTTCTTCTCATCTATCTTTTTGTTGATTTAATTGCTTGGTTACCTATGAGAAACCTTTTTGGCTTTTTTTTGGGGGAAACATGTAGGTCAAGTTGCTTTCCCTGAAGGCAAAAGACCTTTCAACAATTGTCATTGTTTTTAAAGAAATTGCGAACTTTACATGTTTTTTAGTTAGTTAGTTGAAAAGTCTGAAAGGAAAACGCGTTAAAAGACCTTAGATAGACCATTTGTATGAAAGGTGGAAGAAGGTGGAGGTTTTTGAACCTGAAAACTTCATTGCAATCTGTTGCCTAATGAATTGAAACTCATTAAAAAGTTTGTAACACAACGCCTACCGCGATTTCACGTTACCACACCATGTCAAATGAAACTTGGCTGGAATTCGGAAGCAGCTGTGAAGCTCAAGCGGAAGTGGTGAATACAAAATGGATGAGCTATTGAATTGAGAATCTGCACAACATATGCTTCATGTGTGTTGTAAAACCCTTTGCCGCGCATGTTGTTATTTTACCAAACATTTGATTATAATTACCAAAGAAACACATGAAGTAAGTTCCTTCATTAAATACAAAAAAAAAAAAAAACGAAAGCAACAGCCACAGCCACAGCCTTTTTTTGCAATTAACTTAAGAAATTTTAAACACAAAAACCAAGGAAAAACAAGACAACAAGAAAGAAAAATACTTGAGCTCCACCTCCTCCTTATAAACATTAAATGCTCTTCATTATTTTAATTTCACAGCCAAAAAGGCAAAGTAACAACAAACAACCAACCAACAAAGTGAAAGAAACTTAATGAAACCAAACCAAACCTAACCTAACCAAAATGAGATAAGAATCCACATGGAAGACGACAACAAACAGAAGAATAACAAAAAACAGATTGTCATGAGCATACTTAATATTATGAGTAGTAGGAAAAGCAAAAAGTGAATAGGAAAATAGTCCACAATAGAAGCAAAAACCGAAAAAAACATCTTAGTATGAGCTGCTCATGTCCTGTTACGCCCAGAATAGTAAACAACAACAAAACAATAAACCTACAAAATTTTTGACTAAAAGACAAAAACAAAAAGATGTTTAAACAATGACTAAGTTATACCAGTAATGGGTAGTCACAAAATACTGAGTTCCGTCCAGAGAAGTCACACCATAAAACGCTTTAAATAAAGATGATAAAAAGACAACAAGACAAGGATGGTCAAAGGACAAGGGACAAAAGGGAAAGAGGACAATGAAAGCATAACAATAACCAAAAGTATAGTCGTCAAGTGAAGTTTATTTAGAAAGACAATAAGACACATAATAAAAAAAAATTATATAAAAAATAGAAAAACAAAACAAAAAATGGGAAAAATTATAATAATAAAATGGCGTCAAAGTGAGAATTTTAATTTGCATGAAACACTTAAAGAAGTTTGTTTTACAATGAGAATAAAGCAACAAACACTATATAGAAACTCTTATAGTAGAGAAAGAGAAGAGAAACCTCTATGGGAAAGAGTCGGAGACATTTAGAAAGATATACACTGCTAATCAACTGAATAGATGCAATGCTTCTTAGAAAGTAAAATGATGGCAATATCTCTTCAACTGTCTTTCTGATTCAATCGAAAGTTTGAAGTCTCTAACATCCGTATAAATATATTATTTATTTTTTTTTTTAAACACATTTCAAAAAATGCTCATTCATTTTAAAATCAGTAAGATTGTTGAAGATTTTGCTGCTTTTCTCTCTAAGAAATGTTGAACTTGGTCCATTGATTAGCAGTGTATAAAGATGAAATCAGGATCCAAGCTTAAAAAAGAAAACTTGTTGTGTTTAAAGACTGTTAAAACGGAAGTTAAGTAAAAGTTATGAAGGAAACATGACAGCTGTGGAAACATCAAATTGTTTACTTGTTTTAAAAACATGCACTTTTCTTTTTATTTTTATGAAAAATATTTAAAATAAATTTTGAAAATTGTTAAAGTGACAAAAAAGGACAAAATTATAAAACTTCATTCCTTTCTTTAAGCAAAAATATGTAAATTGATGAAATTAGAATCAAAAATAAGAATAATAGTATTTATGAATTATTCAAATTTATGAATTATCCAAGAAAATAATAAGTGGAAACCACAGAAAATTATTATTGTATATTTTATTAGCCACAAAGTTACTTTTTAGACTAAAAGTAAAAACTTTTTTTGTCAGCTGCCATAACAACTTCCGGGTAATTTACTTGTTAGAATGATGAGAAACCAAGAGAGGAAGTTTCAACAGATTTTTCTGATTTTTTCGTATAAACTTTTCTTCTAAGCTTAAAATGCTTGGCATTTTTGTGCTTTCGGAGTTTGATTTTGCAACAACAAGAATAAGGAATACAAAATGACGAAAGTTAAAAATACGCAATTTATAAATTTAATTGTGCGTAGCATGAAATGAGGGGGGAAAATTGACAGAAAGTAAGAAACTGAACAGCATAGCAAAATAAGGAAAAATGCCAAACAAAAGTCAACTTGTGATATTTCAGTTTTCTATGAAATCTTGTACCTATTGTACGTAGTACTAAGTGTGAGCAACTGAGAATAAAGAACTTTAATAGTGTAGTAATATAAATAATATAAAAGGATTTAAAAGAGTGGTGGAGGAGTAGATGGTGGATATATGGCATTGTATGCAGGAGGATAAAAATTATTTGCTGACGTTGATGTTATGTTGCTGATGTTTGTGGACTTGGGTACAACATAAGCTGGTGGTAATTTACGCAACATAAAATTTTATGTTTCTTATTTGTAGTCTTTTTATTTTTCACAATTTGTTGACATTTTTCTTGTAGGAGTAATAGTAGTTGTTATTTGTTTAATATTTTAAAATTAGATGGCTCTTTTAACAGACAAGAAAGAGGAACAATTTTAAAACCAAGCAATATCTGAACTGAACATTTAGGCAAACTAGAAGTCTTGCAATTCCTGGGGATTAATATAGTTTGTGTGAGAGATTAATTTTCTGACTTTCATTGCATTTTTTATGTAATAAACTATCAATGTTACGAATTTTATACGCTGGCATACAAAATATACATGAGATCACTTTACTAAAAGATTCACAGTTCCACTTCGCACGTACTGATTTCTAGTTTTCTATTGCGCTTTTGTAGAATTCTTTTTTTTTACGTGTCCATAGAATCACTTCCACTCAATTGGTTTTCCAAAATCAGTCCTGCAGTAATCGTCATTATGTCTTTCTTATTCTTGGAGTTTCCATTCGTATAAAGTGGCCATATCCCCTAGTTGGCGCTCATAATCCAACTATGATGAGTCACTTACGAACGTGGACAACATCCTAGGGGAACAATTTATTGACATCCGGGGAAAATGTGGCTGAGACCACCTCTTCGGTACAAATGGTGAACGTCTTTGAAGGGGTGCTGATTTGGCCTTAGAAATCTTTAGTTAAGTTTTGGATGTGCTCGAACGCATTCCAACAGCAGAAATCTTTGGTTGATCAGAGAAACTTCCGAGGATCCATTTTAAACTATCCAAAAGCTTTTGTAGGCTTTTGTATGCTCTTGTTGGACATTTTTGTGTTTTGTGTTACATTTTTATTTCAGTTCAAATTAAAATATATAATTGAATTTATTTAAGGAGGACACTGTTTTGTGTCACCATTTTCTTTTGCTGTTTATATCAGTTGATGTTGTTGTTATGCGCCTTTGTATTATGTCGAGAATTCAGAAGCGAGAGCAAATATTTTGAGAAGCCTGAACCAAACTCAAAGATGCTAAGCAGTTTCCAGTATACTGTTCACTAAAGCTGGCCATACACGACGAACATGCACGATCGATCTACTCGCAGAATTTGAAATTCTTTACCAACATTGGCTCGTGTACAACACCACACACGGCGAAAAAGACCACCAACACGAGCAGATCGAATGTGCATGTTCGTTGAGAATGGCCAGCTTAAGCTTTATGACAGCCTTGCTCTTGGCAGTTGTAATTAAATTAAACTTTACCCACTTTTCCTTTTATTTTTTTTATCTGTAAATGTAGAGCAACTTATTCTAATAAATTTGTATATGCAGTAAATAAAATCGCTTTGAGCACAATAGAAAGTGTGCTATTATTTCCCATCAGTATAGAGTATAAGAACAAATTTCAATGTGCATAAAGCAATATGAGAATAAAATGCAAGTCTGTGATAAGCTGTGAAATCAACAGCTTTGGTTGGTTATTTACATATGTGGAATTTCCTACTGTCATAATAAACATACATACAGAATTGCAGGAATCCATTCATTTGCCGATTAGTGCAGGTCTCTAATACAAAGGAGAATGGTTGGTTTCTCCTTCCATTTATCAAAAATAATAATCTCAAACAGTAATAAATACTAATAAATGTAAACATCCATGCAAAATTTGATTTGTTTTTAAATTTTCCTCTCAGCAAGAAAGTTATTTTAAGATAAATGTGAGTATGTAATGACAATAATGTTCATTGCTTACTTGTGTTATATTGTTGTAATATACCATGTTTGTTTGTTGATTTATTTTTATCTCCTTTTCTTTGTAAAACTTCTTAATATCAAGTAATTTAACAAATTTATACGCTTATTTCCTTTTATTTTTTTTTTTTTTGCAAATAATTTTTGGTCATTTATTATTTGTTCTTGTACATACTTTATCTTTCAAACATCATTAGGTAAAGATACAAAACTAATTCAAAAGCAAGTCGTGGTACCTTCCAGTTTCAATGAATGTCTGTTGAGTCCACTACTATTCTCCTCATTAATTCATTGAAGTGTCGAACAGGTTTTTATTTGTTGTCCAATTTCACACCTTTACATCAATTATTTAAAGAAAGTTTGTGCTATTTTTGTCATGACAAATTATGATTGCACATTTTTTTTTTTTGTTTGTTTGCAATTTTTTAAATTTTAACAAACTCGTTGAACCTTTGACAAATCATTAAGTTTTCGCAGAATTGTTAAAGACCTGTTAAGTTGTTAAATTGTATGTATGTCTTTCTGTGATTCTAGCGATGACAACAGATGCAATTGAGAATGAATGCAAGAATTCAAATACTGAACAAATTAAATTTCTATGCATATTTTCCATTCACGTTAACCACTTCAATTAGTGTACCCAGGCAACAACATCTGTTCTGCATTCCTCATGATGATGATGATGATGATGATGATGCATCGTGCTAAGCACGTGCTACGAAGCTTCAATTGTGCAACACGTACAACTCGATATTCAAGCTTAAGCTTTGCGCCGCTGTACTCCCTGTGAATGCCATTGCTACCGACACTTAAAATATTCATATGCACACATACAATACATTCACACACACACTCATCCACTTAATTGCAAAATGCGTTTTGCCGCAAATTACGTTAACAAGCAAATTCTACTGCCTCAACACATGAACACACTCAAACAATCCACCCAAAGGACCCAGTCAACTATGTATGTTGGTTGGCACAGCTTACTTTGCGTATACGCAATATTACATTACGTTTAAGCACAGCGTATGTTGTCATGCTATGCTATGCGATGCGATGCCATGTGTTCATCTCCTTGGTGCAACTATCAATTGGCTTTAGACAATTTTCAAACGTTTATTATGTAAAATTTATGACAGATTTTTAGAATTTTCTGCACTCCTTCTTCTCGTTCGGGTTCTTCAAGGATTTTATGGTTCAATAATGGGTTTTTATTGCACTTTGTTGTTGTTGCTTGAACTGAAGCCAATTTTGCTTAAGCAACAAAACAACAATGTGTATAGATACAACAATAAGTTGGATTCATGTACTATTTTATATGATATGATGGCAATATGGTGTATAAGAGTTTTTCATTATGTAACAATAATTTTCTTGTTGTTTTTGTTATGGGTTCAGTTGCTGTCAAGTGCATTTTCTTTCCTTATTGTAGTGTTTGTTACGCAACTTCATTCAAGAAATACTCAGAAGAGAAAAGAAAAGATAAAAAAAAAAATGTTGAAATGGATTGTTTACGTGGAAGTTCTGTTGTTGACTCCTGTCTTATTTTTCCTTTTTTTCTTATATAATGAGTTGAAAGATAAACATAACTAATAAAATTATTTCATAAGTTTAAGGAAACATTCTCATTACTAAAATATTTAAAATATTTTATTCAATTGTCTGAAAAAACCATAAAATTTACAAAAAATGTCAATACAATCAGTGGTACTAATAAAAGAAGTTATTCAATTCAGTAATTTCTAGTGGCAACCTTCAGGGAAGTAGGACGATTATTGCATGAATTCATTCACAATTAAAAATTAATTTATTTTGTTTTTTCCTTTGGCATTTAAATAATATATTGACAATTTGACATGAGAGAGGATACTCATTTACTTTGAACCTTTTTATGTGCTGCTGCATGAGGATAAATTTAGATCTTTAGTTGAAATTTAAGAATGACGTCAATTCAATTTGAACTCAGACTCAAAATGGGAGAAATAAAATTCGAAATTCCAAAAATTCTATTTGAATAGCGAGACGACGATGCGATGTCCAATGTCTCCACTGACAATATCTCATTTTGAGCACAACCTCGACCTTTGTCATTCAATTACATAAAAAAAGAAAGAGAATTAGAGAAAACAAGAATGAAAGATTGGACACAGACAAAAGACAATAGGTACACGATTCAATATTGAAGCTCAAAAGTAAAAGCTCATCCTTCATGTCTTGTAGATTGTATAATTTGGTCCTCTAATTTGTTGGCAAAAGTTTTTCTTATTTGTTGTCTGTGTTTTCTTTCATCAATCGATGAGTCTTTTGTTTTTAATGCGAAATACACATATTTAAGCGAACTTAAATTTGTTTGCGATGAAAATTCTTGGCTAAAAATGGACTCTAAAGATAGACAAAAATAATTCCTTTTTAACTAAGCATTTTTATGAATCCTCTACTATATGAAGCTAAGTCCTGAAGTTATTAGAAAAATATAGTATAATAGATGAAACATGTTCTGTTCAAGTATAGAAGAACATTGAAGTCACTTTGACCCACGAAATGAACGTCGAACCAATCGGTCGCTATTTTCTTACTTTTCTAATTGAGAATTCACTATGATCAACGACTTTATTCAGGCTTGGTTACTGATTACCGACAAGGCCGGACATTGCTTATGTTTTCTTAACATCTTGCGAATTGAACGCCGATACTCTTTACTATATGAGTCTTTTTAATACTGACAAATTAAAAATTGTATATTGTAGGACATTGCTATCATAGGAAGCGATCCTCTTCTCTATTTTACTCTTCTAGCATCGCCAATTTCAAGCATGTAAAGAACCTTGCTAAGAATAACTCCTCATGTTGTTTATTTTAGACTATCAGTTTCATATTTGCCGTTTCTCCAATAAGTTAATAATAGTCAAGTACATTTGGAGTGAAGCGTATTTGAGAGGCGTAAGGAGTTTCACGTGTTTTTTTTACCTTTTATTTGTTTCAACGGCGGAAGCTCCACAACATGCGTTCGGTGCATCGGCTTCTTGTGCATATTTTGATATCAGACGGCAGCTGGTTTAAAATTCTATCACTGAAATATTCAATATCTATTTGTCGTCGATGGTTGGAGTGTGACCTTTAGAATAATTTTTCCAAATTAACCTTCATTTTGCAAATCAATTAGTTCTTAAATGCACTTCGTTAAGAACATGTGGCATAAATGAGTGTAGGATATAAAATTCTATTCGAATAGCGAGACGACGAGGCGATGTCCAATGTCCCCACTGTCAATTTCATAATACTAGGATATTTGTTCTTTTCGATAAATGTACATTATTCATTGACGTAAAATATATAAGGACAAGTCAATAAGTTCTTTAAAATACAAAATAAAAATAATTTAGGAATGTTTGTATTTTGTCAAAGATGTCCTAATTCAACATATAGGTGTAAAGGGGAAGCCATAAATTATTAGAAAAAATTTCCAAAATTTAACTTTGTTACTAGTAAACTTCATATTCGGTTGGATTAGAATATTTGCTTTGCTCTAAGGGTACGATCATAGCGCACGCTGAGACGAAGCCGAAGCTGAAGACGAAAAAGGGTGCACAAGGAAGCATATGAAAACGCTCGAAAGTGTGCACAGTGCAGGCGAAGACGAAGAGCCGAAACGCAAGCTGTCAGCTTCAAACTGTGTGGTACTGATTTTAAAGATGAATTTTTGTTTTCTTTTTAATTATTTCTTGTGTTGCCTTGCGTTAGACTAAAGACAACAACAATTTTGAGAACGAACACATTTAAATGAACTCGATTTTCATCAGTTACAAATTTGTTGTTTTTTTTCTTTTTTCCAATTCCCATTTTGGGTGACTTGCTGACGTCTGATCAGCTTGCACGCAACATAAGCAATTCGTCTTCAGCTTCGGCTTCGTCTCAGCGTGCACTATGATCGTACGCTAAGAGATCTAGAACTTTACCCATATTCACATTACTTTTACATGGGAATGTCGAAACAGAGAGGAACATATTTTTATATGTTTTGATTATTGAAGGGGCTAAAGATACAATTAAACCAAATGGCACCGGTGAAAACCTACCTTGACATGAGCATCGTATGATTTGATTGCTAAGGCATTTGTTGGTCCTGTTTACGTTAGTTTGTACCGGTGAATGACAGAATTGTACCTTTAGTTGGTCTTTCTGATCTATTATAAGTGTAATTTGGGTTCTATTTTTATCTTCTCAATTATTTTGTAACTATCTGTAGCCTAGTAAAACATCGCTCATGGCATTTGCATTTTCCTCTCCATGTGATACTTTTTTTTTCTTTCTTCCTACATATTTAACTTGTTACTAAAGCCATTTGTATTGAAATTTCTTTGTCGTATTGGGCTTAATAAATTAATTTAATCATTTTGTTTATAAAATTCATTGCATGTTTTAGGAATTTTCAATTAAATTTCTTGTCTGGAATTAATGAGAGACAAACGACAAACAAATCGAATTTAAATGGAAATCATTTGATTTGTGATGTTTGTAAACTAAAAAATACTAAAAAACAAAGATGAAGCTGAAGTGGGATGAAAACAAATCCAAGAAGAAAAAAGAAATAACAGTATTGAAGTCAAAACTAATTTGCATATTTGAACATCTAAAATAAAAAAAGGCAATTTTTGGGGCTCACATGAAGTTAAAAGTTATTGGCTCATAAATAACGCCAACCAAAAAAAAAAAAAAAAGAAAAAGAACCATCAATGAAAGAGAGATTACCAAGAGGTAAGGAAATTCTAAATAAGCATTTGCTGATAGACAGACAGACAGATAAAGATGCAAACATGCAAACATGCGAACATGAGTTTGGCGTAAAATGGGCATTGAGGAATGATAGGAAGGCGGGCAAGCAGGCAGGAATAATAATAGTCAGTTCAATGCTCAAAATTTAGGCAATGAATGAATGAATGAAGTATGGAATGCAGAGAAAGTTCTTTTGGGAACTCTGTTGTTTGTTGTTCTTATGTTTGTTCGATGAATTAGCATAAAAAAACATTTGAATGTTGACGACGTTTGACGCATTTTTTGCGTGTTAGCATATGAAAAGTAGACAGTAAAATATCAAATACACATACGCCATGTATACTAAAAAAGAAACTTAAAATACCGAAAAAAAAATAAACAGCCTAGCAAGCTACTGTCATTGCTTCATCACAACAACGTCTAATATTTTCAATAGAACCAGAACCTTCTGCATGAGCTCGTTTAATTTTTTTATTATGTCTCTTTTTGTCTCCTTTTGTTGTTGTCTTCTTGTTATCTTTTAACTAATATTTCCCAGAGCGCACATTATGGCTAAATTATGTGGCACTAATTTGTGGCAGCTGTCAATTGGCTTGCTGCACAGAACTTACAATAGAAGAGAATGATATAGAACAGAATGCTATGGTAGAACGTTCCTTGTTCTTCAATGATAATACATATATTTTTAAAGTAGCTTTTCCAACAGTAATTAAATTAATTTTTTTTTGTTTACAATACGTGTATCTCTTGATAAGAGAATAATAAATTGCTTTATGTCTTCATATGTTTTTTTATTATTAAAAATTAATTTTCATTTCTTTTAATTGAACATAAACAAATTAAAAAACATAAATTGATTTCACAAGTTTTCATTAAAAATTATTATGTAAAATTATATTTTATGTGTTTGCCAGACAAGTTTATGCGTTGATCCAATTACTCTTTACTTCATAAGTATTGCATATTACGTATACGCAATATTTTTATTTATTTCATTCATAAATTCAATTTTTGTAATAAGTAATTTCTTTTCCTATTTTTTTTTGTTTGTACATGGTGTTAAAATATTTATTGATGTTTATTTTTGCAGTTGATTTCATTTAATGTCTTTTTACACACATTCCACTTCTCATTGGTGTTTATATTCTCGTTTGTTTCGCTTCATTTATGTTATGGCGCCATTGTAGGTTTTTTCTCTTTTTAAGTGTTAAAGGAAGCTTTAATATTTCCTAGTTGTTCTTTTTTGTGAAAAGTTTTTCAATTAGCAGTAAATTAATTTACATTTCGATTCTTTGTCATTTGAAAAATTATAAAGATTTTTAATTGGATTGGCTATGAAGTAAAGAAAAAGAATAGCTTAAAATGATACTAAACTGTGGATGTGGAATTAATATGTCGTTCAAAACAAATTTTAAAGCCAGTCAAAACAGATAACCTTTAATCAACATTCTGCAGATTTACCAAAACTACACCCTAAGAAAAATCATTGGAGCGACAAGGTTTTTCAACAATAAAAGCATTCACAATGATCTATATACAAATGCCAACAATTCTTGGTGAAATACTACACCACAGTCTGAACCATTCGGAAAAACTTCATAGGCAACCAAACATCATGGCTGTCAAGCTGCTAGATACTTCAACAAAAGAGTCCAGACTGAAGTGTTTGCACCCTTTAGCTACTATGTACTAGCAAAACGTAGAATTAAATATATAAAAAGAGATAACACAGGCCTGCGAGATTTTAAAATAAAGATCGCACTAGTTGTTTTCGGAGGATTTGATGTCCTAAAAACGAATCTGACCTCGAAAGGGCTCTATCACGTCAGGAATTTGAGATATTCCGACCCAAAGGTGCAAAAATGTCAGTTTTTAGTCATTTTCCAACCAATGTCACATGAGCAGCAAATTTTTTTTGCATAAAACCGCATAGATCATCGTTTAGGATGTCTTTTCACCTTCAATTTCCAGTATTGACCATTCGGTTATGATTTTTTATCTCCAAGATACGTCGTTTTAACCATATCAGTTCTGCACTGAAAAACGAGTTTCTGACCGTTCAAAAACTCTAGGTGTTCTATTCAAATTTCAATATGGCGGACCAATAAGAGGTATTGAATAATGTAAACATTCTTGGATTTATACTAGTTTTACATTTTTCTTAAATTTTGGAGTCAGGTTGAATCTGGAGTTGGGTTCAGTATTTCAAAAATGTTGTCCATCCAGGCACTGAAGACAAGACAGAAAGTGCGCCAGCTGTTCAAGAATAGTTACATGTAATGAATGAGAATGAGAAAATCATAGTAATGGAAACTAAATACATTGGAATTTTAGACAAACATAGTTCAATAAAATTTAACACTAGTCAAATTCGAAGTCCAGTATAAATCTAAGAATTTTTAAATTATTCAGTATCCCTTATTGACCCGACATTTTGACTTTTTAAAATCTGAACGCATGTTTGAATAGATCACCAAGATACTCAACAACTTATTAGTCAAAAATAGTTTTCTCGAAACATTTGAAAATCTCGTGTCGGTCAGAAAATCGTAGCCGAATGATCAATACTGGAAATTGGAGGTGAGAAAACATCCTAAACGATGATCTATGTGGTTTTATGTGAAAAAATTTGCTGCTCATGTGACATTGGTTCGAAAATGGCTAAAAACTGTCATTTTCGCACCTTTGAGTCGGAATATCTCAAATTCCTGACGTGGTCAGATTCGTTTTTAGGACGTCAAAATCCTTCGGAAACAACTAGTACGGTCTCTGTTTCCAAAAAAAGTCAAATTTCGCAGGCCTGTGTAATTGATTGATTTCTACAATCGTACGTACATGTTCTGCCTCGGCAATCTGAATTTGCGACAGAGGGAAAACAGGCGAACAAAAAAGTGCACATGAAAGAGACAGTTTCCGTCGTCGTATACATATATTTTTCCCAACTTTTATATAGTCAATATTCGACATAACAAACAACTGAAGAACGACTTCTATGTGGTCGAAAGTTTTCCATTCCTCTCATTTGATATGAAATTTGGTTTCATTCACATTTGGTCGGCATTTGAAATAAAAAATGTGGTTTGACTGAGCAAGCAAGTAGCCAGGACGTTGTTCAGGCATTTATAACACTTATAATCTACACAAGTAAGCTTCGACAAAATATCATAATAACTATTAAAGATACAGCAATAGACTTTCGAGGCGGTTTATTAAGTAATAAAATATCTACACCCTGAAAGGGGAAGCAACTGCCCATGCCTTAATTGTTTTGCAAATGTCGGCACAAAACTCTATTTATTTTATTTCGCGCACCGAGTGCTTGAAACTTGCTTCGCTCATCACGAAACAAATGCCTTGATTGCCGTATAAAATGCATTCATGCAAGACTCTAATAGCTATTCATCTATTTATCTATCTCAATAGTTCATATCACATACGATGAGAATTCTAAATACATCACTTTTTCGTGACAATATCACATTTCAGTGGCAATAAAATGACTTCCCCGCGAATCTGATTTTGTAGTCACTAAAGTTAATATGTAGAAAGATCGACTTATAAGATTTTTGCAAAATAAAATATACTGAAAGTAATTGCCTAACGGTAAGATTTTGAATGCTATTTAGTACAGCTAATACCATCTGTTGACAATCGTCAATACTTACTTTTGGTATCTAATCAATCAAAAGGAACTCAAATTTTTATATTAAATTCTCAAGATTATTTTACACTTTGCTTCTTCAGGGTAATGAAGAGACTCAATGCTAGTGTATTGGTAATGAAATGTTCAATGAATAAATATTGACAAATGGTCAATCTGCCTTTTTGCAATTCATCTTTATTCATGCATTCCACAGAAATCCATCAATGCCTCTCATTCTATTTTTCCAAGAGCCTTTTAAAATCTACTAAATCCCCCTGTACTAACTATTCTGTGATTTCAATAAATTACACAGCTGCAACTGCTAAATGATGACTCACATGACTTAATAAATTCACGCCTTATCAATGGATGCTTGAGCACAAACATAGACGAACCATTAAACATCAAACCACATTAGGCCAACAACTTTCAACTTGGCAAAGATTTCCGTTTACCAAATTTGTAGATTTACTAGTGAAATTTCCAAGCCAAAGCCTTACTAGGACTAGGAATACTATTCAAGTCAAGTCAAGTCAAGTCAAGAAACTGAAACAAGCTTAAAGCGTTAAAATTGTAAATAGTTTCGGTCCAATGGTCCAAATGAAACACAACAATGACGACAATGATGATGAGAAGCTGGAGAAGGATGATGATGATGATGAGATGAGACTTAAAAGGCAAACTGCACTTAAATAAATTCTCAGACCATAGACTGAAATGAATGAATGAAACGTGTGGCATGCGAAAGCAAACGAAGTCTCTAATGATTTCAACTGAAGTTGTTGTCGTCGTCGTCGTCTGTCTGCCAATCTATTGGGCGGGTGTACAAGGGTTCATGTCTTCCCATCTTCGTAAGCCTACAGTGAGTGGTAGGTAAGTGCAAAACTCTACAAACCACTGACCACTGAAGATGATGATGGCTATTGGCAGAAGCAGTGTAAAACATGGCAAACACTTTTTGATGCCTGAGAACACACGTTGAGCCAACAGCAACATCAGCGTCGGCAGCAACTACAACAAAATTGAGAGGCGACAAATGGCAGTGTTAAATGAAGATGAAGATAAGGAGTGGAGCTGGGAAAAATTGGTGGAGCAAACAGTGGCAAGACAACTATAGACACACGATATAACACATAGTAACATGCAATACAAGATGACCATGGTCATGATGATGATGATAATGACGTTGCTGTTGGTCACTCAGTTACGTGCTTCAAGCCAAAAGCATTGCAACGCATTGCATTGCTTGCAATTTTCTCTGTCTTTACTCGATATATTTTTTGCTTTCTTTCTTTCTTTGACTACTCACGGTGTTTTATGCCTTTTGCCAATCAATTTTTTTTCCTGTTGCTGCTCAGATACTTTACTTCATGTGTGTTGAGTGGCAACTTGATTGCAGTTTCCTACCTGACTTCAGTCTGCCCAAGTGCGCGCAATCAGTGATGGAAAGATGTCTCCTCCCTCTGACATTCTCCTTTTTTATCCACTGTCCGTCTGTCTGTGTGTCTATATGTCGTCTGATGTTTGTCGATTTGATTTGATTTGATCTACGGATGGCGTTGGTATTTTTTTTGTTTTTGAAGTTTTTGTGTATTGCACGCTACTCTAAGCCGCCTTTTTTCTTTTACCTTTTGGCAATGACTCTTTCCACGGTGATGAGTTTGATGAATTTTTTTTTATTTTAACCAGAAACTCATGACGTTTAATCCCCATGGACTTTAAGATACATGCAGTCAGTCAGACATGGATCAAATACATTCAAACAGTCACACATGGAACCATGCACGCATTTCTTTGCGTTTGATATTTATCTCATTTTTCTTTTTTTGAAACAAAATGTGAAAATTGCTTTATGTCCATAATGAAAAAAAGAATGGGAAAGAGAAAAAGCATCAACCAAACCAACCTCATCAAGTTGCAGTGAAAATGTTCACGCGTGTGCAAATGCGCATTTTTCACTTTGTAGATACTCATCTCATCAGGCATCGTTCATTTTCTTTTACTATTTCTCAACAACATCAACAGATGCTTCTCCTCTAACTTTACTATACAATTACCTAGATCATCACCATCATCATCGGCACCAGCACCATCATCAACAAGACTAAATAAATGCCTAGAAATGTTCTTGAATCTCATCCGCTTGAAATTTCAATTGAGAATAATCATGGTGATGATGATGTTGATGATTCTTAGAGCGAGCCTAGCCTTGCTCTGGATGTGTCTCATTGAGACTGGCGTCGTTTGCCATTTGCTGATTCAAGTGCTGCAACTGATGAAGTAATTTTAAGCAATTTCATTCAATTCAAGTGGACTTCATGTATACAATGAAGACGGCACAGCAACGAAACAAAATAGAGCAGTAATTATATATTTAACTAAACAACAACAGATAATGAATTTAGATATACTCAAACGTACGAGTACACAGAAAATGGTGCCACTTTCTGCTGCTGCTTTAGTCACAAGTCACAAATGATGATGCATTATCATCAACTCATCTCATCTCACTTACTTGAGACTCTGAAACTCATCAACAATTAAAATCAACAAAACTAATTTTGACTTTTGCTGTTGTGTTGTTTTGTGGCTAAACAAAGTAAACATTTTGCTAAATAACAAACAATTCTCTTATATTATTAGCTTTACTTTGTCTTATAATAGAAACTACATCATCATTATCATTATCATCAACAACAGAAACAAGACCAAGAACAACAATTATTGTAGATACCATATAGTAGTATAGAAGAAGTATTGTAGAACATCAACTATAAATGGAACATCATTTAGAAAATAGATTTTCTAGACTTCTTGATTCTCTGAGTGATTGAGTTACAAAATAAATAATTGAGTATGAGACAACAAAGATAATACGAGTATTCTGTTGCTACTGTTGTTCTGATGTTCTGCTTGATTAAGACAATAATTGGTTTGTGTACAAAAGTTTGCAATAAATGTGACTTTTATACTTTTGGTATTAAGATACAATTTGATGTAGTGTAATGTATACAAATATTCTGATAGAGGACAAGAACTTAATTGGTATTTAGTTTCATAACAGAATGTTGAATATTAAAATCTTCTGAAATGCAATACATATACTCGTATTGATCGGCAGTAGATCCAAATTGAAATTAGAAGTGAAGTATTGTGTTGCAAACAAAGACTGTCATCATTTAAATATTCAGCAACTAATTTACCTAAAGTGTTACATATTACAAATAGTATATAGTTGAATAAAGTGATCTATTGACAAATATTTGACAAATGAAGTTATCTATTGTTGTAAGATTAATGGTTGTATATAATTTATTGACTCATTTAGAAACCTTATATAGAAGAAATTTATTATCGTTCTCATCTAAAAAAATTTAAGAAAATACATTTGTCCGCGTTAACAAGTCATCAGATAATAAAAGGCTCATCATCAGTATAAGGCAAAGTCGAAATTCCAGAAATTTTGGAGACTAATTGATACGGTTTTCTCTATCATTAAAGAATTTTCTCCGAAAGGTTTTCATGCACAATACATTTTAATTAATTCTAATTAAGACTGTTTATTGGTTATATGGTGACTGAGAGACATTTTTTTAAAATCGATCAAGTCGTCTTTGTTAAGCATATCTTTTTGTTAAATCTTTGTGCTTCAATATAAGATCAATTATATTTTCAAGTGTTGCGCAATATACTACAAAGTTTGTTTTGAATAAATTAAATTAAAGTTATTTCAATCAATTATGCCAAAAATGAACGACTTGATATATAGGTCGTTGAACAAAAAACGCAAACAAATATCGTTTGCTTCAGAAAGATGGAGAAACAAAAATGCAAAACAGGGATGGTTCTCTAGTTACTTGGGGTATAAGTAAAATAAGGAGTAAAAATAAGCGCAAAGTTTAAACAAGCTATTGTAATTCTTTTGTTTCTTTCTTTCTTTCTTTCGGCATTCTTAATAATAAAGAAAAAACATAAACGTCATTAAATTGTAAGCTATATTTTGGTTGCTTGAATAATTCAAACAGTTTGCACAAACCAGTGCGTTCTCTGAACAATATTTATGAAGAACAATATTACTTACTTGAATGGACTGAAGCGTCATTGATACCCTTGTAAAGCGTAAAAGTGGAGTAGTCTGTTGAAGTTACATTGATAGTAAAAAATTAACCAAAGAACGAAGGATTGACTTGGTACACTGACACTGACACAAACGTTTGTCAGACAGGGAAACAAATTATCATGGAACAATAATTCACCTTAATGATCTTGTTTTGAGGAAGTCCATGGTTTGTGTCACCTTTTTTAATAACCAAATGGTTTCATATCAATAAAAGAATAGTGATGGGTTTTATTTTATTTTAAGCCACTTTGATTTTTCCAAAGTTCCAATCAATTTCTACAACAGATAAATTTTCGGGTTAAACAACAATGGGCTCGCTTTTAGTGTTTTTCAATTGCATTCCCTTTATCAAGAGCGGGAACTAGAACTTCTGGTTACTGCGGCCGCAAGTGGGCCGTTTGTGTCAATCCATGAAATTACAGTTCCTCTGAGATTCTGCTATTCCAAGATCTTCTTCGGAGGCAAATTTGCAATTTCAACTGGTTTCAAAGGTGGCGTAGTCTAGTTGAGATTAAGCCCTAACAGTGACATAGTAAGTGCTCTGCTGTCTTCTCTTCTTCATTACACAATCTAAATAGTTCGTTACGACTGATCCACATGTTATGTAAATGATTTATTTCTCTGCAATGACCTGTTAAGAAAGCTGAGTCTATCCGAATACCAGTCCGTGTAGAGTCGAGTGAACTTGTATCTGAATATGTCTGCATTTCATTTGCAAGCGTGGTATAATACGTTTGTTTGTTGTATAATTTATCTTAAAGCTAGCGGTGGAACAGCAACATTAGAAATCATTATTGTTGTTGCAGCTTTAATTGCTTATGATCACTCTTTTGTTGTAACTGTGAATTACCTTGTGTTTGCTTAGATTTTGTTAGTTCTTAGAATTGACAAAGCTTGATTACAGCTTTGCTCTCTACAGATTTAAGCAATATTTATGGCCTTATGTGTCGATAAATCTGGAAATGCAGGCAACTAAAATTACCATAGTTTCAATCAGAACATCAAAAATTGAAGGCATCAAACAAACACGAAGAATGGATAGGTGTCGATAGCATTTTAATAAGAAATACTATAGTTAACACAAAAGACAGAGGAATGTGGAAATGATTTTTATTGATTATTTTGATGATTTTGAAATCTTTTCTATAGTATTTGCTTTTTAATAATACTTACTAAAATCATAATTAATTTACATAAAAATACTCATACTAATTATATATTTTATCTTTATTTTTTTACAGGTAAGCGAAATTCAAAGAACTGACCAAATCAATATATCATTTTAATAATGAGGTTTGATAGTTAAACAGGTTTTTATTACATACTTTTTTTCTTTCAAAATTCTACAAAAATAAGAATAAATTATTATTAATTATAAAAAAAAGATACATAAACCACACATTGTTCCAAGAAAAAATAAAATCAAATGGCTTTCATTAGTTTCAATATGAAACCACAAAAAGAAAAAAAAAACAGTAAACCAAGTCCTTAAACAACTGAATTATACCCACAAAATACAATTAAAGCTCAGTGACCATAATCAATGTGATGCGTTTTACAAGACCACACGCAACACATTCTAAAGTCGATGGTGGGGGTGGAGATCGACCGCAGTACATTACCGTAAATACTTACTTTGTTCAGTTTTTCATTGTTGAATTAAGCGATCAATAATAATTGAAAAGCAACAACATAAATAATTTAACATGAACAGCAACAACTCACTTTTACATAGATAACCATAGTGATGGTATGGCGGTTTCAATTGGAATTGGTGAGAAAAACAAGCAAAGAAACGAATGGATGGGGTAATGAAAGGGGGTGAATTGAGGGTTGATTGTGTTTGGTGTGGTATGGTATGGCTGTGGTGAATGTGAGTAATAAGCCACAAAAACGCCATTTAACACTTTGCTGTGAATTTTTGAAAATATTGGAAAATATTTTGTTGAAGCATGAAAATAAAATGTGATTAAATTATATTAATTAGTGATATCATAAGACGGGGGCGGAGGCATGGAAAATGGGTGACTTTGATAACAAAGTATCTAGTAAATGTTTATTTAAATAAAGTTGCTTGTGTTGTTGCTGCTGTTGTTGTTATTTGGAACACAAAAAGCGCGTTAATTAAAAATAATAAAAAAAAAAAAATTTTATTCACATTAAGTATACGCCACATCCACTTCATAATCATTTTTGAAGCGCTACTTAATGACTAATTAAAAGAAATAATTAAAATAAGAAAATACAATGAACAATGAGTTTAGTTCGTTGGTGTTTTTGGGTTCTTTATTTGTTGTTGTTTGATTCCTTAATCAAAAACAAAATAAATTTATTTGCTCTTTTTTGTTTGTTACACTTAAAATCACGAAAAAATTCTCCCTTTTAGTACTTCTATGTCAATTTTTATTTTCTAATTTCTTAGGTTCTTTTTGGACAGTTTTCCTTTTACAGTCTTTATGTATTGTTTTGCTATCATGACCTTTTTTCTATCATCTTCTTTCTATCTTCATTCATTTCATCTTATTGGTGTTTACTATTGTTGTTTGGGGCGAACAAGTGTGGGAAGAACTCACTCAATTGATTCGCTTTTATTGTGTTTTTTTGTTGTTGTTGTTGAGTTTCGCTTTCATACAACAAAATACAAAATAAATAAATTTGTTGGCTTTTATTAATTTATTTTTATTAAAGGCGATTGCTTGCCTTTCTTTTTGGATTTAATTTCTTCTTTTGTCATTTTCAATCTTGTATCTTTTTTTGTTTGTTTATTTTTTTGATATTTAATGCCATTTTTTGTTTGTTTATTGTTTTTGGGTGTTGCTGTCATCGCAAATGATAAAACAAAATTGTCGTACAATTGTGTTTTCGCTTTTGTTTTCATCATTGGCACGATTATCTTGGTAATTTGTTGTGTTTTGTTCATTTTGATAAACGCATCTTAATTTTTATTGACTTTTATGGGCTTTTTTGAGTTTCGTTTTTATGAGGCAATTATTATTTGCCCAAGCAAAGATATGATGATGATGATTGATTTTAATGTGTTGATATATATCTTTGGTAATGATTAGCATAAATTTGAATTAATTAAGAGAAAGAAAATCAGCATTTGATATTATACAATATGAACGAGTCTACGAAATATATCACATTAATATATCATTAGGATAAGAATTGTTGTTGTATCTGTTTATATAAATTTTATCCAAAATATGAGTTTGAATATCATTGATCAAAAAAGAGGAAACGTTTTTTTGTCATAAACTGAATAGATTTGAATCCTGAAACACTTTTTGTGAAGTGTAATTGGAAGAGTATTCAGTTGCCAAATTGATTTCTTAACAACCATTTCGCGCTGTTGATATGCAGCCTACTGATCTTAACGTATTCAATAACTCGTCGTTTAATAAAACATATTTCATTATAAATTCATTTCCGACAGACTATATAGTGGCGCACAATAGCTTTGAGAGCGACTTCAAAGTAAAATTTCCTACCAGGATGGAATGGAAAGAGAACAGTTTTCAGAGGGATTTTGACATTTCAATCTTTACGGAAGGGTCGAAGATGGAATGCGGTGTAGGAGCAGGGGTGCACTCACCACAAATAAGCTTATACCAGTCTTTCAGGCGGAGGTCCTTGCCATTGGGGAAGCATGTCGGCTGGCCAGAAATAACGTACCGGAAGGTCGTAAGATAGCTATCTTCGTTGATAGTCAGGCGGCACTCAAAGCACTGCAATCCACCACTGTGAGGTCAAAGCTCGTTAAGAAATGCAGTTCGACGATGAGCGAGCCAAGTCGTCAAGCTGATATCACTCTCTTATGGGTTTCCGGCCATAGGAACATAGAGGGAAATGAGAAGGCTGACGAATTGGCTCGTTCTGGTGCTTCTCTTGTTGTATCGTTGGCGGAACAGGTCTCGATTCCCCTGGCGGTCGCCAAGAGGAGTAACTTCAGAGCGGCACGTGCTACCTGGCCTTGTTACAACGAAAATAGGTTTTTTAGACTTATTAACAGAAGACGCTCGGATACCGCAAGGCTCACAGCGGTTTTACCGGTCACTGGTGTGTAGGGATTCACGCGGAGAGACTGGGCATTCCGTTTAGAAGCCATTGTAGGAGCTGCGGAAACGAAGAGGAAGAGGAGTCACTCACCCACTTTCTATGTCAATGCCCAGCCTTGGCAAAGACTAGAAATAAGTTTCTGGGCAAACAGTTCATCGACAATCTCTCGGACTGTTCAGTCACATGCCCGGGTGATATACTCAAATACCTAAATTCGAAAGGTTGGATTTAGTAATACTGATTGTGTTCGGCGAGGAAGTGGTATCAAAACGGCATTCAAGTGGTATCAAAAACCAACCAACCAACCAACCATAAATTCATTGCAAAAGATTGAATACCACCCACCATATTATTCTTTACGGAAATGGTCCCATATCGAATATAATGATTAGTGAAAAACATAAAGACAAAGACTGCTATATTAACTTCTTAAGAGTACCAGGAACCGACTTGAAACCAACATATCAATTGGGGGCCTGTGTATAATGTTCCCACTTACAAGTTGGCTTTTATAGGATGTTACTCTCATAGCTAGCGCTGCTAGCTCCTACTGACTACCTCTTAGCAGGACATTATAGGACGTTGCTCTCATAGCAAGCGCTTCTAGCTTCTACCCTACTAACTCATTATTAAACGATTCTTCTTCTAATATTTAAGTATCGCCAATTTTTGGCTTTTAAAGAATCTTGCAAATCTTTACATGCTGCATTTAAGCTTTCTTTATTTGGGAAATGTTAACAAAATATGCTGTTAAGACTCAATAGTACGAAGGGGACACTGTTTGTGTTGCAATATAAATTTTACACTTTAGAAACCAAACTATGGCAGCTAAGTCAAAAGAACCAAAACATCATTGAACACTTACAATTGGATCACGCTTGTCAGGGTTCACCAAGCTTTATTACAGTCCTGCTCTCGACTGCGGTGTCAATAAATATTTTCTTAAGAAATGTAGTCCACTTTCAAGGTTTGTTCGTTAAACCATATTTTATTCATCGGTGATTTTCGGCACAATAATAGCAAATGATTATATCAAAAGTAGTGTACATCAAAAACACATTTCAAATTTATTGTTAAATAATAAACTTAATCTTTTTTTATAAATTTCACTGCATTGATTGAAAGAATATTTCTGAAATTTTATTAAAGTGTGACTATTTTTCCTTTCTCTTTCAAATAATTTCTCTAATGCCTCCGCGAGAAACATTAAAATATCTTCAATAACCTTAAATCTTTAGCTTCTTCTACTAGTATATATTCTTCCACTTTATATTCTCATTGGCAATAAAAATGTAATGATCTATTCATAAAGATTCGAATAAAACACTATTATGGAATCAATTACTGCACATTGTTATTGGTCACTATGAATGCATTCTATTTTTAATTTATCATAAAATGAAAATCGGTGCTATTATGATAAAATACAATGAAATAAAACCACATTTAAAAATGTTGTTGTTGTTTTTGTCTCCCTGCACAAGTTACATGTAATAAAGAATAGAATTTAGGTCACACAGCAGATAATCATGTCTAAGAAAATATATAAAAGATCATGAATGCAACCAACAGAGTAGATAGAAATGCTTATTGCGTAGGCTAGGCAATGGAACAAAATGGGCAAAAGTTAAGAAAAATATACATATGTATTTGAAAAGCATAGAAATTATAAAGAAAGATGGGCAAGACATGGAGAGAAACGAAGAATGAATCACGCACATACACGCAATATTACTAGACTCACCATAAATTGTTGCAGCCATTCAAAATGCATCCAAAAAGTATTTTACCACATTTCAAGCAATCACTGCAACAGTCAGTTTAAGAAGAGACACATGCGGTTTGATGAATAATTTTTGGACATTTTATTGTTGCTTTTAATACCTCATTTACATAATGCCCACATTCAATTGGTTTAAACCAGAAAATAAAAAAAAAAAAACAATAATCCAAACATAAATTTATAAGAATCCCAAAAGCAGTGAAGAACAAAGAAATGCATCTTAAGAAAAAATTCAATACAATAAAAAAAGAAAAAATTAGGTCAGCTATAGATAAATATATATACTTTTACTTTTCAATGTGGGTTTCCCTCAGTTTAGTTTCTTAGATGATTATTTCCCTCTTTATTAAAAATGAAACTTTATGTCATAAAGGCAACGGTGAGTGTCTCATTTATCCACATTAAAATCAAAAAGAATAAGTATTTCATTTTACTTTTTCCATGTTTTTCTTGCACCTCATAAATCAAAATAATGTTGTATTGTAGATACACAAACATTTCATGTACTTATCTCAGTATCTGTGTGTATATGAGAAAATGAGTTGTGTATTTTTGTCTGTTTATCTTATTATTGATATAGTGCGTGCAATGAACTATGAACAATGATAAGGCATCGCCACTTTGAGCTAATAAACTTGAACACCCGCATTACAGAACTCAGATCTCAGATCTTTGAACTTTAACCGAAAAGAAAGAAATTGTAACACAGGTCAATTGTTGGGTAAGCAGTTCCCCTTATAAGTTCTTCATAACTGAGTTCAACAACATAAGAATATACTGAAAGATAAAATAGCACAAGAGTACAATAAATTTTTATGAAGACAAACGCACAATACTTAGTTCCAAAACTGCCATTAAACACTTGAAAAGATATGCAACACAGAAATGACGCACCCACAAACAAATACATTAACAAATAAACGAAGAAAAAACAAAAAGTAAATGCAACTTAAACTATCGGTAACATTGGTGTGGTGATGCATTTGGAGAAAAAAAAAAAATGTCACCAAAAGAAATATATATACAACACAAGAAAGTCAAGAAGAATGCATGAATACAATAATGAAAAACTTTTATAATTTTTATGAGTTTTTAAAGTGTGTCGCATTTCGTTTCTATTTCCGTTTCATTGTCGTTTTTATGTTGTTTTTGTCATTGTATTATCGGTGCCAAAGATATAAAAAATTATGATATGAATATTTATTTTTGTCATAGTTTTATGTTCCATTAAATTTTCACCTCTTTCAAACTTATAGATACTTAGAAAGATATGTACGATACTTTTAAAAAGCCAACGGAAATTCATGGTGGATTTTTAGTTTGTATTCCCTAGTATATACATTTACTAGCACTTAGACACTTTCTCATATTATTAACTATCTGAAGGAAAAGTATTTTTTCTTATTGGTATTTTACGTTCTTAATCTCAACTTAAACAAGATGGTTAATATTTATCTTTTAATGGTACGTTGCTAATTAAAATTTATTAGCTTCACGAAAGCATAAACAACTAAATGTTGTCATAAAATGTTTATGGTATACCTTAGTATGTAGATATATTAACATTGGAGAGTTGCCGGATTAAAGATATGAATCCCTGATTTTATTATATGATAATTCTACCTTCGCAATTGTCAATACATGATCAATATTTATGAATACATCACTTTTAACATTAAATTTTCATTTTAAACTCGAGTACTATTAAAAGAGGAAATAAAACCACAAAGAAGGCTATCATTGGCTATGCCAAAGATGTAATACTCTTCACGCTCCTCCGGGTTGCATCCAACCTTCCTTTCTTAGCATCACTATATTCTCTTTGTTACAGTTTGAGTATCAACTAAGTACACAGTTTGAGCTGCATTGTATTTTTATTGTACTTATTCTCCTTATAAGTTTGTCATTTAATGTGAGTTTGTATGGATGGTACCCCTCCTGGTAACCCTAGGATCATGAAATTTACATGGCTGATGGATACGAAACAGAAACTTATGGTGTCTAAATTCTAGTTCATTAAGTCAAAAAACAAAAAACTTTTTCCAAGAAGAAAATTAATTTAAAAGGGGGTTTGTATGGGAGGTACCCTTCCTAGTGGTCCGATTCAGCTGATTCCGACAAATGTTCAGCGTTTGGTAAAAAGAAACCTATGTACAAAATTTCAGCTCTCTAGCTCAAAAACTGTGGGACAAGTTTTGCGAACAGACGGACATGGCAAATCGAGCTGATCACAAATATATATACCTACTTTATGTGGTCTCCTTCTGTTTGTTACAAACTTCATGACAAACTTATAATACTATTCACTCCCGTAAAGAGTTAAGTTAGTAAGAAAGCATAACAAACCTTTATTTAGAACGAGCAACCCGTCCTGCATCGCTCGGGTGGATGAAGAATATCCACTAATTATACTGTTCCTTGTAAGCAACACGGCCTGTGTTTAGAGTCATACTTCATATTCACAGACAATACACATTGTACCTACGGAAACGACAGATTAAATCTTGTATTCAATAAAAGACTCGTATTCATGGTAGAATTCACTTTATTCGACTACAAATTATGAGCCCTCATGGACCTACGGTCGAAGAATTATATATGATTATATGATTTATGACTATCCTGGTCATGATTAAAATGCACAGACATTTCAAATTAAACAAACATGTGTCTATTTCTTCGACAGAATGATTTCCTTTCTTTATTCGGTTTCATCATTAAGACGTAAAGGTTTTCAGTTTGTATATTTTGTACTACGAACTAAGTATATGTAAATGTCTTCTTTATTGGAAATAGAAATTACTTTTAGTGTCACCATTGTTAATGGTATATTGAAGAGAAGAGCCTCTTCAGCATTATTTTACACGAACTGTTAGAACAATTTTTTATTGTTTGTTTTTTGTTCTCTTATATTTATAAGGTCAAAAAAGAAAAGTGTTTACAAGCCCCTATTGGGGATGTCGTTAGGGTGTAGTCGTCTTAACCTTCGTGGAGTTCTGTTGTATATTAGGGCCCTTGCCAGGGGATAAGGGTGTTGGTGCAGTCGATCTTTATAACGGCTGCTGAAGAAATTGAACTGCTCAAGTACCGTTGACATTTTCAAGTCACGATGTAAGGATGAATATCGTATCAATATTTTTTTACTATGCTATTTAATATCTGTGCAGCTCAGAGTTCTCTGATTAGTACAGAAAACTAAAAACTAACTGGCATCATTGGTATCATTAAAAAAAGTTGTAAGAAATTCACTAAAATTAGTAAAAGGAAAACTATAAAAAATTATATCGAATTGTTAGAAGAAATCTTAAGCCATGACTCTGTTATGTTTGTAATTCTGTGATTGTTTTAACTTGTGGAAAAAAATGAGAATATAAATATTTTTATTCTTTTACAAATTCCACAAAGAAAAAATGTGTCTGTGCAAAGAAAAACTTACAAGCAAAAACTAAACGACCACTAAAGGATATAGAATTTTATTGTACTTTTTATTCGCATGGGAATGGCAAAGTTTTACGA
Organism: Amiota communis; assembly: GCA_037043315.1. Taxonomy (NCBI): domain Eukaryota; kingdom Metazoa; phylum Arthropoda; class Insecta; order Diptera; family Drosophilidae; genus Amiota; species Amiota communis. The sequence goes on from JBAMAV010001270.1 coordinate 562,773, forward strand.
TGTGACTTTTTTATACTACCATACACTAAGTACTATATCCAACGACTGACGGACGCCTTGTCATTGTCGGTATTAAAATCTAAGTCAAGATTAGTAATGTGTAGGGATTTGCTCTTTTAAATTCTCGTACTTACTAGTACAAAGGAGAAAGGAATGAACTGTTGTACTTACAATTAGTTTGGGTAGTGGAGATCTAAGTGCAACAAATGTGCACTTAACTTGTTGCAAAAAGTACTTTATGTTTCTAACTCTTCTTTTCTTGTTTGCTGTTTAGTAGCACATTCTGTTTTGGTAGCTGCATTTTAAATATTTAAAGAAACTCAGTCTGAAAGTGTAAACAAACAAAGCATGGCTACTTTAATTTTTAATGCTCGAAACCAAACTGTGCCTCAAGTGGGTTTTTACTTAGTTTTGGTTCTGGTTGTTGCAATTGGCATGTGGTATAAACCATGGAATAGAGAAAGTCAAAGATGTTGCAAGATTGTAATGTATGTTTTGTACTTAAGTGAGTGAGTTGATTTATTCATCACTTTAGGTTCCGTTTAGAAGTTTTCAGTATGAGACTGGGTTAATTTGCTTGCATTTCATCTTTTCTTTTCTTTTAGTGCGTGTTTTAACTGGTTTTCCCGTTTTTTCTTTTTGTTTCCACTTATACTCGTACTATTTGAATGTAACATCATTAAGTATACGCCCAGTTATGCAGTTATAAATAAATACATTAATCTTTGTGTTGTTGCACCCAAATTGCAGCAAATACAAACGGAAAACATAGTCAGATACTTTTGTATTTCATGGCACTCAAAGTTGCATAGATGCTAGTTTTCATACATTCGCCAATTCAATTGTAGCCAAATTGTTATGGTTTTCATAATTGGAAATGGGCGGATTCACAATAATTTCCTCTTTCATAAACTAAGAAAGAAAAAGATCATTGAACGTGAAGAAAAATACAATGCAGCCCAGGCGCAGGCAACCTATTTCTCTATGTCATGTACTACAATGCATATAAACAAATGAGTTGCATGGGGAGATGTCTAAGTAAAATTGATGATCAATCAATCATGCCAAGTAATTGTTCTCCATTCGAGTTAGTAATAAGTGAACTGTTCTAGTAGTTCTAACCCTTTTTAGTTGTTGTTCTTGAACTAGTTTTGATTGATTCTACTTCTACTTTGAAAAGACTGGCAGGCAGGCTGCACATTGGAAATGGAACCACCATCCAACATACTAAATCTCTGCAGACAAAATTTCATCATCATCATCAGTTGGCTTATCTTTCCTTAGTCACTCCTTGGAGGCCAATTTGGATTTGCTTTTTTTTCCAGAATTTTGTGGATATAAAATTGGTCAACGCCTGCAGCTGTCTAAATGATGAATAAAACTAATTTGAGTTGGACTAAACGAACAGAAAGTAGGAAAAAACCCAAAAGAGATTTCTTTTGGCGGTTCCATTAATAATTGTTTTAAATTAAACAAAGCAAGAAACGAAAGAAAAAACCAACTCAAAGGACCATAAAGAAGAAATGCTACACTAGACGAAGGACTAAAGCAAACATCATGAAAAACGGCGGCGACATTCAAACCAAAAAAATAAACATTTAGACGAGGCGAAGAGAAAAGAGAAGCGCATACAAAAATAAAAAATTTCATAGAAAGAAAGAATGAATGAAATGAACATTTTCACAAAAATTTAACAACAGAAGGCAAGCAAAAGAACAAGAAAAGCAGAAAAGCCGAAGCAAAAGAAGAGAAATGAAAAGTTTTTCACGCAGTCATTAAGTTAAAATGAAACTGTTGCGGCAGCCAAGTGGCTTCTGGCGGTATTTCTTGCTGGTTAACTCACAATGTATATATGTATATACCATAAGTAAAAAGGGGGCAACAGACAGACAAACGTAGGAGGCTATTCAGGATAATGCAAAGCTGCAAAACGATACCAACAACAAAAAATAGCAGCACCAGAAGAAGGACCAGCAAGAGGAGTATGAACGGTAGAAATAGTGACGCAGACTGGTGTTAAGAGCTGGTGGTGGTGTGGTTGCTTCTGATGATGACGCTAATGAATGAATCTACATGAAAAACAAAGAAACAGAACAAGGACGAATGTGAGCATTGCTTTAACAGGAAGCTACTAACTTATTTCCGTTTCAAGAAAATGTTTTCTTTTTTGTTTTACACATCAACCACACCAACAACAATGGAAAACAATGAATGCGGATGCACCACAAAAAAAAAAGAGTTGGAAAAACATTTCATTGTCGGCGGCAGAAATGTGAAAGACATGAAATAATAATGTAAAAGGATATAAATAAATAAAACCGAAAAAAGGACTATGAAAAAAGTTGCGCCTTTAATGGTTTCTTTTTCGCGCCAAGTAATTAATGTTATTAGTGGAAATTCGTATCCATGCAAGGCGACGAGTGTGTTTGTGGCTTTCTTAAGACAAAAAGTTAAAGAAAGGGAACAGACAGAGAACGTAAAAGTGTGAAAAACTGTAAAAATTCTTGCTTACCCTTGCCTGGTTTCTTTTCATTCCATCCTTCCGGTTGCGCCATTTTTTTTTTGTTTGCAAAAATTTTCAATATTTTTTAACACTTTTTTATGTTCATTTTCCGCCAGTTTATTCGTTTTGCTCTTCCTTTATTTGAGTTAATTTGTATGTCGGCTCCTTACTTTGTTTCGTAATTCATTTTTAAAAAGATGAATTTTTTTTAAGCGCATTTTAATGCTTTTTAACATTAAAAATTACTTTTGGATGCTGCTGCTGCAAGTCGTCTCTTTTTTTACAATAAAGTGAGAAACAGGAGATATTCTCAAATAAACAAAAAGGGAATAAAAGAAAATTCATAATTTTAACTGCGGAGAATGAGAATAATGAGTGAAAATGATGCTGATCAAATAAAGTTGAAATTGGGTGATGAAAATGTGTTTAACATACCATAATGTTGAATAATGTGGCATCACATTTACTTTACTCATTGCATAAAATATTGCAGTACCATTCGATGGGGGATTCTATGTTAGTAAATATTCTCGTTTTTTGTTGCAACAAAATTGCATCATTTATTCTGAATGAGGTCAAGTGCTCTTTACTTGGACTGTACCATGGCATAGAGTGGTGTAATGTTGTATCCTCATTAGAATTTAAAAAATGTATATGTATATGTATGCTTTGGTTAAAGATGTAAACTTAATTAAAGTATATTATTTATAAGCAACATAAATATTTGAAAATATGATATTTTTTTAATGCTTCTTAGCCCTTTCCTTTAATTATTGATTTTATGATAAATTTTATTATTCACTTTCTGTTGATGCAACAAAAATTCCTGTGAGTGAGGTCACAATCTTGCCTATATTCAACTCAAGTAGAGTTTTCATAAAGAATTCTAGTGTCTTAAGGAATTACAAGATCCATTTTTATTGCATTAAAACCAATTTAATTGCTGAACGACATCGTTCAGTAGCTAATCTTCTAAAGATGGAGTTCCTCAATGTAGTGTCCTGGTATATACATATGTACGATATACACTGCCGATTTACCCATTTATTTTGACAATAATATCACAGTTGCTGCATATGTTATGCTGATGATACAAGCTATACTTATATTTATTCCTTTTAAACTCCTAGTTGGGAGCATAGGGCCTCCACAAGGCTTCTCCATCGCACACGATTCTGGGCTGTTATTTAAGCACCATCCCATGTGATGTTGACATCAGCTATTTCCCACAAGGTTGATCTTCTCCAGGTGGTCTTTGGCCGGCCGCGATTCTGCTTCCTTGCGGGTTCCATTCAAGCGACAATCTTGTGATGCTTTCTGGCTGTTTTCTTAGCGTGTGACCAATCCAGCGCCACTTTCCACGCTTAATCTGTTTCAGTATAGGCTCTTCATTTGTTAGACGCCATAGTGCCCCGTTGGAATAGTGTTAGGCTAGAATTTTCTGCATATGATCCTCAAACACTTGTTAACGAAAGCTTGAAATCTCTACGTGATGGAGTCTGAGACCAGCCATGTTTCGCTTCCGTATAGTAGCATTGCTTTCACGCATGCGGAGAATATTCTCAATTTTGTGCGTCTTTAGATTTGGGAACTTGCCCATACCGATTTTAACCGCACAAATGCTGCCCTTGCTTTGCTTAACCTGCAGTTAGCATCCGCTTCAGCCCCTCCGTCTGTTGATATTGTGCAACCGAGGTAACAGAAGCTTTCTACGAAATCAATTGCACAGCAGTCAATCATTATATGGCTTGTACAGGAGTGATTGACTCCCATGGCTTTTGTCTTTGCAATATTAATCTCCAGTCCGACGGTGCTTGCCAGCGCGACTAAGTTGTTCGCCTTAGCTTGCATATCGGAGAATTTGTGCGAGACGAGACAAATGTCATCGGCAAAGTCCAAGTCCTCAAGATGCCGTCTGAGATTCCACATAATGCCAGTTCTCCTATGCTGGGTGATGCTGTTCATGATGTCATCTAGCACGATGGCGAAGGGGAACGCGGATAGAGGGCAGTCTTGCCGTACACCAGTGTTGGTGGTAAATGAGTCCTAATGCTGCCATTGTGAAGAACCGCTAGTTCAGGGTTCTCGTACAGCGCTATTCTGAGGCGGACTAGCTTAGGGGGGACACCTTTTCTGCTCAAAGCCAGCTATATGCTTAAGTGTGTCGAATGCTTTCTTGAAGTCTACGAACAGTATTTAAAGTTGAGTATCCTACTATTTTGCAAAATCAACTTAACCGAATGGAATCCTGATTAACCACATTACATGTGAACATGTGGAATTTTATTTTGGGGAACAGCAGCACCTAATATTGAAATCATACAATGCAATCATCATACTCCTACAAAGACTTGTCGAAGCTCTATATTATATAAAAAATTCACTTGACTTGTCTAGAGCATAGGTTTTTAAAAATATTTCGACCATCGTCCAATTTGAGCTTTGAATATTTTATAGTGCCCCCCATAATTTTTAACTTATGTTTTTTTTATATAGTAAATTATTAAATTTAGACAGAATTTGGCGATTTAAAAAATCTAGTGCCCCCCAAAATTTTACCGTTGTCCTAGACTGCTCTAAACGCCTCCAAATTTTCTCTAAGTCTTCTACTGCCTCCTGAAAGGCTTGAGCGCCTCCAAGGGGGCGTTATCGCCCACTTTGGGAACATATGATCTGGAGTAAAATAATTTATAGACTTACTTGCATTTTGCACCAATGTTATGTATACTCTCAGCAAATTTAATAATTCTTCAGATTTTGTGGTTTTTGATTTTTTGTTTAAATCTATAGGAAGAATAAAAACCGTTGTTTCAGAAAATCCTAAGCTTTTTCTATACTGTTCCCTTTTTGTACCGACAGCGGGAATATTTTTACACAACCACTTGTCATTTTCCTGCTTTTTAAAATGTATACTTGCAAATTGTAAACACATAAATAAAAATTCTTCATTTCTGGAGGCTAACAATCATTAGAATATGATAGAACATAGTTTGTGACTTATTTTGTATCAATCAACAATTAGGAAATCATTTAATTTAACTCGATAATATATTTATTTTAAATTATTTATTTTTATTTAAACACTTTTTCTCGCTTTATTTGATTTTTTTAATTTTTTTATTTTACTTGAACCTTGCCCATTCTGGAAAGCTGTAAAAAGCACATTGCATATTGCGGTGAGATGATTTTATGAGAGATGGGGAGAGACACAGTGAATTCTATGTGTTTCTGTAAATGTTTAACACTCACTCGATCTTCTCACATTGCCTGCCTTGCTATCACTCACATTTTCACTCATTTGCTGTGGTTTTAAACACACACGCAGCCTAAAAGTATGCAAACATTTTTGTTTTTATTTTTTCGTTTATTTGAAACTTGCTGAAAGCAAAAGCCAAGGGGCAAACAGTGGCGTGCGCTCGTGGTCTGTTGTTCTTTTTTTTTTTTGTTGCGATTATTCATTTTTGTTTTTCTTTTTTTCTGCATTGAAAAGAGCAACAAAAGCAAGGATAATTCTGCATGTTCTCTTACTTGATATGCCGCATATCCTTCGGCAGTTTAAGGTATGAACAAACACAACAACAACAAGAAAAAAAACAACAAGAAAAGGAAAATATCAAAATCTGTGCAAACAAAAATGTTTTACAAAATAAAAAAAAAAAATTAAAAGTGGTAAACAAACATTTTTTTATTTAGCAAAAAAATGGAAATCTGTTCAGGATTTTTGTTCTGCAATGTGTTTTTATCCTCTAAAGCCTGCAGCGAAGGCTACTGCAGCAGCAGCTGCCCATCATCACTGCTTTGTTTTGTGATTTTCCCTTCATATTTCCTATATTTTTTTCACCAGCATTTTTATATTTTTCTTCATGTTTTTTTGCTTCCTTTTGCTTGCTTTTAAGCTTTTGGCGGTTTTTGTTTCCTTTTCCTTCCAATGTTTACTGTTCATGCGAAACTAAGCGGCTCTAATCTGTTTGCTGGTGGAAGAACAAATGAATGGATGCCGATTGTTAGCTTAGCGTCCAAGCGCAAGCGCCTTCATCTTATCACATCCTCACCTTGCCCAACGTTAAATCATTTGCTTATATAGAATATTTTTGTTCAAACACTTTAAGTCCGGGCAATGCCATGGAACTTTTTTTTGTTTGATTTAAACTTTACTACTTTCTCGCAGGCACAGACGAAGAAGAAGAAGTATTCATCATCTCCATTGTCATGACATGAAATAAAATCCGTATAATTTGTCAGGCTTGCATTTAACACAGTGTAATTTTTTATATAATTCCTGTGTTACTTATTAAAATTGTTTCCCTCGTTACAAAATATAAATGGCGTCATAATATATGTTCATACATTTTTCTTTTGCTTCTCTCTTAAGTTCTTTTTTCTTTATTCACTCGTTGTTAATCTTATGCAAAATCTCTTTTTCTCTTGGTTTTTTTTATTGTATTCATTATTTAAATTTTTGTATTTTGCTGGGAGGTGTTAAAAGTTGCGATTAAATATTTTTTACCATCATTCAGAATGAGTCAGTCAGTTCAACATTGCGTATACTTAATCGTTGTGAAGTGGCATTCTTAGTTGACTGGCAATATTTATGGCCATAATTCAACAGTTCAGAGTTCATGTCATGGAAATGCATTTTATTTCATTGTTTGGACTTTCGCACGTTGGTAGACTGATTTTTCTATCTTTTTTTTATAATGACGTCACTCATTTTCATGTCCATCTATAAAGATAAGCATAAAGCTTTCATGAAAACAGTTGTTTTTTTTTTTCATTAATTTCTATTGGGAATAAACCAAATAGTACTACATTTGCTTATGTAAACAAATCAAATTGACGAAAACGTCAGCAAAAAGAAAGAAATGGTTAAAAGAAAAAAAAAAACTCATCAAAATTAATTAGTCTGGATTTTAGTTCTTTTGGTTTTTTGTTGCCATCTCTTTTTTCTTTTTTTTTTTAAGAGGCATAAATGTTTATAGTTTAAAAGTAAAGATGAAAAGCAAACAAGAAGTGAAATTTATGTTGTAAAAAGAATATTCTTAAAATAAATTTTGTACCAATTTTAGTTAAAAAGAAATGAGAAGAAAACGAAGTGTGGAGACTTATGATTCAGAAAGGCATGTTGATTTAGTCAAAAGAAAAAAATAGGTTGTATGTATGTATGTATATATGTTTTATTTATATAAATCAAAAGAATCAGGAATACTCCACTTGAGAATAAATACAATATTTTTTCATTCCAAAGTTCATTTTTATCTCAATGTGATGTTCAATAGCTTTGACAGCCTGATTACAGAGAGAATCGTCTCAAGTTACTTTAAGCAAACATTAAACATAATTTTCAGATCTTTATTTTCATAGGCAAAGCACTCATAATGCCCTTATTTAAGGAAACAATTGATATATTAAATTTGTTGCATGAAGAACAAACAATTCTTTGGCTGGTAAAATATGCTCACGCCTATAAATCCGCCATTACACCATTGAAATGTGAGAATCTGGAATGGAAAAAGGAAAAATCCAGGTGTAATGGTGAGGATACATTACCCGCCACAGAGTTGTTCCCCCAATAAGAATATAGGGTCTCATAGCATAATAAGGTCAGATACACAATTTTTAAACGACTTCTGAACCAAAATTCATTCAATTTTGTTTTCCACTTTACATGATATTGATTAGTTACAAATGTACATAACTTTATGAAATACCTACCATATCTTTTAACGAATATTCAGTCAAAGATCTTTCAGCAATTTTTTTTATAATTGTCCTTAATATTTCTGTTGTGATTACATCATTACGCATACTACAAAGTTTTATTCAATATAAATAACATAATCACTTAGAGTGGAACTCAGCTCGTCTTTGATAATGGTTTATCTGGGAAGTTTTAATGATAGACTTGATGATAATATGAAGGCAATAAGGCGTCTGTTTTAGAGTTCCTTACCCAAAGAGACCCTATTTCTAAGCCTACGCTGTCCGTCCGTCCGTCTGTCCGTCAATGAGCTCTATCTCATTAACCGTAATAGGTAGACACTTAAAACATACATAGAGTATGTAGTTCAATTGCCATAAAAAGGATCCCCATACAAGAAAATAAAATATGTATATCAAATATGTATTGCGCGCAATTTACACAGCAACTCTTACAAAAACTACATGTATTCCAGACAAACAATATAGCAATTCTCACAAAAATTGCTTTGTCGACATATATTCCAGGCAAAATGCTTCCCAGTCGGACATAAAATGTTCCTTACGGGTTTAAGCTGCATTTTGTTAACAAGTTTGATAAAGTGCATTGAGACGAGCATCACGAAGCGCTTGGGTATTGAGTAGGGCACCCTTCACATGCGAGTCAGACACACACTTGACTATTTATTATTTATTTATTTATTTATTTATTATTATTATTTATTCTTTCATATTTCTGTCCTGTTTACATCATTACGAATACAAAAAGTTCTATAATCATCATTATATAAATACGGAAACACGTTTCTTTTGATAATTTTTACGCCTAAAGTATCTAATCGATTTTAATAAATATAAACCATTCAATATGTTTTAATTTGTAGATAAGCCCAATATTTTTATTTATTAAAATCTGTTAAATAGTTTTACGTAAAAACAATTAAAAGTTTTCACAAATACAACTATAAGAAAGACATACACACCTACACTCTTCACAAACAGATGATCTTCATCTCTCTCTCTCTCTCTCTCTCTCTTTCTCGCACTCTCTCAGAAATTTTCTCTGGTCGATCCTAGTATAATATAATACTAAAACATAATCTTTTAGAATGGAATTTTGCTCTTCTTTGGTTTGTCTGAGAAATTGTGGTGACTGCCTTGCTGATAATATGAAAGCAATGTATAGTCTTAAAATGTTTTTATAAATTTGGAACTTTTTAATATAAAAAACTGTCATCTCAACATCAGGTCGGATACTTACGCTACTACCTTGCCCTTTTTTTTTGCAGTCAGAGTTAGGAAACTCGACTCTAACCAGATATGTCAGTAGAGGGACACCACAGGGCGGGGAAATCTCTCCACTGCTGTGGCTGTTAGTCATAGAAAACATTCTCAAAGTTTTAGAGGAGACAGGGGCAAGGGTAGTCGCCTATGCGGACGACGTTGTGATCATGGTATCAGGGATGTTTCCTAGTGTGATAAGCAACATCATGCAGGGAGCTCTGGGGAGACTGTTAAAATGGGCCACAGGATGTGGTCTAAACGTTAACCCAAGCAAGACGGAACTGATGCTTTTCACAACGAAAACCAAAATACCGACTTTCCCCCTTCCTCTTCTGAATGGACAACAGCTTCATCTTTCCATCAAGGCCAAGTACCTGGGAGTTATGCTGGACGCAAAACTCAATTGGAAATCCAATATAGAGCTACGGGCTAGGAAAGCCTCTGTGGCCTATTACTCTTGCAGAAGATTGCTTGGCAAGAGATGGGGCCTACGCCCTAAAATAACAGCATGGATGTACACAGCGATAGTGCGTCCGATTCTTACATATGGGGCAATTGTTTGGTGGCCAGCTCTAGGAAAGAGCTACATAGTGCACAAACTTAGCGGGGTGCAGAGGTCGGCATGTGTAGGAATCACAGGAGCCATGCGCACGTGCCCTACGGCAGCACTCAATGTGCTGCTATATCTTCTCCCAATTGACCTCCATATCAAAAACATGGTCTGCAACAGCGCGGTAAGGTTAAAAGAAACCGGATGCTGGGCAGAACGACCATATGGACATAGCAATATACTAGGAATGGTTAACAATCCTATGTTCAAGAAAACAACAGACTATATAGTGGCGCAGGGGACAAGGTTTTCTGGTAAAGAACCAGGGGCTTGGTGCTCAAGACCGTCCATACGTGGTGAGGAGCCACATCCTGCTCGAGGTGTCCCTGCTGTTTACAGAATATGGCGGATCTAGAGAGGTAAACTCGATAAAATCCGCAATCCCGGGTGTATAACAACCGTGCCCATGGGATGAATGGCACTGCGTGAGTGTGTCTGATAACGGTGGACTCCGGATACCTGGCGACCTCCGGTTTAAACTTTAGCCTTGCCGGGGTACAGGGAGCTATGCCCCGGTGGACCTACTCTCCCCTACACTCGTGGGACCAAAAATGAATAATAATTTAAAAAAACAATGTGTAAACATCTTAACAGATGACGAAGTGGAGCTAGGTATGAGCTCTGAGGACGAGTTACTGGCCTCGAGCCAGGAACTAGTCACCGCTGACAGCGGGCAGGCTGTGGCGTCAACAACAGCAGCAACAACTACGTTGGTGGCTATCGGAAATAGCGCAAAACCGACAGAATCGGCAAGTAACAGTGCACCAAGGCCGAGGAAAGGCAAGTCGGAAGCGATGGTCAGGAAGAACCTGTACCAAAAAGCCCTCTTCATCTTATGCAAAAAAGCCAAAAATGAGGAGAGTGGGACGGTACATGAGTTCGACCAAGCTGACAAGGTGAAATACCAGGCCGTGGTGGACAAGTACGTGGAGTACATGTCCACTCACGTGAAACCTATAAAAGCGACTAAACGTAATCGCTCTCAGGATGAGACCACTACAAATACTCGTAAGAGTAAAGTTGCTAAAACAACCAACGAAAAAGGTCCCTCCACAAGCGCCAAGATGCTTTTTAGCGACGTTGCTCGGGATGAGCTGACGGTGGCACTTGTTGACGAAGTCACCAACGGCGGTAAGAAGGTGTTGGAGAAATGGGGGGAGATTGAACCCAGGTTAACAGAGCTGGTGATGGAACACATTCTCTCTGATCTGTGTTCATCTCCACCAGGATTCGACTCTTCTGTGGTTCTCCGCGGCTGCAGGGTGATCAAGTGCGACGATCGCCCGTCCTTGGAGTTTCTGGGCAATTGCATTGCTAAAATAAGCAATGCTTGGGAGGGCTTAATGCTTAAGCTTATCCCAGCTCGGGACATCCCAAGGCGGCCGAGAGCTCGCATTTGGTTGCCTGTTATGAAGGTGGAGCACTGCAAGGTGCTACAGCTTCTGCAGCGGCAGAACCCTACCATGCCTATGAATGACTGGATTGTCATCAAAGATGAAGGTCAACAAAAGAGCAGCATGTCTCTGCTCCTCTCCATAAACGAAGATTCTGTTAAGGAGTTGGAGAAAACTGACCACAAAATGCGGTTTGGCGTGAGGTACGCCAAACTAAAAATATTCCGGTCATCAGAAGAAGAATCAGATGAGTTGCAGGTTGCAAACAAGCTGATGGATGACCTTACGCTTCAGGACGAAGCAACAAGCACCCCAAAGAAACCAACTATCGATGCTGAAGGTCGTGCAGATTAACCTAAAGCATTCCAAGAATGCCTCGGATAATCTTGCCATCTTCCTAGGCGATGAGGACGTTGACATATGCATCGTCCAAGAGCCTTGGGTCAGAGGCACTGACATTCTGGGGCTCAGAAACAAAAACTACAAGATACTATACGCTAAGGTATGTGACAAGCCAAGAACATGTATTTTAGTCAAAAACAATGTAAATTCTTTCCTTTGTCCTCAATTCTGCACAGGTGATTTGACAACCGTTAAAATCGAAGTGAGGAGAAAGCCATGTTTATAGCATCGGTGTACATGGCGCACAACAAAGAGGCGCCTCCGGATGAGGTTGCGCAGTTGACCACCAGTGCGAAAGCCAGCAACACTCCCCTACTTCTAGGATGCGACGCCAATGCACGCCATACGCTATGGGGAAGCACCGAGGATAACGAAAGGGGTGAGTCGCTTTTAATTTTATTAGTAGTTCCAGTCTGCTAGTTTGCAATAGAGGAAATACTCCAACCTTCACATTCCCTAGTACAGAAGGCTTCCCGGGGTGGGAAGAGGTACTAGATATAACTCTTCTGTCCGAAAATTCAGAGGTTCAGGTTGAAAACTGGAGAGTTTCCAACAAAAGATCTTTCTCGGATCACAGTTGGCTACTCTACAATCTGAATTTGAAGACAACGGATTCTGTTCCATTTAGAAACCCACGCAATATAAAATGGGATGTTTTTACAAGGGTAGCTAAATCGAAAATGAATACCTTTACATGCTCAAACATTGACTCCAAGGACGAAATTGAAAGGAGGGTTAAATATCTTGAGGAAGCTTTCAGCAAAGCGTATAAGATATCCTGTCCAATTAGAAGGAGCCATAAAAGTTTCCCACAGTGCTGGAACGCAGAGCTCTCGAAACTCAGAGAGAAAACGAGAAAGCTCTTCAATCAGTGTTACATGGATTACAACTGGCAAGTCTACAAAGACTGTCTCAAGACTTACAAAAAAGCCATCAGGAACGCCAAAAATAATGGTTGAAGGAATTTTGTGAGTCGATCGAGTCTACTTCTGTCTCAGCAAGATTAGGAAAAGTTCTGGCCAAGGAACGGGTAAATCCCTCTTTCTTGAAAAAGGAAGACGGAACATGGACGGAATCATCTGCTGAGACACTTGATCTCCTACTAAAAACACATTTCCCCGACTGTAAAGATACGACAACTGATTCGGAAATACCCGTACGGTTACGGCAAACTTCACGAGACGTTGACTCGATCTTCACAGAGGACAAGATCACACACTCAATCAATACATTTTCGCCCTATAAATCGCCTGGCATGGACGGAATTCTTCCGATAATGCTACAGAAGCTACGGGACAGGGTAGTGCCGTGGCCAATGTCGATTTTTAGGGCATGTATTGGTCTAAACCACATACCAATGAGTTGGAGAAGAGTCAAGGTAGTCTTCATACCAAAGGCTGGGAAAATTGGTCATGAGTCCGCAAAAGATTTCAGGCCAATCAGCCTAACATCGTTCCTCTTGAAGACGATGGAAAGGGTATTGGAGCTCCATCTTCGGTCCATTATTGATAAATTTCCCATCTCGACTTGCCAGCACGCATACCTCAAGGGCAGATCCACGGAAACGGCTCTACATGAGGTTGTCCGCACGGCAGAGAGGGCGATTTACTATAAACAATATTCTCTCGCAGATTTCTTAAATATAGAGGGTGCATTCAATAATGTTAGTACGCGTGCTATCCAGGATTCTCTAGCTAGGATTGGCGTAGAGGAAGACATTGGGGAATGGATAGTTAACATGCTTAAAACCAGAACAGTGCAGTCAGAGTTAGGAAACTCGACTCTAACCAAATATGTCAGTAGAGGGACACCACAGGGCGGGGTAATCTCTCCACTGCTGTGGCTGTTAGTCATAGATAACATTCTCAAAGTTTTAGAGGAGACAGGGGCAAGGGTAGTCGCCTATGCGGACGACGTTGTGATCATGGTATCAGGGATGTTTCCTAGTGTGATAAGCAACATCATGCAGGGAGCTCTGGGGAGACTGTTAAAATGGGCCACAGGATGTGGTCTAAACGTTAACCCAAGCAAGACGGAACTGATGCTTTTCACAATGAAAACCAAAATACCGACTTTCCCCCTTCCTCTTTTGAATGGACAACAGCTTCATCTTTCCAACAAGGCCAAGTACCTGGGAGTTATGCTGGACGCAAAACTCAATTGGAAATCCAATATAGAGCTACGGGCTAGGAAAGCCTCTGTGGCCTATTACCCTTGCAGAAGATTGCTTGGTAAGAGATGGGGCCTACGCCCTAAAATAACAGCATGGATGTACACAGCGATAGTGCGTCCGATTCTTACATATGGGGCAATTGTTTGGTGGCCAGCTCTAGGAAAGAGCTACATAGTGCACAAACTTAGCGGGGTGCAGAGGTCGGCATGTGTAGGAATCACAGGAGCCATGCGCACGTGCCCTACGGCAGCACTCAATGTGCTGCTATATCTTCTCCCAATCGACCTCCATATCAAAAACATGGTCTGCAACAGCGCGGTAAGGTTAAAAGAAACCGGCTGCTGGGCAGAACGACCATATGGACATAGCAATATACTAGGAGTGGTTAACAATCCTATGTTCAAGAAAACAACAGACTATACAGTGGCGCACAATAGCTTTGAGAGCGACTTCAAGGTAAAATTTCCTACCAGGATGGAATGGAAAGAGAACAACTTTCAGAGTGATTTTGACATTTCAATCTTCACGGATGGATCGAAGATGGAATGCGGTGTAGGAGCAGGGGTGCACTCACCACAAATAAGCTTGGACCACTCTTTCCGGCTACCCGACGAGGCCACAGTCTTTCAGGCGGAGGTCCTTGCCATTAGGGAAGCATGTCGGCTGGCCAAAAATAACGCACCGAAAGGTCGTAAGATAGCTATCTTCGTTGACAGCCAGGCGGCACTCAAAGCACTGCAATCCACCACTGTGAAGTCAAAGCTCGTTAAGGAATGCAGGTCGACGATGAGCGAGCTAAGTCGTCAAGCTGATATCACTCTCATATGGGTTCCCGGCCATAGGAACATAGAGGGGAATGAGAAGGCTGACGAATTGGCTCGCTCTGGTGCTTCTCTTGATGTATCGTTGGCGGAACAGGTCTCGATTCCCCTGGCGGTCGTCAAGAGTAGCAACTTCC
The DNA here is from genome assembly GCA_037043315.1 of Amiota communis. Classification (NCBI taxonomy): domain Eukaryota; kingdom Metazoa; phylum Arthropoda; class Insecta; order Diptera; family Drosophilidae; genus Amiota; species Amiota communis. The sequence continues at coordinate 577,794 of JBAMAV010001270.1, forward strand.
TGTTTTTCCGCCAGCTGGCTAACAGACGGTGGAAAGATCTTGAATCTTGCAGAGCGGCACGTGCTACCTGGCCCTGTTACAACGAAAATAGGTCTTTTAGACTCATTAACAGAAGACGCTCGGATACCGCAAGGCTCACAGCGGTTTTTACCCGTCACTGGTGTGTAGGTATGCACGCGGAGAGACTGGGTATTCCGTTTAGAAGCCATTGTAGGAGCTGCGGAAACGAAGAGGAAGAGGAGTCACTCACCCACTTTCTATGTCAATGCCCAGCCCTGGCAAAGACTAGAAATAAGTTTCTGGGCAAATACTGCATCGACAATCGGACTGTTCAGCCACATGTCCGGGTGATTTACTCAAATACCTAAATTCGACAGGTTGGATTTAGTAATACTGATTGCGTTCGGCGAGGAAGTGGTATCAAAACGGCACTCTAGTGCTAATTGTGGCTCGTAGTGGTTTATGCGAGCCAGCCACGGAAACCAACCAACCAACCTTGCCCTTTATATAAAAAATATCGCATGGAATGAAAATCGTCACTCTCATATTACATATGCAATGCTGATAAAGCACAAATAAGTTAAGGTGTATGTATCATGTGTGTAGGCAAGCATCGAATGAAATGAGAACAAGACAGCAAGAGAGGAGAATGAAGTGTTAAAGAGCTGGTTGGTTGGTTTCCGTGGCTGGCTCGCATAAACCACTACGAGCCACAATTAGCACTTGAGTGTCGTTTTGATACCACTTCCTCGCCGAACGCAATCAGTATTACTAAATCCAACCTGTCGAATTAAGGTATTTGAGCAAATCACCCGGACATGTGGCTGAACAGTCCGAGACATTGTCTATGAAATATTTGCCCAGAAACTTATTTCTAGTCTTTGCCAATGCTGGGCATTGACATAGAAAGTGGGTGAGTGACTCCTCTTCCTCTTCGTTTCCGCAGCTCCTACAATGGCTTCTAAACGGAATACCCAGTCTCTCCGCGTGCATACCCACACACCAGTGACCGGTAAAAACCGCTGTGAGCCTTGCGGTATCCGAGCGTCTTCTGTTAATGAGTCTAAAAGACCTATTTTCGTTGTAACAAGGCCAGGTAGCACGTGCCGCTCTGCAAGATTCAAGATCTTTCCACCGTCTGTTAGCCAGCTGGCGGAAAAACAGGAAGTTGCTTCTCTTGACGACCGCCAGGGGAATCGAGACCTGTTCCGCCAACGATACATCAAGAGAAGCACCAGAACGCGCCAATTCGTCAACCTTCTCATTCCCCTCTATGTTCCTATGGCCGGGAACCCATAAGAGAGTGATATCAGCTTGACGACTTAGCTCGCTCATCGTTGACCTGCATTCCTTAACGAGCTTTGACTTCACAGTGGTGGATTGCAGTGCTTTGAGTGCCGCCTGGCTGTCAACGAAGATAGCTATCTTACGACCTTTCGGTGCGTTATTTTTGGCCAGCCGACATGCTTCCCTAATGGCAAGGACCTCCGCCTGAAAGACTGTGGCCTCGTTGGGTAGCCGGAAAGAGTGGTCCAAGCTTATTTGTGGTGAGTGCACCCCTGCTCCTACACCGCATTCCATCTTCGATCCATCCGTGAAGATTGAAATGTCAAAATCACTCTGAAAGTTGTTCTCTTTCCATTCCATCCTGGTAGGAAATTTTACCTTGAAGTCGCTCTCAAAGCTATTGTGCGCCACTGTATAGTCTGTTGTTTTCTTGAACATAGGATTGTTAACCACTCCTAGTATATTGCTATGTCCATATGGCCGTTCTGCCCAGCAGCCGGTTTCTTTTAACCTTACCGCGCTGTTGCAGACCATGTTTTTGATATGGAGGTCGATTGGGAGAAGATATAGCAGCACATTGAGTGCTGCCGTAGGGCACGTGCGCATGGCTCCTGTGATTCCTACACATGCCGACCTCTGCACCCCGCTAAGTTTGTGCACTATGTAGCTCTTTCCTAGAGCTGGCCACCAAACAATTGCCCCATATGTAAGAATCGGACGCACTATCGCTGTGTACATCCATGCTGTTATTTTAGGGCGTAGGCCCCATCTCTTACCAAGCAATCTTCTGCAAGGGTAATAGGCCACAGAGGCTTTCCTAGCCCGTAGCTCTATATTGGATTTCCAATTGAGTTTTGCGTCCAGCATAACTCCCAGGTACTTGGCCTTGTTGGAAAGATGAAGCTGTTGTCCATTCAGAAGAGGAAGGGGGAAAGTCGGTATTTTGGTTTTCATTGTGAAAAGCATCAGTTCCGTCTTGCTTGGGTTAACGTTTAGACCACATCCTGTGGCCCATTTTAACAGTCTCCCCAGAGCTCCCTGCATGATGTTGCTTATCACACTAGGAAACATCCCTGATACCATGATCACAACGTCGTCCGCATAGGCGACTACCCTTGCCCCTGTCTCCTCTAAAACTTTGAGAATGTTATCTATGACTAACAGCCACAGCAGTGGAGAGATTACCCCGCCCTGTGGTGTCCCTCTACTGACATATTTGGTTAGAGTCGAGTTTCCTAACTCTGACTGCACTGTTCTGGTTTTAAGCATGTTAACTATCCATTCCCCAATGTCTTCCTCTACGCCAATCCTAGCTAGAGAATCCTGGATAGCACGCGTACTAACATTATTGAATGCACCCTCTATATTTAAGAAATCTGCGAGAGAATATTGTTTATAGTAAATCGCCCTCTCTGCCGTGCGGACAACCTCATGTAGAGCCGTTTCCGTGGATCTGCCCTTGAGGTATGCGTGCTGGCAAGTCGAGATGGGAAATTTATCAATAATGGACCGAAGATGGAGCTCCAATACCCTTTCCATCGTCTTCAAGAGGAACGATGTTAGGCTGATTGGCCTGAAATCTTTTGCGGACTCATGACCAATTTTCCCAGCCTTTGGTATGAAGACTACCTTGACTCTTCTCCAACTCATTGGTATGTGGTTTAGACCAATACATGCCCTAAAAATCGACATTGGCCACGGCACTACCCTGTCCCGTAGCTTCTGTAGCATTATCGGAAGAATTCCGTCCATGCCAGGCGATTTATAGGGCGAAAATGTATTGATTGAGTGTGTGATCTTGTCCTCTGTGAAGATCGAGTCAACGTCTCGTGAAGTTTGCCGTAACCGTACGGGTATTTCCGAATCAGTTGTCGTATCTTTACAGTCGGGGAAATGTGTTTTTAGTAGGAGATCAAGTGTCTCAGCAGATGATTCCGTCCATGTTCCGTCTTCCTTTTTCAAGAAAGAGGGATTTACCCGTTCCTTGGCCAGAACTTTTCCTAATCTTGCTGAGACAGAAGTAGACTCGATCGACTCACAAAATTCCTTCAACCATTATTTTTGGCGTTCCTGATGGCTTTTTTGTAAGTCTTGAGACAGTCTTTGTAGACTTGCCAGTTGTAATCCATGTAACACTGATTGAAGAGCTTTCTCGTTTTCTCTCTGAGTTTCGAGAGCTCTGCGTTCCAGCACTGTGGGAAACTTTTATGGCTCCTTCTAATTGGACAGGATATCTTATACGCTTTGCTGAAAGCTTCCTCAAGATATTTAACCCTCCTTTCAATTTCGTCCTTGGAGTCAATGTTTGAGCATGTAAAGGTATTCATTTTCGATTTAGCTACCCTTGTAAAAACATCCCATTTTATATTGCGTGGGTTTCTAAATGGAACAGAATCCGTTGTCTTCAAATTCAGATTGTAGAGTAGCCAACTGTGATCCGAGAAAGATCTTTTGTTGGAAACTCTCCAGTTTTCAACCTGAACCTCTGAATTTTCGGACAGAAGAGTTATATCTAGTACCTCTTCCCACCCCGGGAAGCCTTCTGTACTAGGGAATGTGAAGGTTGGAGTATTTCCTCTATTGCAAACTAGCAGACTGGAACTACTAATAAAATTAAAAAGCGACTCACCCTTTTCGTTATCCTCGGTACTTCCCCATAGCGTATGGCGTGCATTGGCGTCGCATCCTAGAAGTAGGGGAGTGTTGCTGGCTTTCGCACTGGCGGTCAACTGCGCAACCTCATCCGGAGGCGCCTCTTTGTTGTGCGCCATGTACACCGATGCTATAAACATGGCTTTCTCCTCACTTCGATTTTAACGGTTGTCAAATCACCTGTGCAGAATTGAGGACAAAGGAAAGAATTTACATTGTTTTTGACTAAAATACATCTTCTTGGCTTGTCACATACCTTAGCGTATAGTATCTTGTAGTTTTTGATTCTGAGCCCCAGAATGTCAGTGCCTCTGACCCAAGGCTCTTGGACGATGCATATGTCAACGTCCTCCTCGCCTAGGAAGACGGCAAGATTATCCGAGGCATTCTTGGAATGCTTTAGGTTAATCTGCACGACCTTCAGCATCGATAGTTGGTTTCTTTGGGGTGCTTGTTGCTTCGTCCTGAAGCGTAAGGTCATCCATCAGCTTGTTTGCAACCTGCAACTCATCTGATTCTTCTTCTGATGACCGGAATATTTTTAGTTTGGCGTACCTCACGCCAAACCGCATTTTGTGGTCAGTTTTCTCCAACTCCTTAACAGAATCTTCGTTTATGGAGAGGAGCAGAGACATGCTGCTCTTTTGTTGACCTTCATCTTTGATGACAATCCAGTCATTCATAGGCATGGTAGGGTTCTGCCGCTGCAGAAGCTGTAGCACCCTGCAGTGCTCCACCTTCATAACAGGCAACCAAATGCGAGCTCTCGGCCGCCTTGGGATGTCCCGAGCTGGGATAAGCTTAAGCATTAAGCCCTCCCAAGCATTGCTTATTTTAGCAATGTAATTGCCCAGAAACTCCAAGGACAGGCGATCGTCGCACTTGATGAACGCAGATCAGAGAGAATGTGTTCCATCACCAGCTCTGTTAACCTGGGTTCAATCTCCCCCCATTTCTCCAACACCTTCTTACCGCCGTTGGTGACTTCGTCAACAAGTGCCACCGTCAGCTCATCCCGAGCAACGTTGCTAAAAAGCATCTTGGCGCTTGTGGAGGGACCTTTTTCGTTGGTTGTTTTAGCAACTTTACTCTTACGAGTATTTGTAGTGGTCTCATCCTGAGAGCGATTACGTTTAGTCGCTTTTATAGGTTTCACGTGAGTGGACATGTACTCCACGTACTTGTCCACCACGGCCTGGTATTTCACCTTGTCAGCTTGGTCGAACTCATGTACCGTCCCACTCTCCTCATTTTTGGCTATCTTGCCTTAGATGAAGAGGGCTTTTTGGTACAGGTTCTTCCTGACCATCGCTTCCGACTTGCCTTTCCTCGGCCTTGGTGCACTGTTACTTGCCGATTCTGTCGGTTTTACGCTATTTCCGATAGCCACCGACGTAGTTGTTGCTGCTGTTGTTGACGCCACAGCCTGCCCGCTGTCAGCGGTGACTAGTTCCTGGCTCGAGGCCAGTAACTCGTCCTCAGAGCTCATACCTAGCTCCACTTCGTCATCTGTTAAGATGTTTACACATTGTTTTTTTAAATTATTATTCATTTTTGGTCCCACGAGTGTAGGGGAGAGTAGGTCCACCGGGGCATAGCCCCCTGTACCCCGGCAAGGCTAAAGTTTAAACCGGAGGTCGCCAGGTATCCGGAGTCCACCGTTATCAGACACACTCACGCAGTGCCATTCATCCCATGGGCACGGTTGTTATACACCCGGGATTGCGGATTTTATCGAGTTTACCTCTCTAGATCCGCCATATTCTGTAAACAGCAGGGACACCTCGAGCAGGATGTGGCTCCTCACCACGTATGGACGGTCTTGAGCACCAAGCCCCTGGTTCTTTACCAGAAAACCTTGTCCCCTGCGCCACTATATAGTCTGTTGTTTTCTTGAACATAGGATTGTTAACCACTCCTAGTATATTGCTATGTCCATATGGTCGTTCTGCCCAGCATCAGGTTTCTTTTAACCTTACCGCGCTGTTGCAGACCATGTTTTTGATATGGAGGTCAATTGGGAGAAGATATAGCAGCACATTGAGTGCTGCCGTAGGGCACGTGCGCATGGCTCCTGTGATTCCTACACATGCCGACCTCTGCACCCCGCTAAGTTTGTGCACTATGTAGCTCTTTCCTAGAGCTGGCCACCAAACAATTGCCCCATATGTAAGAATCGGACGCACTATCGCTGTGTACATCCATGCTGTTATTTTAGGGCGTAGGCCCCATCTCTTGCCAAGCAATCTTCTGCAAGAGTAATAGGCCACAGAGGCTTTCCTAGCCCGTAGCTCTATATTGGATTTCCAATTGAGTTTTGCGTCCAGCATAACTCCCAGGTACTTGGCCTTGTTGGAAAGATGAAGCTGTTGTCCATTCAGAAGAGGAAGGGGGAAAGTCGGTATTTTGGTTTTCATTGTGAAAAGCATCAGTTCCGTCTTGCTTGGGTTAACGTTTAGACCACATCCTGTGGCCCATTTTAACAGTCTCCCCAGAGCTCCCTGCATGATGTTGCTTATCACACTAGGAAACATCCCTGATACCATGATCACAACGTCGTCCGCATAGGCGACTACCCTTGCCCCTGTCTCCTCTAAAACTTTGAGAATGTTATCTATGACTAACAGCCACAGCAGTGGAGAGATTACCCCGCCCTGTGGTGTCCCTCTACTGACATATTTGGTTAGAGTCGAGTTTCCTAACTCTGACTGCACTGTTCTGGTTTTAAGCATGTTAACTATCCATTCCCCAATGTCTTCCTCTACGCCAATCCTAGCTAGAGAATCCTGGATAGCACGCGTACTAACATTATTGAATGCACCCTCTATATTTAAGAAAGCTGCGAGAGAATATTGTTTATAGTAAATCGCCCTCTCTGCCGTGCGGACAACCTCATGTAGAGCCGTTTCCGTGGATCTGCCCTTGAGGTATGCGTGCTGGCAAGTCGAGATGGGAAATTTATCAATAATGGACCGAAGATGGAGCTCCAATACCCTTTCCATCGTCTTCAAGAGGAACGATGTTAGGCTGATTGGCCTGAAATCTTTTGCGGACTCATGACCAATTTTCCCAGCCTTTGGTATGAAGACTACCTTGACTCTTCTCCAACTCATTGGTATGTGGTTTAGACCAATACATGCCCTAAAAATCGACATTGGCCACGGCACTACCCTGTCCCGTAGCTTCTGTAGCATTATCGGAAGAATTCCGTCCATGCCAGGCGATTTATAGGGCGAAAATGTATTGATTGAGTGTGTGATCTTGTCCTCTGTGAAGATCGAGTCAACGTCTCGTGAAGTTTGCCGTAACCGTACGGGTATTTCCGAATCAGTTGTCGTATCTTTACAGTCGGGGAAATGTGTTTTTAGTAGGAGATCAAGTGTCTCAGCAGATGATTCCGTCCATGTTCCGTCTTCCTTTTTCAAGAAAGAGGGATTTACCCGTTCCTTGGCCAGAACTTTTCCTAATCTTGCTGAGACAGAAGTAGACTCGATCGACTCACAAAATTCCTTCAACCATTATTTTTGGCGTTCCTGATGGCTTTTTTGTAAGTCTTGAGACAGTCTTTGTAGACTTGCCAGTTGTAATCCATGTAACACTGATTGAAGAGCTTTCTCGTTTTCTCTCTGAGTTTCGAGAGCTCTGCGTTCCAGCACTGTGGGAAACTTTTATGGCTCCTTCTAATTGGACAGGATATCTTATACGCTTTGCTGAAAGCTTCCTCAAGATATTTAACCCTCCTTTCAATTTCGTCCTTGGAGTCAATGTTTGAGCATGTAAAGGTATTCATTTTCGATTTAGCTACCCTTGTAAAAACATCCCATTTTATATTGCGTGGGTTTCTAAATGGAACAGAATCCGTTGTCTTCAAATTCAGATTGTAGAGTAGCCAACTGTGATCCGAGAAAGATCTTTTGTTGGAAACTCTCCAGTTTTCAACCTGAACCTCTGAATTTTCGGACAGAAGAGTTATATCTAGTACCTCTTCCCACCCCGGGAAGCCTTCTGTACTAGGGAATGTGAAGGTTGGAGTATTTCCTCTATTGCAAACTAGCAGACTGGAACTACTAATAAAATTAAAAGCGACTCACCCCTTTCGTTATCCTCGGTGCTTCCCCATAGCGTATGGCGTGCATTGGCGTCGCATCCTAGAAGTAGGGGAGTGTTGCTGGCTTTCGCACTGGTGGTCAACTGCGCAACCTCATCCGGAGGCGCCTCTTTGTTGTGCGCCATGTACACCGATGCTATAAACATGGCTTTCTCCTCACTTCGATTCTAACGGTTGTCAAATCACCTGTGCAAAATTGAGGACAAAGGAAAGAATTTACATTGTTTTTGACTAAAATACTTGTTCTTGGCTTGTCACATACCTTAGCGTATAGTATCTTGTAGTTTTTGTTTCTGAGCCCCAGAATGTCAGTGCTTCTGACCCAAGGCTGTTGGACGATGCATATGTCAACGTTGTTGACACAGCCTGCCCGCTGTCAGCGGTGACTAGTTCCTGGCTCGAGGCCGGTAACTCGTCCTCAGAGCTCATACCTAGCTCCACTTCGTCATCTGTTAAGATGTTTACACATTGTTTTTTAAAATTATGGTTCATTTTTGGTCCCACGAGTGTAGGGGAGAGTAGGTCCACCGGTGCATAGCCCCCTGTACCCCGGCAAGGCTAAAGTTTAAACCGGAGGTCGCCAGGTATGCGGAGTCCACCGTTATCAGACACACTCACGCAGTGCCATTCATCCCATGGGCACGGTTGTTATACACCCGGGATTGCGGATTTTATCGAGTTTACCTCTCTAGATCCGCCATTATCTGTAAACAGCAGGGACACCTCGAGCAGGATGTGGCTCCTCACCACGTATGGACGGTCTTGAGCACCAAGCCCCTGGTTCTTTACCAGAAAACCTTGTCCCCTAAAGAGCTGGTAAAGCAGAAATAAGTTAAGGTGTATGTGTGAGTATGTGTATAGGAAAGCATCGAAAGGAAGGAATACAAGAGAGGAGAATATAGTAGTAAAGCAGAAATAAGTAGTGTCCGACCGAAACAGGATTTTCAGCCGAAACCGAAAACAACCTTCGGTACTGGTCGCAGTTTCGGGCGAAACCGTAACCGAAACTTATAAAACATATTAAATTGAATATTAAAATTTTTATAGCATGTTATACTCTAGTGTACTTTTTACACATACTACTTATATAGAGAGAGTTAAGTCGTGTTAAATGAAATAAAGAAGGCCTGCGAGGACTTTCCCCAGAAAAACTGAAGGGTAATTTCGGTAGGTATTACGTACTTAGTAAGAGGAAATTATTTGAAAAATCTCATCACGAAAATTTAATGATAATAATAATAATCTGATACTACAATATTGAACTTCTAAGGAAAGATATCTATATATATGTTAGATTAGTTCGATTGCAACAAATATGGTAGTCGTATTTGTAGAACGTACAATAAAATATTACAAACATTATACTATTAATAATATTGAAAATGTTTATATAAAGAAAATATTCAAAATTCCTTTCAAAAAACCAAAAGAACACAAAAAAAAAAGTGAGTAACAGAAACAAATAAGCGTGAAATTACTTTTTAAATATTGCAATTTATTGTTTGATTGATAGAAAACAGAAAACATTTGCTGCTCATCAAACAATTTGATTTGATTAATCAATCAAATGATAAATCATTGCAAAATTTATTGTTGTTATTCATAATGTTGTTGGTAGTTCACAGATACTTAATACTAATCTGCATAATTTAAAAGCCAAAAAGGCATCATGATGATGATGATGACAGTTATGAATGTGTTGGGCATAACTACATAGAATAATTCAATGTTATTTACTGTAATAAATCATCATCAAAATTTTATGAAAAATTCTAATGAAAATCAATTTTTAAATAGAAAACACTGAAATGTGAATAATATAGAAAATATCAGAAGGAAAATATTTCATTTTTATTTTAATTTTTTGTGTTTATAAAAAACTACGTGTTTTAACAGAAATTAATTTAATTTTGTAAATATTTTTTATTTATTTATTTTTACAATGAATTTATTTATATTTCTTAAAAAATTGTTTTTCATTTTATTGCAATTTTATATTTGCAACTGTCACCAAACCACGCAAATTTGTGCCACATTTTTGTTGCAGTTCAATTGAATTGCGTGTGTGCGAGCGTGCGTGTGTTTGTTCGTTACTTTGTTTTATAGTTAGTTGATGTCCGATTTATAGATACAATGTAAAGCAAATACTATTTTAAGCATTAAAGTAGACCATATGCATATATTGTTCATCGATTATTTTCAATGATATTTATAGTTATGCCATTGTATACATTGCGTATTGGTGGCTATTTTGGTCATTCACACTGCGTTAGATCAGACAATGTGTCTGACATTTTTGGTTCAAAATTTTTTCAATTCTAATGTTTCCAATGCTTGATGAAAAACAAAATTTGAAGAGAGCATATATATTAAAGCATTACTTATACCTATGGTGATTGTAAAAACTATATGTGTGCTTAAAAAAAAAGACTAAAAAATTAAAAAGGAGAATAAGAATTTTTCTGTTCAATTTCGTGCAATTTTTATTCATATGTCACACAACTGCAATCGCTTGCATTCATCTTATTGTATCATTCTATCTTTTCACATTCTCTTTCAGTATCTCTTCTTGTGTCCCATTTATCTAAAGTTGTTGTTTTGTTCGTTCTCATTGTTATTGTCATGTCATATTTTGTTTTTATCATTCTTATTATTGTTGTTTTTGTTGTTGTTGTTGTTGTTGCTTATGTCATTTTTATTGTTTCTGTTATTTGTCGTTACAATAAAAATGCATTTTATGTAGGTCCACATCTACGCATTTATTATCCTTGAGAGCTTTAAACAAGCTGATTTTCTCAGATTCTCTGTTTGCATATTTTACTACTTGTTGTTTTTTTGATGGCATTTTTGTCAACAAAATTATTGTTCAACAATTTTCATTAAAATTATTATTGTATAAATAAATATTACTTCAGCACACATGTGCTTTACATATACTATCATACGAGTACATAGTGAAATATTAAATATGATAATATGATTTTTTTAAACCATTTATTATTGTATTTCTTGTTTTTTCTCTGTATTAAAAAGATATAAAATTAACAACGTTAATGAGTTGGAATTTTGTAAATATGTTTTTATTTATTTATTTATTTATTAAAATTAATAATAATACACTCATATACTAAACTAGCGGACGTGTCGTGCTTTGCTACGCTTCCGACGTGATGTAAGTGAAAAATCAGACGAATCAAATATTAATATTGACATAATTTCCTGCTATATTTGTCAAAGGCGACTTGGTTGGTAATGCCAATCGTCGCCGCCGATCAACGTAAGATAATAAAAATTAAAAAATTGGTATCACCATTCACTTCTCATTATTGTAGAAGCAATTCAACTCAATATCATTTCAAAACAAATTATGTTCACATTAGTATTGTGTGGTGCAAACAGCTGATTTGTATGGTAGCTATATATTCAAGTGGTCGCTTCAGAAGGACTGTTTTTATTAAGATAACAAAAGATTTTATAAGAAATTTGAAAAACAATGAAAAAAGACACATGAGTATTAATTAATAATATCCCTCAATCAAACGGGATGTACAGATCTATAAGTTTTATATGCAAAGTAAAAAACTGTCTATATCTTCAAAACTATGCCACCTACCGCATCGGTGGCTTAGCTTATAACCATCCACTTGACCCAATAAGTACAACCAAAAAAATGTCACCAAAAGCGGTCCAGCCGTTCTCGAGTTTGGCGCTTACCAACACTTTTAGCGATTCATTTTTATATATATACAGATAGAGAAGAGATAATACTACAGGGTTTTCCAATAAGAGGTGTTATTTTGATATGCATAGAAAAATGACATTTTTTGAGATAAATGGTCGGATGTTTATTTCACCACCACGACCACGCTTACGGGACCATATCATTTTCATGAAATTTTCCATAACCAAATCGCAAAGTAGCTGCCCTATGTACTCAATAGCCTCACGAATTCCATCTTTGAGGTCTTGAATCGAAGCTGGGCTGTTGGCGTAGACCTTATCTTTTAAGTTGCCCCAAAGGAAGAAGTTGCAAGGTGTCGGTGGCCAATTGTGATCACCTCTTCGAGAGATAACACGATGCTTGTTCACGTAGCCATCGAGGTGGAAATGGGCCTCATCAGTCAAGATGACTTTTCGATGGAATCCCGGATCATTTCATTTCAAGGACCCAATCAGTAAAGACACGACGTTGTTGATGATCGACCGCCATGAGTTCTTGTGTTAACTGAACTTAAGACCCAAGTCTTTATGCAAAATACGGTGTAATGACGTTTGTGGAATGGCCAATGCCAAAGAACGATGAGGAATGGACAAACCTGGGTTTTCTTCAACACTTTGGGCTACAGCAGCACTATTCTCAGTTATTCTTGAGCGACATGCACGGGTTTTATTCTTCACATCACTAACTTGTCCCAACAGGTCGAATTTTTCCACCTATTTCTGTATTACTGTCCGACAAAAATATTTTAGTTTTACGAACCGTCTCTGCCAAATTTTCACCATTTTTATAGTGATGAATTTTAATAATTTCAATGCGTTGTTGAAGCGTGTATCGTTCCATTTTTATTAATGGCGTAGTTTCTACTTGTCAAATGTAAAAATTGACACCTTCAAAAGTGACATCTACCGAAATTGCAGGCTATTCAAAATAACACCTCTTATAACTAATTATATAATTATTAGAGCACTAGCTTCGAGGCCTTCAGCTCTACTTTAAAAATTATATTATTATACATTATTATACATTTTTTTTTTTTTTTGTTTTTTATCTGATCAAGTAAATTTAATGTTTTTATAAAATTATACATTTTCTCTATATTAACAGATGAGACTATTGATAAGTATGTTGAAGGTAATAAGTCTGGGAAATGGCCTTTCCTGATACTCCCCATTATAGGGCAAGTATCCAGTATGTAGATGGTCGATAAAATGTTTATATATATATGTATGTACATCCAGTTTGATTGAGGAATATTATTAATTGATACTCATGTGTCTTTTTTCATAGTTTTTCAAATTTCTTATAAAATCTTTTGTTATCTTAATAAAAACAGTCCTTCTGAAGCGACCACTTGAATATATAGCTACCATACAAATCAGCTGTTTGCACCACACAATACTAATGTGAACATAATTTGTTTTGAATTAATTTGGAGTTGAATTGCTTCTATCGAATGAGAAGTGAATGGAGGATTTGGTGATACCAATTTTTTAATTTCTATTATCTTACGTTGATTGGCGGCGACGATTGGCATTACACATACAGAATATATAGTAACATTACACGAGATCTCTATGATGAGTTACAATTATGTAGAACGCGTACCAGGCCTCCAGCCTTCTTTCAATCTTTTTTAGGGTTCCGGTTTTCTTTTTCTTCAACAGAAGCCCTCAACAATTATACCATTCACCAATCACTAAATGTGCAATTAGACTAACGACATTATCTTGTGAATCGTTTGTTCTATACTTGTTCTTCTACTTTTCAACTTCGTCAAGTACACAAGTTGAAATGTATGAAATCATATGAAGGGAGCAACAAACAAATGATTCATAAGATAACGTTGTTTGTCTTGTTGCACCTTAAGATTTGATTTGTCGTAATAATATTAATCTTTTCTTGTATGTATTCTGTTTTAAATATAAATTTTTTATAAGATCAGATGTTCAATCAAAGACTTGGTACTAAAAGATGCTCTCTGCATTACATTAATAATTTAAATTTATTTTAAGTGACAATTAGTCATTTAAATTTGTATTAATACCAAACACTTTTATGTACTTATTGAATGTATTTAAATTATCATCGGTAAAACTAAAAAAATAATTGTATCTTTGTGTTTTGGCAAAATTTGAAACACATATGTTGTTATTTGTATTGAAGCCTTTGGCCGTTTACTGTGTCGAGGCTTCTTGGCCAAAAATAAAAACACATAACGAGCCAAGAGAATATGCTTAAATTTTAATAACAATTGGCAATGACAACAATAATGTGTTTTCAAATATTTTCAGTTTGTCAAATATAATATTCAATACTTTCTCTTTTCACTGTGAATATCTAATAACTTTAATTTGATTTTTGCATCATTTGAATAAAAACAATAGTTGCTTATAAAGTTAACATGACTTTATTTTCTATGAATATTGACCTCATCATATTCGTCTATCTTTCTTTATTTCAGTGTAAACTAGTTCCTTAGCTTTTGAGTTAGAAAACTGAAATTATTAACGAACATCATCAAATACTCTTATTTGAATTAAAATCAATAACAATAGCAAAGGCTCCAAGCAATCAGCGCACCAACAAGAATTACAATTCTTACATTTAACTATTAGCTTTTAAGTGCAAGTAGCGAGTTCGATAAATTCCATAAGCAAAAGCCCGTTATACTACTTGAAAAACAAATACTGACATAAACAGATGCATGTCAACTAGAACACTGACAAGCTCAGTCGCAAGTCGGACTTTACTCTCATAGCAATTCAAATCATCTAAATGCTGGTCCAACCGAAATATCCCTTATATATTGCATTTAACTGAAATTTATATTCTTTTGCTCTCTGTTAGAGATGAGCTAAACAGTGACACAGTTATTCAAAACAGTGATTTGAATCACAGTCATTTGAAGGGAGAGACACAGTTTACTTTGTTTAAACTGTGTTTGGTAATCACAGTTTAGGGTGCAACTGAATCAAAGTGAGTCACAATCAATCAAGTAAACTGTGTCTCTCCCTTCATATGACTGTGACTCAATCACAGTTTAGGATCACTGTGTCACTGTTTAGCTCATCTCTACTCTCTGTAACATAAGTCATACAACACACATCACAGTACTAACAATAATAATTAAAACAGTTTCTTCCATAAAATTGGTTCACATCCTTATATTTTTTACGAGGGCTGCTATTTATATTTCGGGAATAGCAAATAAGAACAAAAATTTTTTAATGAAAATGGCTTTATTGTTTTTCAAAATATTCCCCCTGATGATCAATACACTTTTGAATTCGTTCGAACCATTGGTCATAGCTATTTTTCCATTCCTCTTGAGACACCTCCAAAGCATGGTTTTTGAACTCTTCAACTGCTTCTACGGCGCTCGTAAATCGTTGACCACGCAGTTTACCTTTGATATTAGGGAACAAGAAGAAGTCAATGAGTGCCAAATCAGGACTGTATGGAGGATGCGTCATTAATTCGATGTTTTGACTGCTTAAAAATTCATCTGTTTGCCGAGATGTTTGAGAGCTAGCATTGTCATGATGGAGAATGATTCGTCTTTGGCGGTTGGTTTTGCGAATTTCTCTGAAGACTTCCGGCAAACAAATGGTCGTGTACCACTCAGAATTACCCGTCCTACGTTGCTCAAGCGGAACAGTGGCCACATGACCCATCCTTCCGAAGAAACAGGGGATCATTTGTTTCGAAGTGCTTCGTGCTCGAACAACTTTTGTTGGATTTGGCTCATCTTGACACCCACACGGTCGATTGCTGTTTAGTTTCCGGCTCATACGCATATATCCATGATTCACCACTTGTCACGATTTTATAAACGTCTTTTGAAGCACCACGGTCGAACTTCTTAAGCATTTCCTTACTCCAATCTACGCGAGCCTTTTTTTGAGCGATTGATAAGTTATGGGGTATCCAACGAGAACAAACCTTTATTACAACTAAGTGTTCATGCAAAATAGAATGTATTGAAGTGGAACTAATGTGCAAGGATGCCTCTATTTCACGATATGTCACATGTCATTCTTGCACTATCAGTTCACGCACACCTTCGATGTTTTGTGGCTCAACAACCAATTTTGGACGACCTTCACGGAATTCGCCAGCGACTGAACTACGACCACGATTAAATTCTGCAAACCAGCGATAAACTGTCGCTTTTGATGGTGCTTTCTCACCATACAAAGAACTAAGTTCATCGACACATTATTGTTGGGATAATCCACGTCGAAAGTTGTGAAAAATAATCTAACGAAAACCCTCTCGAGAAATTTCTATTGTTTTGCCAAATTGATTTCTTTAACTTGTTGTAATCAAAACAAAAACCAATTGTACATAAAAACGTTGTACGTACATATGTGCTAAAAAATGACAACGTTTATTATGGCGTTGCCAGATTTTACGTATTGACATTAGTATTGCCAATTCCCGAAATATAAGTAGCAGCCCTCGTATTAAAAAGTGAATGAATGAATCATTCTTTAAATTCCATAATAAAATAGAAACCTACCTATTCACATTACTAAAGATATCAGCTTGAAAACTCATAACCCCACCCCCCTCTTGCAAATTGAGTCCATGTTTGTTTGAATATCCCACTGTGTATCTCATTCTATCTTTATTTTCTTTGTAATTCGAATCAGTGTCATTCTAACAAAGGTTTTTAAAAGATCTTTTGTTTTTGTTAGAGCAACTCTTTTCAATTCTTAGTAAGAATGAGAAGTACTTTATGGTAGGTCCCAAGTGTGCCTTGTGTAAGTAATCAAGAAAATTGTTACTTTTGTGTGTGTGGCTACAACAAGTGGCAAAGCAAAACAATTTGGTTTACCCTTCTTTCCGTTTATGGTTATTTTAATGTGAATTTTTTTTTGAGTAAAGTGAAAAAAAGCAACTTATTTAAATTAATTTAATTTATTTTATTTGCATTTCAGTTTGTTGGCTGGGAGGAGGTGTCAAGACCGAATACACGTGCTGAAATTGTTCAGGCAATGCGCAGGATTCGGGTAAGTACTTACAATTTTTTAATCAAAAGCTCGCTATCTTGTTACAACAGTATTTCCAATAAGCAAACAACATAAACTTTTTGCTTGTGGAAATTCGAAAAGCCATAAAATTAATTTGATTTCCGTTTTTGTTATCTAATCCAATAAGTAATTTTCATTAAAGAGGATTACCGCGTACCTTCTAAGAAGGAATCACATCATAAATAATAACAATTTGTCAATATCAATAGAAATGCTAAACAATAACTTAACAAAGTTAAAATCCTCAACAAAGTAGTAGAAGGAAATGCACCTTAAATTTTTGGCATTAAAATTTCCAAACCAAATAAATCAATAAATCTAAGAACACTTCAGTTCAAAGTGAAGTCCTGATGTCAGTTATTCATTTTTATATGTGAAAAATTTGAATGGAAAATGATATAAAAATCTTCATTCACACAGTATCACAGAATAGAAAAGATTTTTTGTTTAAGAAAAGCACAAAAATACTAAAAAGAGAGAGAGAGAGATAAATCTCATTTTAGTATTTTTTACTTTCATGTGCTTTTGAAATGTGTTTTTGTCTTCTTTACCTTTATGTTCTTTTCTTAATACTCTGTTCAGTTCCTTTATCTATGAATAAGGACCTTTTCATTGAAGTATTTTCTTTTGTGTGTTGTATATTTGTTTTATAAATGGAAATTCATAAAAGTCAAAGAAAATCTACTCGTATAAAGTTTTGAATGTAAAAAATGAAGAATGGCAATGAAGAAGACAAGAAAGCATATTATGTATACATATGTGTACGTTCTATGGAATTTCTTACAGAAAATTTAAAATACTTTAAGTTGAGCACCATATCCATATCCTTATACCAACCAATCCAATCATCCTTCTTCCGTTTCAATACAAAGGTAGAAAGGTGTAGCTACGTGCGCAATTAAAAAGTTTACCAACTTTACACGGATACCGGGTAACAACAAACACGTTTCACTTCAGTGATGCTGGCATGTATCTCAGATATCCCGCATTCCATCCATATGCTTTGGTTCTTCATTCTCAGCATCATTTCAAATATCACGCGTAATTTTCCGTATGTTGGTAGGCTTAACTTTTGATTCAATGTCGAATCGTAAGATTTTTCTGTATGCCATTGTCACAAATCGCATGTAGTGTAGTACCACCTTACATAAGAATCTGATCTCACCATCTTCCAACATTGACACCATTGATACAATACTCCTCAACTGTTTTAGTAGTGGCAGGATTTTGTCTGTTTGCTTCTTGAATTGCCTTTGATTACACCAACATGACACAAAGCACAAGACACGAGATATTTTCTTATTGGCATCTCTTAACTTACACACATCCATTCATATAGATACATACACATAAACACATCATGACACTAAATCTCACATTGTTCGTGCCTTCTTGCCAGCTTGCGTGCGTGAATGTCTTTCTCAGCTACCAAGATTACTTACTTTGTTGTATCTTTTGGCTGTGTGTTGTGTATCTTCAAGCAAGATTTGTCCTTGTACTCGAGTATTGTGTGTTTGTTTGGTGGTTGTGGATTGGGTTTATTCATTCATTTTTACGGTTAATGTTGCAAATGTTATTGTCATGTTGCCATTAACTTCATTTGGTTTAAAATCAGATACAAAATTGAACAATAAGAAGCAAGATAAATGCTAATTGGAGATTTTTATTCCAAAGATTTTTAACTTTAAAGTAAGCATCTGTGTCTGGTCTTAATTGGTATTAGAAGAATTTGAATTTTCAAGGAAAATTGAGAAATAAAATGAAATTGAAAGGAAAAAATAAGAATAGAATTTTTTACATTCATTTTCATATTAGTATTCTTTTCGCAATGAAATTTTTCCTTATATTTCAATATTGTTGATTTCGCTTTAATGAGCTTAGCTTGAGTTCCAATTAACGAGGGCTGTCCAACACGCGGACTGCAATCTAGGGCAAGTATCAATGTTGATCAATATTATTTAAAGACACTAGAGGTGCCAAGCGACAAACAATAGAGAAGAATAGAGAACAGAAATATCTATCATGCTGTAGTAAATTGTCTTTCTGTTTGCGTTGCTCAATCGAAGATTTTTGTTGATCGTCCCTCAGCTACATTACGAAAGACTTTTTTTGTTTTTACTTGTCAGATGACCTAATATACCATGTCTTCTTCCAATGTGGCCCATGGAAACAAAAAAGGAGGGCTCCCCTATCACAAACTATGTATAGTATGTGCACATTTGGATATTAATATTGTATTATTTAGCATTAACATTCTCATCTCCATTATTTGACGTTATAGTTCCTAGTGATCTTTGACCTGATGTATAAAATGCTCCCTGTATATTATTAAATTTTCATTTGATATTTCTTTATTAGACCAACGTCGTCTAGGTCGGAAATAGCCTTATATACTCAAATAATTGAGTGCCCATTGCATTGACCGAGGAAGGATGAACATCCACTCAATGTGTTCCGAGAGACAGTGCTGATAGAAAACTTGCTGGCGATCATCACTGAGTAAAATGCGATAGGGATCCTTTAACTCGTTTTTAGCTCCAACAAAGTTGGTCGCACTATCAGACCAAATACGAATTGGCCTTCCACTTGTAAACATGAATCTCTTCAACGCAGCGAGAAAGGCAGATGTTGACGGATCCTTGACAAGCTCAAAGTGAATGATCTTTCTTTAAAACCACACAAAAACGCATATAAAACACTTGTCTGGGGGCTTATTGTGAACTTCCAGATACGACGAATGGCCTAAAAGTTTTACACGTTCCTTAGGCAAATCTGCCGTGCCCAGCTATGCGTGGAAAACATCGTATGCATTGATTCACCACACAAGCCACAGTCTTACGCCCTCTAATACGCCAATAATTCAGAAAAATTAAAGCTAAAAGCGACTGAGGCCCTGCATGTAAATTCCTTGCATGAAAATCTCGAATGATAGCAAATGTAAAGCTTCGATGCATCTGCCAGTAATACAAAATCATTTCTACCTTTCCTACTACAGTATGGAATAGGATAGGCTTTGTAATTACATCGTTTATCCTTAGTAAATAGGATCGAATCCTTCTAATTTATAACTGATAAATTTGATCCTTCTTAAGCTAGTGCAGATAGTCTGAAACTCAGCCATTGTGCTGTTCTATGGTTTCAATGTGAGACTTTCATTTACAGATTAAGCAAGGTTAATCCTAAATAAGGTATTAAGGGGATTTAAAACAGAGTTATGTTATGAAGATACATCGGAGCATCAAGATTCTTACATCAAGAGTCTCACACAATCTTCGAGTTAGTTTATTGTCACAGTCTTAGTCAGAAAACAAAATAGATTTCCTTGAGTCACATTGGAAGATTACATTAACTTTAAATAATAAAGAGCTGCATTGATACTTGCCTTGAGTTTAATGCCCGCGGGATGGGGTTCGGGACAGCCTTGGTCTAACACATTCAATTGCAAGGTTTTTACTTCATAAGATATTGAAAAGAAACATCTTTTTCTTATACTTTGCGAAGAGTGACAATAAAATGTTTGATTTCAAAATTTCAAAGAAATTATTTTGAGTTTCTAACCATAAATTTGAGTAAACTTTTTAAATCTTTATATTCAGAATACTGTAACACTTATGTGAGCCAATTTTATAAATAAAAAATTTAATATTTTTTCTTATGAAATCTTTTGTTTTCTTTCACTTTCTTCTTAGTATGAATGCAAGGTACAGAATCTGAAGAAACGTAAAGTGACTATACACATTTCGGTAAATGGAGTTCGCGTTGTTCTCAAGAAACGCAGACGGAAAGTAAGTAAAAAAAAAACACACACACACACACATTTCATATACTAATGGATTTCAGAGATACATTTATGTATTTATTTGTTTCTGTTTTGTTGGCATCTGTCATTTGTCTTAATTTTGGTGATTCATTAATGCAAAAAATGTTTATTTGTTTGTTTGTATCTTTAAACAGAAAAAGAATTGGACCAATGACCCTGAAGAAATCGAACTGCTCAATCATCCCATTTATAGAATATTTTATGTTTCACACGATAGCAGCGATCTCAAGATATTCAGTTACATTGCACGCGATGCCAGTACAGATACATTTAAATGTTCCGTCTTCAAGAGTCACAAAAAGGTAAGTACATAAATTAAATTATATAATTGTGGAATTTTATTTAATTAAATTATTAAGTAAGCAAAACGAAAGCAGCGTGTGACCCAAGTACGCAATTGTTTTTTGTTATGTAAATAATGAAAAATAATAATAATAATCTTAAAAGCCACAAAAATTGTCAATTCGCATTTGAATTTTAGATTTTTGGTTTTTTGTTTTTAATATTGTTTTCGTCGTCGTTTATATGCCGTGTGTGTGTGTGTGTGTGTGTGTACATGATGAAAACACATTTATTACAAGCAAAAAGAAAATTGCGCATAATTTTGGCTAAAATCCAGAGACAAAATATTGTATATAGAAAAATAAAACTAAAAATTCAAAATACCATAAAATTTGAAAAAGTAAAAACAAAACTTTGGTTGAGTTCACATTTGGAAAACATTTGAAAAATTGTCATCATCATCATCCACGTTGTACATCAATTTTTATTTATGTTACACAGACGGCGCGCCGGTCAGAAGAATAAAATGAACAAATGTTGTCTGATCATCAGTTGTATGCCTGACCCATCCAAAACTACTAGTATATCACTATTCATCCATTCGTCCATCCATCTATCAATTCATTCATCCATCTATTATATTCTTTCTATTTATGTATAGAGAGAATCATTTATCTACTTGTATTTATCTTTCATCTCTTATTGATGCATGGATTTACTCAATCTTCAATTTGTTGTCTGCTTCTGCTTCTTAATCTTATTTTGTTGTTAAAATTTTGTCTAGTTTTCTCATTTCTTTAGTTTATCATATGCGACCAAAATCATCATTATATACTATAAACTTTTAATAGTAGCAGACATAGGCAGGACCTCACTTTGAATTTGTGATTGTGGGTGATATTGCAAATAAAAATCTTTTTTTTTTGCTGAATAGCAATGAAAATAATGTAATAAACAAGTGCGAAAAATGAAGGAAAAGGACATAAAGATGGGAGGAAAAAGTCATGATGGCAATATCATTTGGAAATTTATATTGCCACCATATTGTTTTATGGGCTCACTACATACAAATACTAAATCGTATACTATATACCAAAATTTCTAAGCGTAAAAACAAATAAATCTGTGGTTCAATTAAATGTTTAGTGCTCTGCAAATTATCATCATCATCTTGTTGATCTCTATCATCATGATGATAATTATGAGCATAAAAATAATAAATTAATTATTCTTAAAACTTAATAAACTTGTATGAAGTCATCATTTCATTAGATAAGATGAATTTGAATTACTGAGAGATT